>JAUCMT010000031.1:1123085-1137585 GCA_032357475.1 Enteromius thamalakanensis
TTGAAGAGTGCAGACATTGCTGGTCAAGAGATCTATTGTTTTTAAATCATGAAAAGCGATATTTTAAATTGGACCTGATCTTAAAACATTTATTCACTAATGGCTCATTCTATTTTCAGACTTCTTCATTACAGATAACATCTACAAGAGTCCTGCATAGGAGTATTGTAGGGTTTAAGGAGAACCTTGTTATAAATAATGAAAAAGTGTTATTTAATTCAATGATTAAACCTTTTATAACCATATATTCATTTAAAAACATTTATTCAGTAATCTTCATTGTTTTTTCTCTCTCTCATTACAGAAATGAAACACAGGTGGGGGTAGCAGACCCGGAGCTCTGTGTGGGTCCTCCATGTAAGGAGTGGGAAGGAGGAGGGGGCCTCGTGCCACCAGTCATTTGACACTTAGGCTGCTGAAGCCTTACCAAACACACAGACATCTGATCTCTGTTCAATTAATTTAAAATAAAAACATTGTAAACATCGTAAACATTATACGACTCGGTCATGGTTTTTCTTTTTTACAACCGGTGCAATAACATTCCGGAAATTATGACAGGATGTGGGGGTGTACAGTCCAGATGTCCGGATGTGCAACAGGTGTCCGGTTTATTGGACATCATTAAGTTATTAAACAATAAAAGGGTCATAAATCAGGGGCCATAAATCACCTTTTGACATTCTGAGACTCTAATTACTACTGACTGCTTTGAAAATCGTGCAGTCTAAACTCGGCTTTACTCCTGGTTCTCCAGCGAACTCAAAACTGAAGGACATTTGCGTGTCTTTCTTGTGCACGTCACCGATGATGTAGCCACAGTCCGAAACAAAAACGAACATTGAAACTGCTCTTAGTAATTACCAGTACATCTAAAGTTGACAATACAACGCAACATTGATAATAATAGACTCGCATGCAATCATTCGCAAACAAAAGCTGTGAACAGTTTGACCATTTGAAACACTGTCTAAATAATACAAAAATGTGCTCTTACTCGTGGTTCTCCAGCGAACTATGTATTTTTTTTCTCTGTAAATTAACTTAAACAGTTAAATTTTTAATGTTGTGATTTTAACGTATACTTTAAAAGAGCAAAATGTTTGGATTTGTTTCTGTGAATAATTCTATTCCTTCTATTTGCAGATGCTTGATGTTGACATCCCCATTAATATCCCCTGTGCACATTTTCTATTTTGTTTAGCTTCTTTTGTTTTGCTGTTTTTCTCTAACCCTTACGCTACCCCTCAATTTGAAGCTATGAACCCAGAAAATGCGGCATCATACTGACAAAAAAATGCAATTACACCTTAGAGGCACTTTCGATCTCAGTGCATTGATGGAAAAAAATGGGCCTTTTTGCAGTTGAAAAGGCTTTCCATGGACAAGCAACACCCATACATGTCACCAAAAATACTTGGAGGCCAAACTAACGTTCAGCTTGCAAAAACTGATCAGTGTGTTTTAAATTCAGAGTTTGCGCACAACTCTGGGATCCTACCTTTCGAATGATGCCATCTCCTATCACTATCTTTCTGTAAACAAGTTGACAAAACCAAATTGCACTTACAGAGAACAGTCTCTCACAGCTGGTGCAGGAGAAATGGTTTGGAGAAGCAAGAAAAGCCTAACTGTTACTGTTGAAACAAAAGGCAAATACTGCAGAGACACCTTTGTCTTTCCATGTAACGTGCGGAAGTTGCAGATTATGCAAGGGAGTTTTGGTTGAGCCAGTGATGATAACTTGCCGGTGTCACACCATCGGCTGCACTGAGCCCAGTGCAGTTGAGCATTCACAAGCACAAACACCTGTCATTACACCATCGAGCTACACTGATCCCAGTACAGCCGTGTATGCACGCTCTCAATCACCTGACTACTGATTGCCGACACCTGGAACCCATCTGATCAGCATGCTTTTTAAGCTCACCTCGCTAGTCTCTCGATGTGATCCAGGTAACACTACCCTCTACTTACCTTAAAGCCTAATTCTATGTGGAATCTTTGGATTACTGTTACTGATCTTCATCTCAAGTTTCAGTTTTACGTAGCAATCACTGCTTGGAGTATCTACGATCTTTGGACGGATCATTCAAGGAGATACCTCACAAGAGCTTTTAACATCAATCAGCGCTACTCACCTGCACAAGAGCGATCTCAGAGCGATCCTCCAGCACTGCCTAAACATGAGATCTGATTTATATTTACGTGTGTGTACTCACCTACTATACTCACCTGTCTTCCCAGGACGCTGCACACAAACCTCAGCACGGCTCCTCCTGTAAGGGAAAAGACGATTAGGAAACAGGATTGATTCTACAAAGTGCAATTCCACACTTACCTCTGAGAAGGATTACTAGATCCAGGGGATTACTCGGAGACACCAAGAGATATCGCTGTGGAGATCGCTACCTTGACTTCCTTCATCTAATTTTTAATTATTTTAATTCTTCTCCTCTCTGTCCTACCAGAATCACACAGCTGAAGATAGGGTTGTGCACATAATTGAGGCCACAGAGGGAGAGTCCTTGCCCAAAGGGGACCTAATCATGCAAGCATATTTTCACTTTGAAACACCTGTAACTCATCAATCCGAGCAAATCGCTCACGGCCGGACGACTTTAAAAGAAACACCAAAACAAGGAAGTGTTGAGCTACGACTCCATTTTGCTGGCGAAAGACTTACCCTTTTTCTTGTCTCCTTAGACGACACGCCGTGAGTGACGAGCCAGGATCACTGGAGCACTCAACACCATGACCTAAGGAAGAGGAAAGGAATCACAAGCACGCCGAGCACTTTCACCGCCACCATCACCACAAAGTTTACTCACCAGAGACTCTTAAATAAATCCACCCTCCGAGGTTTGTTCACTGCATCCGTGTGTCTTGTGTTCTCTAGCGCCACGGTTCACAGCTTTCATTTGAGTTTTATTATTATTAAAGTGAGTGAAATCCCATCTCCACCTGCAACTTACGATGAACATGTTGACATAGAAATATTTTGGGATGCAGTGGCAATGGACATGTTAAGCAAGGGGTTTTACCCAAGTAAGTTTTGATTTATATTTTGTCTCATATAGGGCTGCATGATTTGACTAAAATGATATGCTTTAGGGACCTACAGCTCTGCAAATGTTGTATATTTCCCTTACATGGTATTCTCTGGCTATGTTCACACTGCAAGCCTTAATCCTTCTCATTTTCAATTTTTGCTCAACTATTTTATTCATTTTGTTTGTATTGCTTTCCACATTGTTGTTTTAAACCTGGACAAGTGAAACATAAAATGTTTTTTTTTATTATTTTATCACTTTGCAATGGTAACATTCCGTGTCTGTCTTGTCTGGTCTTCCCCGTTGTCTTTGTGTATTTTGGTTCAGTCCTGTCTATTTGGTTTCTCCCTCATTAGTTTAATCGTCTCACCTGTTGTTTTGTACACCTGCATGCACTTTAGCTCATTAGTTCTTTGTCTTTATATACCCATGTTTTTCAGTTCATTTCAGGTCTTGTTAACGTTGTGTGGTGTCTTCCTCGTGTGTACCCTTTGCTGCCTCGTCAGCCTTTTTCTTTTGCTCTGGAGTTTTTATTAATATTAAAGATTTTGCATTTTGACACGCCACTAGAGTGAGTTCATCCCGTCTCACCTGCTGCACCGCCATTACAGTAATAATAAACTTTCGTATGCATATTGAAAATAAAATAAAATCAGAACAATTTAATTTAATTCTATGTTGGTGAAGTTAATGTAAAAATAAAAAAAAGTCTCTGGCATCCAACCTGTCACTCAACACGAAAAACAACAATAAAAGAAGACTTAGATGGGTTTGAAACTCCAATTGATCGATTTAATGAGACATTCGTTTAAATTAAATTGTTCTGATTTTATTTTATTTTTAATATGCATAAGAAAGTTTATTAAGCAAGGATTCCCAATCATTTCTATACGACAGTGCGGCGGTTTGCGCTGGCTCACTGAAAAAAAGGCCCTTAATCCAATAAAATAAAGAAAAAAGCTGAAATTAATGAGCAGTGAGGGAATATTTGAGAGGAGGACACAATAGGTTTGTAGTCCACACAGCCATGTCTTGTTGCGATTACCCTCACAGCCTCATTTTCAAATCAACATTGGCAGCGGGCTAAATAAGGCTTATAAGGCTGCGATTCTCTCGGTTGGTTCTTTTTCTTCCACACCTTTGCCTTTCACTCAACTTTCTGTTAATAGATAGATAGAATGTTGCCTATTTACCCAAGATTGAAAATTACAGCATATTTCTTTCAAATTAACGTAGTCTGGAAATTACTTCAAAGCTCTGTAAATCGAATATATCCACAAGGACTGCAACGTAAAATTAACTATACACCTGCGCGGGGTTATAACATGTCCTCTGAAGCATATCAGTAAGTTTTTGTAACAAAAATATTTTTAGTTATTAGTAATTATTACTACAATATCTGACTTTTTTTCTGTGAGAGAGCTAAGTTATGGCTTCTTAAGAAGTCGGAATTTGTCGCTCTCACTGAAAAAAAAAACAGAACTGCTATGATTTGAAAACAACAGAATTACCAAGCTTGGAAGAGCCAGAAAATTTCTCAAAAAACAAACTGTTTTCGTCTGAAAGAAGAAAGTCATATACACCTAGGATGGCTTAGGTGGGTAGTTTATGGTGTTATTTTCATTTTGGGTGAACTTCTTCATGTTTTGTAGTCACTATGAATATTCAAGGTTTCACAGATGCTGCTACTTACCTCAACATCTTCATATTGTCGCCCTTGGCGCTAGAGAGCACAACAAGACACGAGTCAGAGGTGGTGAAGAAACCCCGGAGGGTGGATTTATTTACAAACGTGAAATGGTAAGTGCTAATGTGGTAGGTCCTTTGATGGTGCTTTCCCGTGCTTGATCCCTTTGTGCTCTCCTCTTCTTTCCCTTTAGGTGCTCGTGGTGATGATTCGGTGCAGGGTGAGTGCAGTCTCGGGCCTCACGGTCACGGCGACAGTGTACAGGAAACACAAGGTAAGCGACAGCAGGTTAGCATGGAGTCGTAGCTCAACTTCTCTGTGTAAGCGTCCTCCTTAAATACTTCATCCGGCCGTGACCGATTGGCCCGAGCTGACGAGATCCAGCTGGCTGTGATGAGTTGCCAGGGCGACGCTGATATCGACCCGCCACAATATGTTTCCCCTTTTTTACCCCACTGGGTCTGTAACACCAATTGATCATACGTCAAATGCTAAACATTATCTTTGATTAATAAAAACATGCACAAAAAACAATATGCATCCATATAGAACTGGAAACATAAATTGGCCCTTCATATGGATTAAATTGTGCTGGCCTCATACAGATTGAATGGGGCATCAGTGTAATGAAGCAGCAATCAAGCTGTCCAGAGGAATTGGAGGGTGAGTTGCTCACGGCTGAAAGCCTCAGGGATGGACAACATGTTTCACAAGTGATTAGGTGCCGAGGGTGCATGACAGTAAAGATTACAGCTCTTATGGATAACTATATGCCGGTATGCATGCATATACTGGAGCTGAGTGACTATGTTCAGTGGCACAGATCTAATGTATCTGTTATTTAAAAACTGTACAATAAATTTGTATAAAATGCACAAGTTAAAAGCATTAGCTTTATTAATGTACCTCTATAGATTGTAAATCCTGATACAGATCTTATTTGTATTGGTTAAGCAAGTGGTCCTGTTTAAAAAAAAAACTTTATATATGAGAGACAAAGATACAGCATCTCAAATTGGCTTTCCAAGATACCACTAAAGTATATGTGATTGGAAATACCCTATAAATTTAAATTCCAACCAAGTGTTTGGACGTGCTTTTTAGCACATGAGACTCATGGTCTGTATAGTCTCATGTTCCAGTTTCCTCAAATATCTCTATTTTCAAGAAATGTAGTGGAACTAACAGGCAATGCTCTGCTGAAAATGCAAGAGCATGAAAGAAGAATAACTTTTTTAATCAGTTACTGTACCTTTAGAAGAATTTTATCACACTGTGATCACATGATATGCCCAACCTTCACAAAAGGCTTTAACTCTTCCAGAACAACGTTTAGAAGCAGCTTAACTGCAGTGCACTTACTGTAAAGTAACAAAGGATTTTTGTATACTTTCCTGCACAGTATGAACACAACTACTACTTCCCCTTGCTCCATTATTGATGTACTGTGAAAAGATCAATGGCAGGGTGTTTGTTAGAAATCTCAGACAATAGAAAAGCCTGAACTCTGCACTCTGCAACACATCTAACCTCGCCAAAGGCCTCATTTATTTGATTTATCGACTGTGTCGCTTAGAAGGAGGAAATGACAGAGTCAGCCAAGCAATTACCAGGCGCAGGAAAGGCCCATCTCCCATACTTATAAACCGTACCAGCAACCCCTTACACCAGGTTACCACACCAGTAAGCGATCAAACTTTATCTCGAATATGTATCTCATCGAAATTTTATGCACAAGATTGAAAGTAATAACTCGCATATGGCAGTCATGACCAAATGCAATTTCATCAGACCTTATTGGTTTTAAAATGCAATCTGTGTAGCCGCTAAGAGTGACCAGAATAAAAATCACCTGCAAGCTTAATACAAACCAGTGTAAGCACAGTTACAATATGCTGCCAGTATCTGGCCTTGTGGAGGAGATGACATGTGTTTCATAATCATAAACATGATTGCGAGTCAGACAGCCTATATTACAGGCAATTTCCCCGTACCATCAGTCAGCCTACGACTGCACCGCATAGACACAATCAGATCTAATTAACGTATGCAGATTTCTTCATTAGAAGCAGGCAGACTCTAATGAGCTGTTGTATTCTTGATAGCAGGGGGAGACTGGATGCCCAGGAAGGAGGACAACCTCTGGAAAACCTGCGGGAAATGGCTGCACGCTTCCATTAGCCTCCGCACGGACCCTAGACCTAAAGCAAAGACAGTCTAGAGCGGCTGGACATGATGACAGCAGCGGTAAAAGCTGTGATTGAGGGGCTCCTGCAACTAATGACCGCATGAATTATTATTGAATCCTTTGGGCCTGGAATGTGAAATGACCATTTAACACTTCAACAGTGAGGAATTGTACTCATTTTAAAATAGGTCAGAAAAAAACGGCACTGCAAAAATCTTATATTGTTTAAGTCTTCTTTTCCATTCTGATATCTAAACATCTTGTAAACAAAATAAATGTACTTTTAATCAAACTTCATCTATGAAAAAATTTATTGAAAATATCATTTAAAAAAATTGTGCAAAAATGTTGTATAGTCTTTCCTTTCAGTACTGTCTAATATTTTAGACACAAAATAAATGTACTTAAAAATCCAAGTTTTTTTGTTTTTATACAAACTTGAAATATAACATATATAAAACTGCAATTGGGTTATTTTGATGTGGATAAAAAATGAATACTAACACAACAAAACACAATAAGCATGATAACATCATATAAATAAAAAAAATAGTTATCTGTTTTCGCAAATAAACTCTTCAAAAATAGATTAAAAATAAATAGGAAGGAAAGAAGGAAAGAAGGAAGGAAGGAGAAGGGCAGACTAAACCAGTGACGTAGTGATGTATTCTAGATATCTTTACTGAAAAACAAGAACAAAAACACTCAATAATTAGGAAAAATATGTATTGCAATGCAGTCTGATTTTGGTTCTCTTTGAATAAGTAATTTGCAATGCACACTTGACATTGTTATAGAGCACAGTGGGGTATTAAGCTGATATATATATTTGTGTTCTTTCATTTGATCTAGCAGTCTGCTGGTGCTCTGTTCATGTACATGTACCCATGTATATTCATAAAGTCTGATATGCACCATAAGGTTATTATCCATAAATGTCAGCAGATAATTAATTAGTTCTGTCTTCTGGCTGCTCCCTGTGTCTCATTAGCAAAGCATGGACGACTAACTCCATTCATATTCATACCAAAAATATACAGACCTACTCTTTCTTTGTCAGAGTACAACCGGATTTCTGTGTTGACATTCATGCAAGGTCTAATATTTCTAGCATGCTTGTTCTGCCTTTTTTAAATTTCAATTTTATACCTTTGTAACCCCCTAAAGTGTGACTATTTGTGGGTCAAATGATGTCTAGAGATTTGAATGTGTGAAGTGCTCTCAAAAATCCAACATTTACTCAACATTTCAGTAATCTTTGGTTCCTGAAAAGAATCAAAGGGACACCAACATTTATTGATGCTCTTCTAGCGACTGCACTTGTGAAACACACTCTAAGTGATATAGTAGTTTTATTCCAGGTGAAACCATTTCGAAATACATCCAACCAATTAACAAAATTTTTGTATCATACGTTTTCCTGTTGTGCAAATTAGAGCAAATGCAAGCGTTTGAACATATTGTTCGGTGACATGTTTTCAAAAATAATCTCTCGTGTTATTACAAGTGAAAATGTATTCCAGGTCTGTCATTATAGCCGGGGAAGAGAACAATCTTGTAATTAACAGTCTTGTTTGTGTTTAGTCCTGTATCATACACATCAACACAATAAAAAAACAACAGTGAGTCTTTAAATGGACATCGAACTTCAGTCCTGGCTCTATTAGGCCTATATTAAGCCCTCTTTCTTCTTCATTTCCTCAAATACTGTTAAAACATTCATTCATTAGTTTTGCATACCAGACCTTTAGATTTGACCAAAGCAGTCGTGCACGGCGCAAGTAAATTTGTCTGACAGTTGCAAAATATACAATTATGCAAATAAACAGGTGGGCATGTGTTGACATAAACCTGATTGAGAGGCAGAGGCTTTCATTATGGCTTCATTATTTCCTGCCCTTCATGTTGATGACATCACACTGGGCTTTTGAATGCATTAGCTCCTGCCGGACAGCTTACTTCAATCATGCACTTCATTACTGGTTAACCCCAGGGCTTATGATTAACAGACACTTACTGACATTTAGAGGATGACAATGACAATGAAGAGGATAATAGCGATTCAGGTATATTTTTTATATTAAACACTTTTTCTTTGAGGTTTAACCTTTCAGAAGAATGCATCAGTGCTGCAAAGGTCTCATGTCTCCCCTGCCTCTGCACTACTTTAAATGATATTTAAAAATAAAATTATTTTACTCAGCAAGGATGCTGAATTGATCAAATATCAAATATGACAGTTAATGCATTGTAATGTTACACATTTTTCAAAAGAGTCTTTGAACATTATAGATATCAAATAAAGTAAAGCAGCACAAATGTTTCTTGAGCACTAAATGAGAATATCAATTCTTACACTCAGCTTTGCCATAACAGGAATAAATTACAATTAAAATTTACACTTTCAAAGAGAAAATAGAAAAGATATTTTACAGTATTAGTATTTTTATTTGCTTTTGATTGTAGAAATGCAGCGTTGATATGCATGAGCGGCTTCTTTTTTTTCACAAGTCTTATCAATGACACATTCAATATACTTTTAATGAAAAATACTATTATTAGACATTCAAAACAAGGTTAATCTACTAATGTTTTTAGTCTGTTATAAAATAAACTTTAAGAAAGCAAATCTGGGGTGCGTTTCCCGAACAACGATGTAACACACTGATAAACCACCATAGTACGATGCATTGTTTTGGAAACTAACTATCTACCCTGCTAGCAAAAATACATAACTGTTACGTAACTGCAACGTAATCTGGTGACCAAAGTTTCGTCGTAGCGATGTTAGTAGTTACGTCGTGGCAACCGGAAAAGTGAAAGGTGCCTATACATCGCCACGACGGACACTGGAGGGCGCTCAGACAGCGCGGCGGACACTGGAGGGCGCTCAAACAGCGCAGCGGACACTGAAGGGTCGGGCCATTGCAGCAGGTCATCCGCTACGGGCTCTGGAGGGTCGGGCCACTGCAGCAGGTCATCCGCTACGGCTTCTGGAGGGTCGGGCCACTGCAGCAGGTCATCCGCTACAGGCTCTGGAACTGCCCGGACTAGAACAGGCACTGGAACTGGAACCGGCTCTGGAACTGCCCGGACTGGAACGGGTACTGGAACTGGCTCTGGAACTGCCCGGACTGGAATTGGCACTGCAACAGGCTCTGGAAACACCCGGACTGGAGCGGGCACTGGAACGGGCACAGGAACTGGAACCGGCTTTGGAACTGCTCGGACTGGAACAGGCACTGGAACTGGAACAGGCTCTGGAAACACCCGGACTGGAGCAGGCACTGGAACTGGAACGGGCACAGGAACTGGAGCTGGCCTTGGAACTGCCCGGACTGGAACAGGCACTGGAACTGGAGCGGGCACTGGAACTGCCCGAACTGGAATAGGCATTGGAGCTGGAGCGGGCTCTGGAGCTGGCAGCGGCTGTGTAGCAGGCACTGGAGGGCGCTCTTGTAGCGCGGAAGATTCAGGATCCTCCTCCGCCATCAAAAAAGCCAGCTTAAAAATCTCCCAAACTCGTATCGCCTCCTCCTGTGAGGCGATCGGAGGTGGAGCCCACGGGAACGGGAAAGCCTCGCACGCACCTCTCTGCCGTGGAGGTGAAATCGAAACCACCTCTCGTGGGTCGAGCTGGCTGTGAGATTTTAGTGGCGGTCCACGCCGTACAGCGAGCCGACTTCCCGGCTGGGAAATCCGCCGAAGCGAGCCCGAATCGGCGAGGATGTGCGCATTCCCGCAAGCGAACGCCATCCTCTAAATAGATGTCGAGTTCTGTCACGCTTTAACCCGGGATTGAGTGCAGCATGTTGGGCCTCTCGGCGCGGCAAGGAGCGGAGGAGACACGAAAGGCTTTTCTACGAGGAGATTTATTACAAACACTGAACGAAAACAAAACGCTGACGAGGCAGCAACAGGCAGCAACAAATTCACACGGAAGGTATCCACGGAACATAAACACGACATAAATTCAAATGAAAAGACAACAGTATTTAAAGACATGGAACTAATGAATAAGGTGATGACAGGTGTGCAAAAACAGGTGGCACAAATGAACTAATGAGGGAGAAACCAAAAAGACACAGACAAGGGGGGAAAACTGGACAGACAGACACGGAATGTAACAGTAACACAACTCTAAGTGAATAAAAACATCATGCAAAGTTTCTCTCAAAAGAAAGAGTTGACTCTGAATCATCGAAAAAAGTCATCCTAAGTCATTTCATGTTCACATCAACATGAAACATTAGCATATTTCCTGTCTACTTGTTTTGCACAGACCTGGGAAAACCTGATTTTCGCCTTGGTCTGAATGTAAATGCAAATTCATTCTTTGCCACTAGGTGCTGCTTTTGGAGCGCCAACACTACTTAAATCAATAACCACATTATTAGTGTCGCAAAGAAGGTTTTAGAAAATTTAAATGTCAACCTGTTTGGGACTAGAAAAAAAAAACAAAATATGAACTTTACATAACCCATATTAGGTGACCCTTGCATACCCTAAAAATAATAATAACTTTGAATCTGTATAAGGACCGGACAGTACTCTTCTCATTAAAATAACTTCACCTGAGATCAATGAATTACGAGGTTTTTTATTTTTTGTGTTTTCTGTACTCCGATCACAACTTTGTTCCAACTTTAAGGACATATAATGCAAAGACAAACGTCTCCTTTCCGAGTATGTGCACATATGGTTGGCACGTGAAATGGACTGTATGAATATAGGTTTAGTACTTCACAAGCTCTGCTGTGCGATTTAAATAACGCTTTTCTTACTTTGGAACTTCCTTCAAGGGTTAGTTGAACTCATGACTGCAACACCTCTAATGAAAACAGATGGCTCCAAACAAATTACCACAGTAAAGCTTGCTTTGGCATTTTCTCCATACGTCTTGGTTCCCCTTCGTATGCTTCTACGACAATATGTGAAAAATGGTCGAATCAATCGAGGAGGAATTTATTAGCCACCTTACTTAGACTGCCAAATCCAACCATCTGTTTTTATTGGACAAAACACAGAAATCCAATGCTTCGGTTTAATGTCTTGGCACGGGAATGATGTTGTGTTTTTCCTTTTGTCAGACAGTAGAGTTGCTTATTGCTTTTCTCGCTGATGCGTTTCAAAGCGTTCATGGTGTCGGTCACCTTGTTTGTTCCAGCAAACTTTAATGAAGCTACAGATTGACAAACAGAAACCTCAAAAAAACTAACTAGCACAAATCCCCTACAGTTTATATTTGTGGTTTGTTTATATGTGAAAAATAAAAAGATATACACGAAAGCTCCTTGCTTTGTACAACGTTGACATATTTTTATTTTCCTTCTGCAAAGTTCTCACGCTGACTGGCGCCAAGTATGCTAATACAATTGGATGTTTGTTAAAGCGTTCAGGACAGTTAGCAGAGCTCTTAACGCTGTATTATTCATGAACTCTGAATCATAGCGCTTTTTAATATTACATTTATCTAGGCTGTACAGGCGATAGCGACATCAGGACTGGTTCATTTTATACATAATGCAAATGCAGCTATCAAACTGATGAATAAAAGTAAATATGCACACTACATGCAAATATGTACTTCAATCATGTCGTACTGGGGGAAAAAAATGGATGAATTCACAACAGCATACCATCAGAGGAGCATGCTAGCATTCTGAATTTAGCCAGTGTTTTGTTTGCGTATCGAGAGAGAGTCAGTAGTGCACCTTATTTTTTTATTTTAAACCATAAATTCACCCCCACTATATATTGTGATGGTTTATCACTATTGTTGCCAAACATTGGCTCTTAATAATGTTAAAAATGGCACAGAAAAATGAACACTGCTGGTACTACCAGATGCGTTTGTCTAATAAAGGAGCCAACAAGTTTGGTAAAGTTATGGTTGTTTTTTTTTTTCATTATGCAAAACTTGAAGAGAAACACACACACAAAACAGCATATATTCCTTCAGTTTCCCTTTTTTATTGAATAATTAAAGGTTACACTCTTCATTATTGAATGAACAGGCCTACATTGATTTTCTGTAAACTTTCTACGTTGAAAAGCAAAAATTTCAGTTCATTCAGGATAATTCATTCCTTTAGTGTTCATTATGACATCAATCCCCAGCAGCAATAACATAAGATTTACGACTTAAAGGCCTTGAGTGTTTTTTTTATTTCGAAAAGGAGGATGATGCAACTGAGACATTTTACATAACGTGAACTGACACTTAACTCAGAAATGATGAAACCTTTTTAACTTATGCAGATCTTGCCTTTTATTCAGTGGAGGAAGTGCAAACACTGCCTACACACAGGACGCCTATAAACAGGTGGTGATATGATAAACAATTTAATTGGCTATGATGTGTAAATCTCTCTATCTCTGCTGTTCTAAAGAATATACATACCAACAGCATTTAAAACTTCATTCTCTCTCTGTTACAAACACAATACTCCGCTAGTTTTCTCAACACCCACGCAACCCCCTCCCCAGAAAACTGTACTATACAGCTTTTAGAAAATATATTATTACACGCTCCTGTGGGTTTAGATGTCAGTTATCACCGCCTGTTGTGTAACGGCCAGCAGCTCTTAAAGAAGGATGTGTTGTAGGAGCTTTACTGGGCTGTCAGGATTTGGAGATGGTGAGGACGGTACAAGCGTTCAGGATAATTTCTCCCTGTTCTCGCTCGCACAGATGAGACCAGACAGCTCGAGCTGTCCGACAGCACTGGAGTCAGGAAGAAAGTTTCCTTACACACTTCTCAGGCAGATGGGGCTCTCGGAGAGAAGTTTGATTCCAGTCAACAGCGGAGAGCCCTGGAGATTCGGGGGAAATTTAGTGCACGCATCGTTTAGCTCTTTAATTTCAGGCTCCTGACTGGAGCTTCAGTGTTCTATGCCTGATTGGCTTTTCTTCTCATTACTAACGTAGTCGCTCTCTTGAGAATCCCTCCCATTGGTTTCACCAAATATAATTTATTAAAACGCACTACAACACATTCATAAACAAACTTCAGCTTCGAGTAAAATCAGTGAAATGTCAAAGCCACTCTGTGCCATGGCACTTAATAAATCACTTTCATACTAAAAGTCCACTTAGGAAGTCAAGTTAAGACAGGTAGAGTAAGATTACTGAAGATGAAAAACAAACTGCATTCACTTTGCAGCAACATATTTAGGTGTACAGTAAGTTTAGCCTGTACAGAATAATTATGCATTAGCTAATGTTCTATTACAGAAAACAAAGTAGTATTTTACTACTTAGTTTTTAATTAATTTTACTAATTAGTAGTTGCATAGATCACAGCGCTGGGGTATAATGGTAACATCTTACCCTGCTCGATTAAGGCTCAATCCCAATTCTACCCCTTACGCCTACACTTTCCCCTACCCCTCCGTTTGGCGCGTTCATGTGTAGGGGTAGGGGTGTCTCAATTCTCTTTTGGTTGGAGGCGTAGGGGGAAGGGCTAGATAGCCCTCGAAACAAAGATTTTTCTGGACCTCACTTCAAATGAAGGGCTAAGAGAAATTTCCAACATGGCTGCTCACTCGAGCCAGCAGTCCCAGAAATGTA
>JAUCMT010000031.1:1141492-1154536 GCA_032357475.1 Enteromius thamalakanensis
AGTTTCACATTCCACATTCTATATAAAGCTATCAGGGTGGAAATTTTTTTAGCTAAATTAGCTCTAGTTTGTTTAGTTTGTTTATAATATATCTATTTCATTTTCTTTGTTATTATTATGATGTTTAATTACTGCAATTTTTTTAGCTAAAATATATTATGACACTTATTGAGTGATATTCAAGTTATTCGTTAGTATAAGCTAATAATTAAGGCTAAACTACTATTAAAATAGTTCTAATAAACCCACTGTTCTAAAGTAAAACTTAAATCCATATTAATTATGGCACCTATTGAGTAATATTCAAGTTTATAGACTATAAGGCTAAACTGCCACTAATTTAGAGCTAATAAAAGAAGTTTAATACATTTAAAATGACTTTGAATGTTTTTTAAAATGACTAAATAATTGTAAATAATGGCTAATATGCCCTTACTATTATGTTCAGGTAATCATTAGTAATATGTGTGTTCATGCTTAACTGATGCATAATTGTGACCCATTTATCATAAATTACTAGTTTATTTATGCTTAACTAATGCATAATTCGGGCCCTTAAAATGCTAGGTTAAGCATTACTTACTAGTGTGTTTTTGCTCAACTAATTATTAATTGTGAACAAATTAAACATTAATTAATGCTTAACTAATGCATTTTTCTGGACCCTTAAACTAAAGTGCTACCAAAAATTCTTTTCTGAAAGGCGAGGAAGTACCTCCTAACAGGGTGGACAATTAGTTAAGTAACACAGTAAATTAAGTATGAGTAGATGAAGTTTCACAAGTTCGCGCTTTCTCAATGATAATAAATAAGCATGTCTGCCATGCTGTTGGGGGTGAGCCGGGAGTTCAGTGAACCCCAAGTCCTAGTAGTAAGAACCCTAACGAGGGCTTGGCTCGGAGTCCAGCTTGAACCCTTCATGCCCCCCTGAAGTAGCGAACGGGGAGGCAGAGGGAATGCAAAAAACAAGATGCGGAAGGGAAGGGAACTGGATTATTTTTAGTGGAGAGTTAGTGACTGGACTGGCTTACGATAGAGGCGGTAATGATTGATAGATTGGTAACAGCTGAATTTAGTTTTGTACACACTTTCTCCCGAAATTGGTTTGCAACTACATTTAGTGTAGTCCATAACATAATTTAAAAATATTTTTATTTTTAGTAGTTTTTATCATTCCATGGTTTATATTTCTAGTGGAAATTGAATACTTTGCAGTTTGCACTAAGGACATGATAAAACTGAATGCATATATCAATTAAAAGGTTTGTAAAAGAACATAATAATATGTTCAATGTCAATTATCTCTGTTTAAGTGATAATAAGACCTACTATTTCATCAATTTCTAATGAATATATGAAACTATTTTAGAGAAAATATGATTATGTAAATCATAGAGACATTACACTTTTTAAATTAAAAGATTAAATTTAAATAAGCATTGAAGTGAATGATAAAAAGATGAGGTTTATAAACAAGCATGGATGATTAAATATCCAATATAGTCAAATACCTCATTTAAACTTGAATATCTACTATTGTCCAATAACATGTACTGTAGGCTAATGTTTTATGTATCCCCAATCAGAGATTTTACTCTAAATTAGATGAAACATAAAAGTCAAAGCATGCAACTGTAGAAAGTGTAACTGTAAATCATAAACTGTAATATAAAAATGCTCATTTATTCCCAGCACATGATAATAATACAATTAGGCTATTATTTTAATTTCTCAGCACAAGCACACTGCCTGTTTAACACAATATTCAGAGATAAGTGCCTCATGTACGATCTGCAAGGAGAAACACAACAAAGAAATAAAAGATGATGCAAAAGAATGTTTCTGCAATACTCTAGACAAAACATCACAGGAGAAATTTACTTCTGAAAATTGGAATCCTTAAACGTAGGCACTTGACTTGTTTTGTCTCTGAGGAAAGATGTTTTCAGATGATAAAGATTATAATAAAGATTGTAATGCCATTTCAATAGCAAATGTCTCGCGAGGAACCATGCAGCGCCAAGTGCCTGACAAAACATTGGCTGGAATACAGCTTTTAGTCCACATCTACCAGTTTTGATGGCATCTATATGCAAGGGCTACAGTCTGAAGGCAAAACAGTAGTGTCAAACAGACACTACAAAAAATAACAATAAAATTTTACACATAACATTATTTATGAATATATTTAGGTGTCCTAGCAATCAAAAAAAAAAAAAATTCTTTAGGGTTTTAATGAAAATTCTATACCATACTTTGGTTAAAATTTCTCAGTGGTAGTGAAAAAACACTTTTTTTTCCTTGTCAAAAACAGCTCATCAACCATTCTAGTCCATGTTGCTTTAAATGCTAATGAGCTCTGACAGGAGTGACAGGAAAGGTGAATTGCAAAGATTCATAAAGCCCTTATACTCAGGTCCGTGTACTTTTTCGTTCATTCATTATTCTATTTTGGAATGAAAGATGAAATTTAAAAAAAGGTGCAGTTTGGTTTTTTGTTTAAAAGAAAAAAAGCAGAAATTGCTGTATTTTGTTTTCCAAATGTTTTGTTGTCATCAAATAATAGTATTAGAAAATTGGACGCATTTTCGATCGTTTTTTAATTTGTAATATTTATTAGTACATTTATTGTATTTAATTTGACTGATCCTATCCAATCACCATGACGGCGTCCGTGTACGTTGCGTCCATTAGTTTTTACATTTGAAATAAAATATTCAGAAACGAGAAAACGGTAAATTTTTCGTTTTTTTAATTTGTTAAAAAAAAAAATAAATAACGAGATTTAAGATGATTTTCGTTTTTTGGTCCATGGGTAGAAAAAGTATAAACGACTCAAAATTTCGTTTTCCACTTGTGGGCGGTCATGACACGCCCCTCACCACTGACTGGTCAACCAAATCTGAGCAAAGAGTATAGAAGTACATACATACATTTGAAATTAGAAATACATTTGCCTGTTTTTAGTCGTACCCTGGAGTTGGTTCACGCTCCGTCTATCCATCAAAACTTTACAGTCACTGTTGTGCGGTTGTGCTTAATATAACCTCAAACGCTTCCTACCAGTGGCCTGAGTTCCTTAACAGTTTTATGGGGGAAAAATAAAATAAAAATTACATTTATATTCAATAGGCTAAAAAAGTCTTTAACCCAGTGGGAGAAAATTCAGTGGAAAAATTCCATATTTTGAAAATGAAAACGCGAAAATTTTGCTCGCATGAGATGATTTTTCAGGCAAATCGAAAAAGGAGTATTTTGCTAAACTGCAATGGAAATTTTTTTTGTTTTTTTCCCCGCATTTCCAGGTCACATGGCGTATGTAAAAAGTCTTATGATCATTCTTTAATGTATTATAACCTCCAAGAAACACTTAATACTTGTTTATTCTTGACTTATGGGGCTTTCCCTGGCATTAATGCTTGGAGAGTTTAAACTTCTGACCACACGTCTGTGGTCAGTCCAGCTCTGGTATGAGACTGAAGGTGAAAACAGTCACTCGGATGATGGATAAAAAAATTGTTGCATCTTTCCCAAAAAGACTCATCTGTATTAGATCAAAAGGGTGCTTCTACTAAACACTGAGCACCTAAACACCTTGGGTCTGAATACTTAGGACCATGTGATATTTCAGCGTTTCTTTTCAATAAATCTGCAAAAATGTGAACACTTCTGTGTTTTGTTGTGTGTACGGCAATAAGCCACGTCCTCCCTGAGCCCAGTGGGGTTGATAACCCTAGGGCTCAGGAGCTTGTCAAGCCCTAAGGTCTCCCACTGGACAACACGCCAAACACACTTCGCCAATTAATTACAGTACAAAATAATAAAAAAGGCAGTTCATGACCCTTTTAACAACCTCTGTGCTATTACATATATTCATCCTGCGATGCACAGTTTTCTGTCCAATCACATGTGTGAATACATTCAGCAAATAAATTTACGACCTGAATCTTATTGTCTGTTTAACTCTGAAGAATGCCTTTTGTCCTCGAGATAAAGATCGCTCTCTTTCTTCTTTAAGCAGGTTGTAAATTGAAGTTGGCTCCTGATGAATGCGGGCGGTTTAAGTCTTACTCCATCAGTTTCATTTGGGAACACAATTCAGGATACCTGTCAGCAGGCAGAAGATACATTAGCCATGTCGGACGAATGGGGTTTAATCATGTACATGCAGCCAAGCGCCTCATGTGGGCTTCAATTCACAAATATCCCCAGAGCTTTAAAAAGAATAGCCAGGAATGATGACAAAATCATAATCATCACAGATGGATGAATCAACTGCGCGTTTAGATAAACCTGCTGTGTGAGGATCTGTTGGGCGAGATAAGACTGATCTCTCTTTCTCTCCGCGAGCTGCAGGCCTTGTGATTATCTTTGCTAAATCAAATGCGTGGGGATCAACTTTTGTGTGTGGGTTGAACAGGACAGAGCTGCACTCCACGCTGCTGCAGGGTGGGAAGATACATTCTGTTACTAAACACTCGTATTCGATCAGCATCCAGTCAGCCGAACTCATCTAACTGAGATCCGCCAAAGAAACATGCACACGCATTTGTGCGCGTGTCACAGGAAGCTGGGCGCATTGTCTTTTAGCATGATTAAAACACGAGAAGAAGTGACATTTATCACGCCGCTGTCAAACGACATACATGGATTTGTTGGCATGCATCCATACGTACAGCAAAACGACACACGCATACATTTCAGCTATTATTCGAAGGATTTCTTCAACAACCACACAAATCCTACCCAGTAAGCCGTCACTGAGACGGATAATAAAAAAAAAACAAATTAGCCTACTTCCCACTCCTTTTTTCTGAATTATTGTACTGTGGTTGTGGCACGGCTGATATTGAATGCTCACAGGAAGGTGATGAAGGCGAATGTAAACACTCTGCTGTGATTAGCGAATATGAGAGCTTAGAGGCGCGTGGTCATCCATAGATAAACAACCTTGGACTGACTCAAAGAAGCAGTGCACTTCGACCCAGAGGAAGTCACAAAAAAACTGCTCTCCCACACTTCACCCGCAGCGTCAACAATCTGATCCAGAAATTGCAGCCTTGCAGCTCGACTATCCTTGATATGAGGCCCACAGACTCACTGGAATGTAATGCAGTTCTCATCCCGGGATCTCATTCCTTAAATTACTTTCACAGGCTGTCATTTGTTACATAAAACATCTCCAGTTTTGGGAAAGTTGCAGGTAAGAGGCGTAGAGAGAGCGAAACGGGGAGCAACAATGTCTTTGATAGCAGAACAGGCATGTCTGCCTAAATGCTCGGGGAAGCTCAAGCGTGTCAGGACTACAGATCCTTTGGGAAATCAAGACTTGGAGAAAGACAGACGCTCTGGAAAGATCCCCAGCTCTAAACGCAGAGATCTGACATTTTGAAATGTGAAGTTTTGGACCACCTGCTGTAACGGAGGTCCATTCTGAGGCCTGATTAGAAAGAGCTGTGAAAGACCTCATTTGTCTTCTTACATCTGGTGCTCGGCTCTGGTTGTTCTGTTGAGAATCTCTCCTGTAATGAGATCAAGCACTGAGCGATCGCCGTGTGATGCCTATGTCTTCATTCATCTTCTGATGCTGAATTATGCAGCACAGATCTGTTCTTCGAAAAAACTGTTTGAGGAAAAATAAATATTTGACATTGTTTCCAATAGGCTTTAGGACCTGTGGAGATCTGGTAAAAACTCATCATCAGTGATTTGAGGGTGGCTAAGTGGAGACTGTGAGTGATGAGTGGGCTATGAGTTATTTTGACAGCCCAATTTAGACATTCTGCTAACAATACATAACTTTACAACTACACGTCAACTAGCAGTCATTAGAATATTAGCATACTGTCTGCTAACACTGTATTTTGCTGAGTCCACAACATACTATGAGAAAATTTGCAAGTAGACTATTAGTCAACTTATTTTACTAAACCTAACTGCCTACTCTGTGAGTAAATAGACATGTAGTTGTGAATTAATGAGAATTAGTTGACATGTAGTTGCAGATTTACTTATAGTTATGAAAATGTCCAAAGAGGACTATTAAAATAAAGTGTAACTGAACGATTTTAGATCTTACAAGGTTTTTGTGCTGAAAAAGCTAGCTATTTATCGATTTGGAGAATATTACTGATGCAAGCTATTGGGGTTTGTTGTAAAAACTTTGTTTAAAGAATTATTAATTGACACATTTCCACCGGCTGCAGATTCAGGCCATTAAAAGCACATCGGCTCAATCTTTCCCTCTTGAGTGATGAATGATTTACTGTCCTTCACATAAACGATTAGCTCGATACACTACATAATATATAGCTATTGTGAATTTCACAGCTTTCAACAAAATGGCCACTCTGACCCTGCAATGCAGTCTATGAAAAAGCCGGAGAGTTTAGCTTCTCTTAGTTTAACAACTGCAGCACAAAACAGCAAGTTGAGGTTAAATTCAGCTAAAGAAATAACAGAGCATCTCCTCCACATGACTGGGGAAGACTTCAAGGGACGGTTTTACTGCTGTAAGATCAGTCACAGCTCATCTACATCCTGCCACTCGCACATTAACATTTGCCTGCATTGTTGCCATACTAATTTTGCTGTCAGGAAAAAAAGATTGTGTGTCACTTTCTTCCACCCCAACATTCCACTCAATTCTTGAATGCCTTCTATGAACCGTTCAGAAAAATGCAAGCTTTTTACTAGCTTTTGTCCCCCAGGACTTAATTATTTCCAACACCTTATTATGCTTGTCCCTATTCAAAATATTGTTTCCTCTGGCATCATCACGCTGAACGCCAGCTGCTCATTTCTGGAGGAATATCTCCACAGTGTGGTGGGAATCTATAAAACATTGCCTAGACGTGCCTTTCTCACATTGATTATTTCACACAGAAAAGGCTGTTGTAATGTTCTAATACGTACTCATACATTAGAAATGGAGGTATAAATCAATGTTTTTGCTCACGTTGTGGCTTTTTTAATTATTTGATGCATGTCTGCAGTTGCTCACGGTTTGCGAAGATCTTTAGCGCCATCTGCCTGTCATATTGTTTTAGCAATTTTGCAAAGTGGATAAAAATCCTTTTAGAAATAAAAATAGGCTACAGTTTAGTTGATTTTTTCTTTCTTAAGTGAAACACCCAACGCTGTGCAACAAACACTGACTTTAGCTACGCATTCGAAAAGCTTTCGTCTGGCACGTGTTTTCTCAAAACAACTCCGCGTGTCACGCGCGTACACGCATTTTGACGTTAGTCCTGGTGGCGTCACATACGGGGCGGCGCTCCGAACAGGTGTATTTCAAAGGTGTGTAGAAAAGTAAATGCTAGAGAAGTACGAGTCGGTTTGGTCCCGTTGTTTCACGTGGACACAGGTGTACAATGGCCCCGAAGTGTATTGGGGGCTGTGCCGCGCTGTTTTTCCTCGGGGTTACGTTTGATGTAATCGGGTTTGGTTTGCTTTGTATCGGTGTTTTTGCGAATCTGCGATTGAACGGTAAATTTTACGGGGACTTCTTAATCTATACTGGCTCTTTAATAGTATTTCTTAGTCTTTTTTGGTGGATCATGTGGTACACTGGGAATGTTAAAGTTTCTTCTGAGGATATGGATAAGAGGACTTTTGATAACTTTGCGCACTGGGCGCGGAAGCTCTCGGAGCGACTGTCCAAAAAGGGGATGCACAGAGAGAAGTGCATGGATAGCGTTAAGAAGTCGATGAACGGTGATGTGCCTCATCACGCTCCGACGCGGATAACGTGGGAAAACTCCGGAACGGCGGGATGCGCGAATGAAGCTTACGACCGAAGCTCTGATGCGCCACCGAGCGAGAAGACCGTGGAGCTGGAGATCCTGAAGAACTCCGAGATGTTCCTGCAGAGCAGCGGGAAAGTGGAGAGATTCCTCTGAACAGCGACTGGTACGTCACATTTTAGCTGCTTTGTGTTCGTTTTGAACAGCAAAAATATGGGACGCTTTTCTTTAGAGAAGTCAACTAAAAGTTTTCTATATAATATGCAATGACCAAGAATGATGAAAAATTGTTTTAGTCTAAATAGAGGCAAGGTAATAAACAGTAGCCTGCGGAGTACAGATGGGTTCAGCCTACATTGAAGCGTCAACTGCTCATTTCGATATTTTTAACTAACCTAGATAATAATTCTGATCAGGGGCTTCTGGGCCCTATGCACATGCAGTGGCTATGGGCCTCATAAGCTTGAGGTTCACAACTACCTACAACAGCATTTAATACATCAATCAACTGATGATTTTACCCAAAATATTAGCTTTTACACTAGTTAACAACATTTATTGTGATCTTAAATGCATATTTAAAGGAAAATAAAATTTCACTCCTCAGGGGCCCTTACCCCACTTGGGGCCTTAGTTATTTGGTACCACTTTTCACCCAACTATGACGCCCCTGATTCTGATAATATTATAGCCTAATGATTTATTCTATTTTATCTGGATGGAGTGTTTAGTAATGACACAAACACTAAAACCACCAAAAATTGTTAAGAAGCATCTGGAGTCTCTATTAATTAGTCCTTCATGTGCAGACATTCTGCTTTCGTATCTACATAGTTTATGTATCGATGCTATGATTGCACATCTATCAATAAAATGCCACTTTATGAATACAGTGTATATTCTCATCATTTGATATTCTGCTTTTATTTGCATATAGACCCTACTACACCACATTCGGACATTGATGCTTTAAATAGGTTATCTAATGGTATTTGTGAGAATTATTATTTTGATTTGAGAACTTGCTAGAGTGACACACACACACAGTAGTCAACATTTGAAGCTGATCAAAACCTTTTAATCAAAGTTGTTCTTAAACCAAAACAGTACCTGTTCTTGTCTTAGGACGACTTTGATCAACTTTTTTGATCCACTTAAAATGTTGACTACTGTAGGCATATATATAATAATTCAATCAACCAAAAAGAGAGGGACAAGGGCTTTACAAAACATAACAGGGATGGCCTATATAACTTCATGGTATTTGCTTCAGGGTCATATTGCAGTTTGGTGTGGATTACTTAGCTAACTGTTAAGTTCATGTTCATTGTAACCGCTGTATGAACACATACTTCTTTTAGGCCTACCGTTTAACAAAAAAAGGATTATATTTGTAATTTTATTTAAAAAAAATTGTTAATGTCAACTGTCCTGGACCTGAGACTTGTATTGACCAATACTGAAAAACAGTGCTAAGGTTATATTTCAAAACTATACCTTAATGTGTATTCTGTGAGTATGGGTTTTATGGATTTGAGGATATGGTACACTTGTGAAACTTGACGCTGTTCTTCTCTCTTCTCAGGTGCATTTCTGTTTGACAGTCTACAACGAGGAATGTTTTAACCAAACCTTCATAGCTGGACTGACTGAAAAATGAAGTCTTTAATCAGGGATTTTTTACGAGCACTTTACGTATGATTGTTAAATTTGTATTTTTAACTTATACTGAAAGTTTAACTTCAGTTTTTATGTTTGTTTGATCTTTATCAAATAAAGAGTTTTCAGAAAATAATTTGGCCAGTTACTTTTTTGTTGTTATTTCACACAATGTGGAATTTTCTTATTATTTCTAGATAATCTTTTTTTGATTTTATTCTTATGAAACGTCTGCATTGATTTATAACACATTGTGCTCCTATATTCTGGATGCATGATAATCTTGTGCAGTCACGTATGAACTATTGAACTCCGTGAAAACAAGCATTCCAAATATTCCTCTGGAGATTTTTATTGGGATCAAAGTATTTCCTCCTCAGACCCTGAGTGTTTCAGGAAACTTGTTCACCTGGTAGCGTCACACCCTTTTTCCATCTTGCAGCTCTCCAATGACACAGGAATGGACTGAAGACCGGTTCGGTGTGTTTACTAGAAACACAGCTGTTATAAACATTACAATTAGGTGTGAATTGTACTCTTATCAAATACCTTTTTCACCTAACATTATGATTACAAATCCAGAGAAACCTGCCAGACAAATACAAGAGTTTAAAGACACACCCTGCTATTGTGTTTCTGGATATTTGAGCCATTAAATACTCCAGTCTTTCACAATCACAGTAAACGGACTGTAAGGGAGAGGAAGGCAAGTCATACGTGGAAGGACTAGTTTGATAGCGGCTTGCCAGACGTATGGTTTGTTTTGTACGCAATAAAAAAACTCTGTAATCATACTGAAATCTCTTTCATGTAAACTCCAGGCAGCGTTATCTCACGTTAATTGTCTTTTCCAAGTTTCTGCCACCATGGAAATGCAAATTATAATCCTATTATTAATTCATTAGCGCAGTCAAGAAATCAGACAACCTGTGCAACAAGCAGAACAAGCCAGACAGTGGGTCATGTTTCTCATCAACACCTGAGGTGTGAGAGTGATATCGAATGATCCGAACACCTACAAATCACACAACCCTGAAGAAACCAGCAGAAGAAAACGTCCAGTCACTGTGAACTTCCTGCAGAAAATGGAAAAAAGAGCTTTAATCATCATTTAAAGTAATACTGGCTACTGCGGTGCATATGATAATTCACTTGTGTGATATTTGACCTTCTCAAAGATCTAATATAAATAGGCACAATATATAGGAAAGCAACAATTAATTCCATCTAACCCTTATATTTAACAACATGTTTCTGTCAACAAGCTACCTATAGAATCTACATCCATAAATCACTTTCCTTTGTTTCCTAACCAGATTCTAATGAGTAATCAACAACAACCTAAATAAAAAAAAAACGTAGTGTATGTCATTCATATCCATAATGATTTGTGGCAAACCCTCCCGACTGGGTGACCTTTAACTTCACATGGAGAGTCAACAAAGCCTTTCACAATAATAGACCGGCTATTGTCTGTTATTGTTGTGGACTTGGATACTGTTGACATAGCATTTATACCACCCTGCACAGAAGTGCATCATACAGCGCCATCTAGATGACACAATCACCATCTTCACTAGTCACACAAATGCAGAACAGAAATTATGGAGTTTTTAATTTAATTTATAAAAAAAATGCATATACCCACTGAAGCTGAACAACATCTACCACTTATTTTTCCTTGTGGAACATGTACTATCTGTGAGACTCTTTCAGTTGTTTGAACAGAATAAAATAATATTAACAGGCAAAGAGACAACTTCAACACAAAGATAACAAACACAGCCAACGACATCTTGAATATAAAAGGAAAAACAATGGGGAGGAAAGGAAATATCAGAAACAAAAGGTAAGTGCAGTTATGATCCCAATTGTATAAAATATTATTTTGCCTTTTTTTTCTCCTTTCATCTCCTGCAGTTTCCTGCAGTCAGGAAACGAATCAGATACAGCACATTTTCTCAACACGTTCATGCAAGCTGATATATTTTAACAAAGTACAAATGGAAATATATTTATCTCATAGGTTACTGGTTAAAATATGAAAAAAAGGATGCGAGTAAACATCATTTTGATTTGATGTAATAGCGAATAACTCAAACCCTCAATAGTGTTTTTTTTCTGAAAAATAAAATAATAATGAAGAAACTACATTCATTTCCATGACCACGAGTCCACGTCTTTAAAAAATTAAAAAGAAAATAGAAAAGAAAAAACAAAAATGACCTCACTTCAGCACTGCCTGTTTAGTTGAGTATTTGTGCCTCAGGAAACACACACAAATAAGATCCTAAAGTACATGTACGACAAAATACTGCATATCTACTAAAGACTGCATTAGGTAGGTGGACATGGTAGCTAGCTGCCATGATACAGGAGGAAAAAACAAAACGAAAACAAAAAACTCCCCACATTTCCTTTCGCCCAAGAGAAAAACGCTCACGTTTTCCATCTGTGAATATGAAGCTGAAATAAGGAGCAGGTTCACATTTTAAGAGCTAATCGGTGTTAAATGATGTTTGGCAAGTCCATAGTCTTTTCAGTCAAATGCAAGTGTTCAAAACCTCTGACTTGGAACAGGGGAACCGTGAGCACACATCTGATACACATGCGTGACATTACATTACTTTTTATATTGGTCATTGGCCGGTCGTTTGTTCTGTAACACAAAGGGGGTTCCGTCTATATGCTCTCCATCCACGTTCAGCTTAGTGTTCATAGCGATGGAGACCTTCTCTGCTGGGTTTCACCCATGATACATTTCACTTTATAACTTCAAGCAGGCTATATTACTATATGTGTGTGCATATATCTGTGAGTATTTACCTATTCGTCCCTCCTTCAGAACAACAACTCTCTCTTTTCTCCTCCACCTCGCATTTCTCTCTACTCGACTCTAAATGTTACTTCTCATCTCACTATTTGGCACCTCGAATTCATTAACAGGTGATGTAGCTGCAGCAGGTGCGTGGCAGGCGGGGAGAAATAAAAAAATGGGTTGAGGTCAAAGGTCGTGACATGGCTGCCCTAGTCAGTGGCGTTCTGCTTGTCTCTCTCCGCTGTGATGGGGACGACGTCTCCTCCGTCTTCAGTCTTGATTCTTTTGGTGTCGGGCTGCTCCGCTTGCTCTGCTCCGTTTTGCCGTTTGGTTGGTAGAGACGCCGAGGCCGAGGCATGGGTCGCCAGCATGTGTAGAGGACTCGCTGGAAAACAGCAGACGGATTCCACAACTGAATGAATTTTATTCTGAAAAAAAGGCCGATGGCAGTAGCCATAGCACCCATGCAAACCCATACATACAAATCAAGCCATGCAGGCTGTGTATTCCGTTTTGCAATATCCACATATTTTATGATATTTAAGGTTTCTTTACCCAAACCCACAGTCTTCACCTCCAATTCATTTTTTTTTTCTATTATTCATTTTTTAATCCTTGTTTTCTGTGGTAAACGTGTGATGGTGAAATTAAAGATTTTGTAGCCGTTAAGAACTTGTTCTAATCAACTAGGGCTGTGCAATATGGACGAAATAATCATATTGCGATTTTTTGAACTAATATTGCGATTGCGATTTTGGCAACTGTTTTTGCTTTTTCAAACAAGCTTCATGTATTCAGTGCATAAGAAGTGCATAACAAAAC
>JAUCMT010000031.1:1154636-1177029 GCA_032357475.1 Enteromius thamalakanensis
CTTATTACACGGCTCTCTGGAATGCTTGATTCTGATTGGTCAGTTGAGACATTTGCAGGTTCGTTCTTTTCGAATAACAACCGCTCCAAAGTAATAACGCATAGCCGGGACTACTTGTGTGTTTAAATCCCTCCGCGCCAACAAAGATTTCCGTTTGGCGCCATCTTGTGACAAACACTAGACAACATAAGGTGCAATAAATAACAAAAATACATCCGTGGTTATATATTCATATGTAGATGTTATAAATTGTCTTACGGTTGAATGTTAGTCACGTGGTACTATATAGTTTTGCGGAAGGATAAAATTGTTAATTTAAAACAAATACGCCAATAAAATGTTTCAAATTCATGTTTAGTTTTTTTTTTCCTAATGGTGCAAGTAGCCGTGTAATAAGCGGGATAATATACAGGCAGCCGGTAGTTATCGCGAAATAAGCCCCTTCAGTGTGATACAAGACCCTTCGCTTCGCTTCGCGTCGGGTCAGGTCCTGATCACACTGTCGGGGCTTATTTCTGTGATAACTACGGGCTGCCTGTACAGTATTCCTTACATAACAACCTCTTATGTCAAAATATCATGGGGATTTTGTTTTCCTAGTTCATGACCACTATCCTCTATAAAATTAACATTAACAACAATTAAAAGAAACTAAGATCTATAAAAGCTATGGTGTAGTGCACTGAAACATTATGGGTTTGCTGTATATGAAGGAAAAGTGTGCATTACATCTGTAATGCAAGAAACAATTTCAGTAAAAAATAAGATTTAATTAACCAACCAGTTCTAATAAATGTACTAAGCTAGGTCATATTTATTGAAATGGTGGTTGTAATTATAACGTAAATACAGAATGAAAACGCTGACGTTGGTTCCTGACCTGTGTTGCCAGATCCTTGAACAGCAGCGACCACATGTGTCCCATTTTGAGTGATGGCCTTGACGGGCAGTTGATGCTGGCCAATTGGAGCCTGTTGCACTATGGTTACGGTCTGTATGGGGCTGGACTGGGATGTCTGAAGAACACGACTCGTCCCGCCTACAGAAGTGGCTGTAATAGCAGGCACCGGCTCTACTTTCACTGAAAAAAAAAAAAGGAAACACAGCATTAAAGATTAGCAATTCTTTCAGACATCTGCAATGGTTAACGTGAATGCAGTCCGTCTTAATCTAGTCTTGCGTATACTGACAGCTGCAGGTCTGGATTACATGGCAGGTTTCATTGGCCAAGGCCATTTAGCTGTTTGACAGACAACCAATCACAGTTCGTTTCGCTCAGCATCACATTTCAGAGCATGATAATGTCGCCACACTTGGACGCATTTCAAAGATTTTTGAGACTAGTCTTAATCCAAACATCACAATGACGCACTGGCTGAATATACATTATCCTAATTATACACATCGCTACATGCCACGTGAGTAAAGAATTGAACGTGAAATATTGATTGGAGTTAAACTCTAAGAAAAGCAGCATTAAGCCAAGACAGACCCACAAATTCAGACAAGACACTTAAGAAACTGCGAGATCATTGCTTTTCAAAGCCAAATAAATATATACATTGACAAGAAACAGTCAAAAACAATCATCCTCTTAGCAAAACAAACGACACTTCAATACTGCAGAATCCTTATCTGAGATACAAGTTGACAGCGGTTAAGTCGAGTATGAGGTGTAATGTGACACATGAAACCAGCATGACTTCAGGTACTCTTACAAACGGTTTATAACGCAGCAATATTTAATTGGTGGCCCACAGGCCCAGTCTGACCATCTTACTCTGGTCTAAGTACGAGCAGGTCAGACATTCGCCTTGAACTGTTCGCCACAACTGGTAACACTGACCAGATCAGTTGTACACAAACGGAAAAGAAAGTAAGAGATGGAACATTAATCTACAGAAGACTGCAGTGAAGACTAGCGCTTGCAGACATTCAACTAACAACAATACGCCAAAACACAGATTAAAGACATCTAATTCTGCATGCTCACCTTTGAGCTCCTGGTGCTCTCCGTTTTCATGCGGTTCTGCTTTAATGATGCTGGACTGGGTAAACACAGGCTCTGCCATGTGTGTGTTGGCTGTAGACAGTCCGGTCACAGTTGCAACGGAAACAGCAGGGATCTGATGCACCACATGGACCGTTTGCATGACAGGCTGCTGGGATGTGGAAGTGGACACCGGTGTGGCGACGGCGTAGGTAACAGGTTTGATGGTCTGCGATAGCTGTCGCTGAACTGTGATGAGAACCGGTTGGGTGTTGAGAGGCGAACCTGTGTGGAAGCATATGTTTGGTTAAAACGCAACTGAACAGCGGCTCTGTAATGTGCTCTAAAACAACAGCCCACACATGATGATCAGGATCTCTCGAAAATACAAAGAACATTACATATTTACACGCTTATTTTTTTACTATAAACAGTAAATATGATACTACAATGCCAATGTGTTGTTTTGAAATTAAATAACTGAAAAGGAAAGGAACATATGTTAAACAAAGGCTTAGTTTCTCACTAATGGATTTCTATGACTTTAACAGGCATGTGTGATTTCTAGAAAATGATGCTTCAAAATGTATTTGATTCTCCGGTAAACCAATCAGTCCAATTTGTGAACATTATACTCAATGCAAAATTCTTATACCATTTCAATACAGCAAAAGGACTATCTTTAAAATAATGCCCACTATCCACTAGCATTACCAAGCTTGACAGACTTGAGGAATGACCTTACCTGAAGCATTTTGTGCAAAGCAAGCCTCTTGTATGACTGCTAATTTGGGCTGAATGGCTGGAGCAGGAGCAGAGACAGGCGTTGGCTCCGGGTCCATAGGAACAGGTGAGCCTTCTCTTGATAAGCTGTCTGGAGTCTGAACACCGCTGGAGTGGGCTGACAGTGCCCCCGTGTGGTTAGGAGATGCTGGAGCACTCCTAAGATGCATAGGGAAGAATGTGTAAATAAACTCAAGTTACATTATTCATGAATGCCTGTTTGTTTGAAAGCATGAAAAGAAAGCATTCATTCAAGGGATCCACACCACCATAAAAGCATATAAGAGCAACTGGAGTCTATTTGTTAGTGTGACTACAATTAAGGAACAGTTCATCGCACACTCAAGTAGGGCTGGGCGATATATATCGAACGATATATTATGCGCATCTCATCAGTAAAGCCTGTTTTTTGATAAGTGATAGCAATATATATCGCCCAGCTCTACACTCAAGTGTTCATATCAGAGTTCTCACGCGATTAAAATAAGATTATTGAGGAAGAAATGGTTATTGTGATATTGTGGTCTACAACTCCTCCCTCTGCCCTGTATGTATATTGCTCTTATTGGCTTTAGTTCATCGCTGATGTATTGTTTAATCAGAACAGCATTTCATTTTGGCTCTATTCTCTCAGACCACATCTTTGATTACTCCCACTGTGAGGGTCACTCACATGAACGAGTATTTGTCTGCAACTTCGCAAAACCTGTCTGTAAGTGAAAACCAGAGCTCAAATCATGGAGTGTGAAGTCTGCATTACTCCTCATGTCGTCCAGCAGTCTTCTAGTAAGAACAAGGGAAGAAATAACGATGAATGATCACCTGGATGAGAGCGGCCCGAGTGGGGTCCTAAAACATGGCACACCGCGTGGCCTGCGCTTGCGGAAAGCTTGTTCGATGAGCTTTCCCTCAGATGATGGGTCTATTCTCCAGAAAGAGCCTTTACCCGGCTCCTCTTGAGATCGGGGCACTTTGATAAAATAGCGGTTTAAGGACAAATTGTGACGAATCGAGTTCTGGAAGAGAGAAAAAAAAGGCTTAACAGTTTGGTAATCACGTGAGGAGCAAATTTGGTGCATTTAAGAATGCAAGGATGAAGCAAATTATAATGTAAAAATGTGCACATCTACTTATAAAGCAGGTTTGGGTTTTTTGTAGCAAACTTATTTGATTTTAGTTTTGCTCTATGATCCCTCTTCAGTAGAACACACTTTATTACGGTGCAAAATCATTAATAGCTTTGCACCCTTATTCTGGCTCTGTGGTTTGAGTTTGGTGTATTATCGGTCACATTTCAATAACATTTGCATGGTCTATGCACTGATTTGCAGTGATAGGGCAACAACAACAAAAAAGATTATGGAACATTGAACAGTCTGCATTACATTCTGACAGCATGTGTAACATACACAGAAATATACCAAAGAAACTGTTAGAGTCAGCCTGAAACAAGCAAAAGCTCAAAGAAAGCATTGAGATTCCTCATGGTATGAGCTGTTTGAACACTACCACTAATTCAGAAAGCTATTGACATGTGCTTGTTACTCTCAGCTCAACCACACAGAAATGCATCAGCACTAAAACAATGACTGGATACATTAAATGACTCTAAACAGTCTCAAGACTCTACACACTGAAAACAGAAGATCTGATTGACACTCACTTGCCAGCCCTTGTCTGCCGTCCTGTAATATGGATAATTCTTAGTAATGTGGGTATATATTCCATTCAGTGTTAGCTGTTTGTCTGGTGCCATTGTGATGGCCTGAACAATAAGCTGTGCATACGAGTAAGGAGGCTTAGAGTCATCCTGTTAAACACAAGAAAAATAGCATTTCAGATTTAACCAATCGATTGCAGAAACGTCTAACAGCAGACAAAAAACAAGACATCAACGTTCAGTACGGCAGCATGCATTTGTGAAACATCTCATACTTTTGGACTGTCTCCTCCAGATGCTTCCTTGTCATTTTCAGATTGGGAGTTTTCATTGATGAGCTCGGCTGTGAGACCTCGACCCATTTTATAACTGGACAGTCCTGCACCTCGGGGACTTGAGGGACAGGAGTTGGCAGCGCTGAAGAGAAATTACATCAAATTAAATCTCTGATTTGTAAAAATATCCTAATGACTACAATGGTACTTTGGAATAAGGTCAGTATGAGAAAAACAGATTGTGTTTACCTGATTGTACCTGTTGGAGATGGGAGGGGGCTCATCAGGTGGGCGATGTTGTCTGGAATGTTGATGGTCAGCGGCGAGATCTGGGGTTGGACCGCTTTCACAGGAGACTCCGGCGCGTTCCTGCGGTCTCTCTTGTCGCTGGACAAGGCAGTGAATGTAATTTTGATATTCGTACTGGGAAATCTGAAAGTACACCTGCAAAATAAGCAACAGGGTTAGATTTTTAAACACTTGTGCATTGATGTTTATAGAGTAGCATATTGAAAATAAAACACTGATACACAAACCAGCCTGCAACGGAATACATAAATGGAGCCGGTTTACATATGAACCCCAGCTTGACCTGATTACATAACAAATGCATTTTATCTGTAATATATTTGAACCTCTAACAGTAACGTTGCAGTGCGTTCCCATTTCATATCATACATACAAATAAAACTTAAAGTGGAATTAATAATTTGAGGTGAAGAGCATCTGATACAGATGCATCCATTTGCAACAATAAAACACAAGGTCATAACTTGACATCCATCAGGCACATAACGGAATAAATGTAAGCAAACTATACATTCATGTAAACATTGCAGCTTTTTAATAATGCACGCAATGCCACTAAACGCAAAATTTAAAACGTACGACTACAATGGACACGAAAGACATTAAATAGATTGCATAAAAACATACAAAATATTAACCAGACTATTGCTATTGTTTTTGATGACCATATCTGATCCTCTCGTTATAATTAGAGCCCCAAGCATACGTCATATTTCATTAACTTGCCAGATTTGGGTCAGCTGAGGGCATCAGGGACTGAATGAGCCCAAAACACACCGACCAGAGGATTTTTATCATATTGGCAATAATAACAGTGCTGCGGTCGTCTTATATCTTTATATCCACTAGGGTCGGCTCCTAAAGATAAAGACAAAAAGCAAAAGAAACCCTCGACGGTTGTGAGTAATGTTGTGTAAACATTACTGTGTCTGAGGTGAATGGTTAGCTGTTGTGCTAATCGAAGGCTGCAGCGCGAGACGTGCGTTAGTCGAGGTTGTCATAATCGACACGTGCTACTCGCGAAACAAAACAAATAGCGCGAGCGATCGTCGCAAACGCCTTCACCGCGCCTGGCGCTGGTCTAATTCCAACCGACAGTCGTGAGCTTACATGCGGGGAAGCTGGAGAGGAGGAGCCCCTCGTCTCTGAAACACCCCGTCCACGAACACCCCGTTTTTGCCGAGGCATCGAAGGTAGAAATCTCCGCTTCCCGTTCCATCCTCGCCGGCGGAGAAAATCTCTAGGTGCCTCCGTGAAATAAAGCTTGAATGGCCCATGCTCACGTCCACGGAGCCTTGTGATGAATTCCGACCAATGGTGACCGAGCGCTTCTTCATCAAATACTCGAATTCTCGGCCCTCGAGCCGGGCAACCACCGACCCTGACATCCCGCTCACCGCCATCTTTATTATTTCTCTTGACGGGAATTTAAGACTATCAAAATGAAGAAGCAGACTGCTGGTGCGCGGTCGGAAGGTCTGCTTGCAAAATTTAGTGGGGGGGATCGAATCAAAGGATGAGAAATAAATACGAAGGAAAGTGCCAGTCCAGGGACAGCGGCTCCAACCCACAGCCGCGACAGAGAGAATGAGAAAACGATCAACTCTACCAAACAAACCCTGGAGGCGGGGCCCGACTGATTGGCAGCGTTTTCGACCAATGTCTCTGCGTCTCGTGAGGAGAAAAATGGAATCCACCAATCGGCGGTGAGACGAACAAGCGTGTAGCGGTGAGGGTTGGTTGCGCCGTGTGTTGGCTGACACGCATGTAATTGGTGTGTTCTAAAGAGGTGGATAGGTGATGCTACAGAGTTTATTTAGTGATGCTCTCGTTTTATGGCACCCTACGCATAAAATAACAAAACTTCGTGTGGTTTTATCGAAGAGCAGAACAGGACTTCAGTTGCCTTGGCAATAATCGTGTCTTAATTACGCTTATATTAGGAACCCAGCTTGGAAACTGTTGTTAATTACATCTTTCATGTAACACCCTCTTCTATTACGAGTACATCAATACAGTCTACCCTGTATTAAATGTGATTTTTATAATTTGGTATGCTGCATTGCATATTAGAGCTAAATTATAAATCTATGGATCATTTCAATATTTTCTTTACCATACACTGAACAACTTTGTAAACTTTGCCATGTTTATCATATTACACAACAACACATGTTTACCTATCCTTGCAGGGACTGTATATGCATAATGGCTTTTATACTGTACAAACTATATTCTCTATTGCCATACACCTTAGAATAATCTTTCTGCATTTTTACTTTCTCAACAACAAAAAAGAAACTGTATTATTTATAAGCTTTTGCAACTATGGGGACCTCAATTTAGGATAAATTAGGATTTAGAATATCACATGGTCTGTCCAATCATTAGAGGCCTGCAAAAAACACAATTGCCATTCTTGATTTTACAATCATCTTTAATTTGTCATGATACTGATTCTGTGGCCATCATTTTCATGGAATTATGCATTATCACTTGCACATTACCAATGACAAAAGCATCAAAAATGAGTAACAAAATAGCTTATAGATACATTTCAAAGAACGGCTATAAGAATTAAGACAAAAACATAAAAACACCATGATCTTTAGGTGGTAAGACCGGGCACTAGAATCTGAGTGCATTAGTCTTTAAAAAAACTAAACAAAAAGAGAGTGAGAGAAAGATCAGGGCGTCAGTGGCTACTGCAACACTACATAAAGTGCTATTTCTACTGGTTAAAAAAAAGATGCGGTTCAATGCATTCATCTGCAACCAGGTTTAAATAGTATACAATTCAGCCTAGAATTAACCTCTTGTGAAGTAGCAATGTAGTCCTTCTCAGTTACCTTGGGAAGAAAACAGAATTTTAGAGTTGATCATTTTATTTTAAACCATTTAGAGTGTAAATGTAGATTAAATACGACGATGCGATTCTTCATTTCACCCCATGGCCTAATATGTTGTGTATATCCATCACATATCTTGTGTGATAGTACGGTGACTGAAGGAAAACCTTTACAGAGCACTGATTATATTAATTTGATTTTCTTAAAGCCAGTGAATACGTGAAATGAGGAGCACACATTTACACAATAACATAGTTGTTTTGTTAAACTAGACTAAATACTATGTAGTTACATCATTTTCAGCCGGTGTCCTGCAGTCATACAGCAAGAAAACAATACCTAACACTAACAAATAGTTCGCAAATACATAGCGTGAATGATGTACATGTTTACACCCGCCGCTGCTCTTAGTTACAGAGGCGCTTCCTACATTAGATTAGGTTTTGTTAGTGGACAAAGAGATTCGATCTCGCTACCTAGCCAAGGACATTCGAAGCTTAAAAAATCCAATGGAAGACAATTTAAAAAAATGTTGTTCTTTCAAAAAATAAGGTTTCCCTCTTTGTCACTCCATGTGTTTTCTGCAGTCACAGTTTTTCAGTCATCCCTCGGCATGTTCAAAGAAAGGTCTCTCATGTTTGAATCAAGAGAGTTTCTTTTGGTCTCTCCTCCATATGTCTGTGTCAAAGACATCTCCAAAAAGTCTGTGCTATGAATGCCACTCGAGTCCTTTGACATCCTCACTAAAGAAACAATCCGGTAAAGCGAAGTAGTGTCCCACTCAGATCTTCTCGTCAGTCATTTCCAGGAACTGAGCGTAAACATCCCTTGAACACTCCCCTTTTTGGTTGAACAGAAACTTGTAGTAGCTGCCGTCAGCACATATAGCTGGAGGAAGGTCGGGAGAGAAAATTAGTCACTAAACAGCTGAGAGTGAACAATCAGTAAATGATTGATTATTCACTGTCTATACATGTTTAAAGTGTGCGCTTTACCTATGACAGCGTTGGGTTCTGTTCCAAAGGCACAGACGCAGGGCGAACCTGATGGAACCTGGAACTTGGAGAAACTCCATTTGGAGCTGAAATACTTGGGGAGAAAACTGGCCGATGCCAAGCTGTGGTAAAAGAAGGATTGAGGACTGTAAATAACAGTTGCAATAAAATTGGCAGCATAAATGCCAGATAATAAAATGGTGAGGATTTCCACTGAAACCCTTTAGTGTGTTTTAACACAAACCTGGACTGCTTGTTCCTTTTGGGATCCTCTGCAGCAAATATGTGGACTGTGCCATGGTCACTCGATACACAGATAAGAGAGGCATCTTGGTTGAAATTGATGCTGGAATAGAAATACACTCGGTTATAAATACACACATATTCCCCCTTTACAGTAACACAATAGGATAGCGTGGGTGCAGGGGATTACCAGTATATATTGGCAGTTTGTGAGCCTCTTCTCAGCTCCTGAATAAGATGACCTGCTGAGGTGTCGAATATTCTGATCAGGGTCCCCTAGAGAGAAGACATTTCCTCCGTTAGCCAATCACTGGCATGCAGTGCTGGAACTATCTATGTCACATGATCAAATCGATCTGCTCTGTATGACACACATGTAAAACAAATGATTAGATCATGCCAAAATCAACCGTGCCACTGACTTTTTCAGATGCCGTGGCTATCCGCGTGCCCTGAAGGTTGAGAGCGATGCAGCAAAGCGCTCCTTCGTGTGCAGGAATATCCACGGGCGGTTTCTCGGTATTGGCCAGATCTACGATCTGAACGTGTCCGGAGTGAGTGGCTGGAAATGCTAGCAATGAGTTGTTGCTGTTTGGGCACAAGACACACAAACCTGCAAAGACAATCAGAGTTTTATATTTGTCCTGTAAAGATGAGCAGGTATTAATGCGTGCGGCTTAGTATAAAACCACGGATGAATCGCTAAAACACGACTTACCTTTAGGGTTATAGCATGTTTCAAAGACATGCAGCTGATGAGGATTGTGAGTAAATGTGAAGACTTTAATCATGGAGTCCAGGACCACCACGATTCTGAAACACAAAACAAACCAGACTTAGCTCTTTGTTCTTTATTAGGAACTTGAAACTAACCTTTATTGTTTTCCTAATAAATCCTCAAACTAAGGACCAGCGTTGTCGGAAAATACAGCCTCTGATGGAGGGCTGCTTTTGTAGGGTATTTGTGTGCAACCGGAGAGCTTCAAATGTTTCTAATTTTAATATGTTTTTGAAGCGTTGCCCAATCATGGACGTGTCCGATGCAACGGCCAATCAGGGGTGTTAAGGTTAGTCTGAATCCACTCATTAGTTTTCTTTTAGTGTGAGCTCATCGAGTGCTGCATATACCCCAATCCTCTCATTTTCACCAAGAAAGAGTGGATATGATGTAAATAATATTGTAATGAGAGAGTGCAGAACTCAGGATGAAGTGACTGATATCTTCAGCTATCATAAAGGAAGCTTTTCACTATCAGTGTATGAAATCCTGAATCAGAATATTATACCAAAACATTTAAAGGAAGAATGCAAATGAGCATATGAGTTCAATACCTGTCACGGCGAAGCTTAACAGCTTTGACCTCTGTGGAAAACTCAATCTCTATCACAGTCTTTTTCTTCAGGTCATCCCAAATCATCACTAACACAAAAAGCAGGAAATAATGCGTGTCAACCAGATGCTAAATCAGAGTAGAAGATGTATTAACAAGGCAAAAAGACACCAAACAACTGCCTTCTCAAAGAGAAATATACCTTTATTAGGAGGGTACTTTGGTTTCTTTCCGCCTCCAACAAGTGCAAGATAATTGCATCGAAATAGCATCTCCACGTGACCAACTCCTCCCTCAAGAAACTCTGAGAGCAAAGAGACTTAATGAGAGTCAACAGCTACTGTAATAAAGCAGGTGTACAGTCGCTGACAAATATCCCATAAACTGCGAATAGTGAATGAATAACTGTTGCTAAAAATTATTTCTGAGTGATATCATCGTCTGCGATGTCTAGCAGACATCTAGTCTTTATTATTTGTGAGTTTTAAAATCACAAGCAAAAATCTGAAATGACTAACTTTCACGTATTGTTTGAATATTCGTTAACCCCTGCTATAAATGTCTTATCCATACATCTGTCAGTGTCTGCAGCATTTAACATTTCATTAAAAAAAACAGCACACTCACCTTGTTTTTCCTTTTCTTTGAGAGGATCTGTGTTATACACCCTGAATCCATTTTCCATTCCACACGCAAAACATCCTGGTGGGGGGGAAAAGACATTTTAAGGGAAACACTAGGATTTCCTGCTGCTCTACAGTTTCACCTTCAAGAGGACCATCCTACATATGGACTTAACGTCTAGGCTACATGAAGGTGACAATCTTATTATGACCACAAGCCTGTATGTCTATATGCGTTTATGACAACAATTTATGAGCATCAGCTTGGAAAGCAGTTATAGAGATTTGTCTCCTAGAGGCAGGGCTGAAGTCAAAGGTTTTGCAAAAACCATAAGGACTGAACCGTATAAGACTGGAATACGGTTGCCATCTCTGATGCTTTGCCCCACACCTGTTCATTTAACGATTAGGCCTACGAGCCATCCACTGTGACATTTGTTGGCAGATTGGTGATGATCTGTGGGTGCTTCAGAAAGGCTGGAATCAAGGACATTCATTTTTATGAAGGGCACATAAGTGCAAGGATGTCCTGGAAGACATATTGCTTCCTTCTGCTCTGACATTTTATTTTCCCCCCACACAACCAGGTCAATTGAGATATGGATGGAGATCAAGACCCATAGCCAGCCGAATCTCCAGACCTGAACGCCTTGAATGTGATCAAGAGGAAGATGGATGGTCACAAGCCATCATACAGCCAAGCCAGGAGTGGCATAAAAACAACCAACAGTAATGTGACATGCAATAAATGGTAAAAGCAGAGAAACTGATCAGTTTGCAGCGGTCTTTAAAAATTTCCAGAGAAAGAGATTGAGGATGCTGCATGTCAGCACTCTTGTTGTGATGACAAAAGACGAGCCCTGTTATTCACTTATTGGAGGCTCTTTATGACATCCGGCTATGACTCGGTGTAAATGACTGTGCCAGAAAGCAACCTGCACTAATGCTTAGTTTAAACCGATAACATCTTGTTTTTCATGGGCTATGCGTCAGTAAATGCTGCTTTTTATGTGAGCCCACATTGTGGTATATTTGTTAATTCAGTAATTTTAATAAACTCAAATTAACGTTACAATGCAATACAGTGTTAATCAAGTTCACTGAACCCCAAATGCCCTAATTAATTCCCTGAAAGTCACATTTAACGTTATAGCAGTTGTTGTTGAGCTAGCGCTGGTATTAGCCTGGTTAGCTACATCAGCTGTCACTGTTTATTTGATTTGTTGAAATGTGGTACCTTTTAAAAACATTAAAGGTCGTGTTCATATATAAAGTTGTCGGTCAATTAAACCACAAACAATAAGTTAAGAAAAAATAAAAAACGCTGACAGCAACCCTAAAAGGAAGACACTCATGTGACTTCATCTTTATGGCTAACCAGCTGTTCAAATTCGCTAGTTTGCTAGGCAAAACAGCAATCTCGTTTATGAATAGCAAGATATATTTCAAATAGACGTTTGGGCTTAGAACCTCTAAAACTGATGTGTTTTTGATGTCTGTTATTTATAACAGTTCTATGAGCTCTATGATTCTTAAATGTAATGGCAAGAGGCATGTTAGCTTGTTTTAGCTAATAGTAAACATCTTACCGTGATCCTGGTTAAATCCAGCATAAAGTAATCCATTACCGTGAGGATTTGATGGTAATAAATTCATAGTGCTTTACGTTATTTGGCTAATCTAAATGAAAAGACTACGCCTAACTAAAGGACGACATTCCTCTAAGAAGGCTAGAGCTGGCAGGCTAATGCTAGGTACATGGGGTTTAATATCATGACTGTCTCTCCAGCCAGGAAATAAAGTTGGCAGAGCGCCTGTTGTTCCTCCTTTCTCCGGTTTAACGTTAACCGTAGGCTGAAACCCCGGATTGTACAGTAATCTCCCTACGGGATTCCCAGTGTTCATGCTTTACGTGGTCTGTTTAACTTACTGTCTTTATATCAGACATGGCAAAGACATAAGTTAGATCTTACGGCGGTAACGTATACATTACACATGCCTTGAATTGAGTTTTGCTGACCCGTATAAATGTTGTACAGTATGCATTTTCTGTGCTGCAATTAAAAACGTGGTTTTGCTAAGGGTTTAATGAAAAAGTTGCGTATATTCGCGTATGTAGACGATTTAAAGAATATACATCTAAGCATCTCTGAATCGCCATTTAAGTATGTAACTCTCAGGCTAGAATGTTGTCCCTGCCCCAGTGGCCTAATGGATAAGGCACTGGCCTCCTAAGCCAGGGATTGTGGGTTCGAGTCCCATCTGGGGTGACTGCTTTTTTGTATTTTTAATCAGACTATAATCTTTAAGTGTTATTACAGAACAAAACCCTGTGTTAACAAATCACCACAATAACTACAGAGTCGGTAGTACTTCATGTACTATATTTTCGATATGTTGTTACAGGTGGTTCCATGGTGTAATGGTTAGCACTCTGGACTCTGAATCCAGCGATCCGAGTTCAAATCTCGGTGGAACCTTACCTTATTGTTGCCTAAAGAAAACAAGTCACAATCCAATTCATTAACTGTGTCTTAATGAACACATAATACATATTTTTTATTATTTCATATTACGTAAGCGCACATTTGAACCCAAAGAGGATCTTAACCGGATGTGTTCGTTACACGCGCAGGATCTTCATTTTCAATATGGCGGCGACCGTGTTTCCAAGTTTATGCTTTTTACAGCTGCATAAACTGTCGTGCACGAGGAATATATGCCGAAATTTAGTAACTGTAGGTCTATTAGGTTGTAACAAAACGCGACCAAAATGCTTAACATGCCATAGTTATTCCCACATAAAACGGGCATCGCAATTTACACAGGTGAATATGTTGTTTTTTCCATAATTAAAACATAACACGATATAAACATAATTTGTGTATTTGTTCCATGATTCTATTTGATGTGCAACACAGCACTGTTTAAACATAATAGATTTTTTTATTATTATTATTTCAGGACGAGCAGCTCTGGCGCATCCCGGTCGGTAAGAGCTCAAATTCAGCATATCTTTAATCAACCGACTCAAATAAACCGCAGCTTATTAAACTCTCTTCTCTTCCAGATAAACTGAAGATCACATACAGTCGGAGCAGCGGACCCGGCGGTCAAAATGTCAATAAGGGTACTGCATTAGTTCTTCTATTCGTCCCCGAGAGTTTCAGCAGAAGCTGTTATATGGCAAGCCGTTTTAACATTTAATATATCAGCCATCAAAGTATCATTTTTCATGCTACTTGTACTTGTTTTTTTTATTATTTACTGGTATCTTACGAAATTTTACTTATTCATTAGCTACTAGTAGGGGTGTGTCATGATGCCTTTCTGCCTTTGAATGCTTTGAATTGATTAATTAATACATTATATAAGCTTCTACTAGTTTTTTTTTCTGTGCCACTTGCCACACGTCGCCTCCTGCTGGAGGAACAAACAATAAAACCTTCACACATTGTGTAAAATATGTTTAAATTGTAAATGTTATACATGCTAAAATTATTGTGGTTAAGGTTAGGGTGCAAATGTAATAAAAATTCGGTTCCGGATAGTATGATAATGGGTTTGTCAAAAAAAAATAAAAAAATAAAAATCAGTTCAAATGTTTAGCTCTGTAAACATCTATTAATTGTATACAATGCAAGCATTAAGCATCAAAAGAAGGTCATTTAAATAAAGTCTTATTTATATATTTTGTAATGTGTTTATTTGCAGTCAATACGAAAGCAGAGGTCCGTTTCCTTGTGCAAACAGCTGAGTGGATTCCAGAAGAAGTGAGGCAAGAGATTCTCTTAAAAGTAAGCATCACGTCTTCAGTAAGTCAAACAAATATGTGTAACATGCACTGCTCAAGGCATGAATGCTTGTGTCAACAGAATAAAACACGTGTCAATAAAGCTGGAGAGTTAATTGTGACCTCGGAGATTAGCAGAAGCCAACAGAGAAATCTAGAAGACTGTCTTCAGAAGATTTCAGAAATGATTACTGAAGCCAGTCAGCAGAAACCAGAGCCATCTGAGGAGGATATCGCCCTGAGAGCTCATAGGTTAGAATGCATGAAGCAAACCAGTGTCATTAGAAAGCATTACAAATGCAACATGAGTCTAACAAAAATCTGTTTTGTGTATGTTTGCAGATTAAAGAAAAGAAATGTGGAAAGACTCAAGCAGAAGAAATTACATGCAGCAACAAAGCATTCAAGACGAGTTGACTTTGACTAAAACCCAAAACATGAATGTTTGCTTTGTATTCAAACTTTGACATAAACATTTTGACAAAATTATTTTGTGTGAAAACCATCTTTTGTGTTTTGCTGAACGTAGTATATATCATAAACTGAAGTATGTTCCAAATTACTTGAATCAACATATTAAATCATCATTTAGTATTAATCAATGAATTACCACTGTAGTTCAAATTAAGATATCTGTTTGACACTAGAACTGACTCATGCAGTACACTTGCCTTTCATGAATAAAACAAATTTTTTTAGAGTTTAAAATATATCATAAATTATATTATTAGTAAAATAAAAAATGAATATGTTACACTGTCAGAAAAATAAAGTATTTTTGGGGTGGGAAAAAAAAGTCTAGCAGAGGATGGTTTCGATCCATCGACCTCTGGGTTATGGGCCCAGCACGCTTCCGCTGCGCCACTCTGCTGTAGCGGCAACTTACGCCAAACATCTCCTATTAGCAATGCTCATAAACTAGCTCAACAGATTAATTGACGACGAGTTACCGCATTGCTGAACTTACATATCATTTTGAAATGCAAATGCGCGGTTTTCAAGTTCAACTCACACTGGTATGTTTTTGTATGGCATAAAGAAAAGTAAGAAAATTCGACCACGAAGGGACTCGAACCCTCAATCTTCTGATCCGAAGTCAGACGCCTTATCCATTAGGCCACGCGGTCGACGTAAACCAGTATGTACAACCAAGCTACACGTTTTTAGTTGAACTAAACGTTTAACATTGCTCCATCATGTGTATTTTTTTAGTTCTATTAACTGAGCAAAAACATTGTTTGCCAGTTGAACTTCATACAAAGCATCACTATCCTCGAGAACAAGCTGATGAGTTTCATTTTGGAAAACGATACTGCCTGGCGCTATAAGATCCAACGAAGGCCTTAAAACGAACAAGCCATTTTCCATGTAACGTTAGGCTACCATGGGATGCGATTAATAGTTAACAATTAATAATTAAAAATACATTATCAGTGATCCGATAATACAGAAATTCTGTAAGGCATCCACTCACCGGTTACAAGACAAAACCAAGTGCATCACTTAGAACCATCAGACTGACCAATCAATCACTTTTTTCAACGATGATGCAACTCTTTATGACAAGTAACGTTACTGCTTGTGAACGACCCATTGCAAATATAATTGTATTTTATTATTATATCCAAATTGGTATTAAAGTGAGGACTGTGGCCTTTGAAGAACTAAAGACGCATAAAAAGAGTTTTTTATTATTGAAACATGAGTCTTTACAGGCTGTGTTGTTAATAACTAAAATGGTGCATGTTTTTTATCTTTCAAGCTTTTCCAACTGCAAACAGCTTCCCAAATCAGTTACTTATACAATGAACAAAAGGACACAAGTTCAAATTAAATAAAATTTTGATACAAAAGCAATATTAGTGCTTATCAGCCAGTCTCTGAAGTAGAGCGATAATGGTGTCTTGCTTGGATGAGATCAACTCCAGTGCCGTGGCCATCCTCCCCATCGCATCAGCCATGGCTCGTGCAGATTTTTCCTTGCGACGCTCACGTGCATCTGTCTTGCGCTGGTGTTGCTCGTCTAATCGGATGCGCTCTTCTTGAGCGGTGAGGAAACTGCGAAGAAGTGCTGTGCGTTCCTCAGCTTGCCCCTGCTGCTGAGCTACACGAGAGGCCATGGAGTTGAGCCGAAGATGGCGTAACCTCCGCTTCAGCGGCTGACGGTTCACCAGCGGCACTGGCTTTGGCGAAAGGGAAGGTAAAGATGTGTCTGATGCGTCACAAGAGGGGCTGGGATTTAATTTTGGAGTGACTTTGCACAGCACTGGGGACGTCACCAGTGTAGGAATCTGGGAAGAGGTTGTGATAATTCTAGTGGGAAGGAGACACGAGGCAGCCATTGCAGCCACCGGCATGCTGCTGGATGCATGATCCTCTGATCTGACACCTGCTTTGGCTGTGGCTGCAAATCCAACAAGAGTGGCTGAAGCAGGGCCTCTCTGAGCAAATTTAGTCTTTCCTAATATGTTGTCCATCATCTGAAATGAAAAAAAGAAAACAGAACAGTCAAGATGACTCAATCATTCACCACTATAATTCTACTATATTTCTTTTTTGTCCATGATATTCCTGATACAAATATTTTTATTCATTTAAGTCTTTAATTTTAGTTTTTTTATGTATGTAAAGGACTTTTTTCGTGAACATAGCACTCTGGCAGAGTACTTTTCGCTGCAGCTTACCATAGATAATTGAATCAGATTAGACCAGTAGCATTTCGCTCAAAAGCGGTGTGATATTTTTCCTATTTAAAATGTGACTCTTCTGCATTTGCATCATGTACTAAGGCCGACGGAAAATTAAAAGTTGCAATTTTCTAGGCTGATATGGCTAGGAACTATATTTTAATCCTGGCGTAATAATTAAGGAACTTTGCTGCCATACTACGGGTGCAACAGGCGCTTTGCACCCTTATTACGCTGCACCTGCTGCACCCATGATTCCTTGTTCCTTACTGCAGTAAAAAGTGCGTGAGTCGGAAAATTAGCCTATTTTTTAAAGCGACGTGTCCCTTATTTTAATATTTCTATCCAACTTTTTCCTAATTCTATGGGTCCAGCTTCCGGTCTCATCCGCATCCAGCTATTTTTAGCTGTACAAAACAGTTAGTTTTGCTGCTTGATACTGAAAATCGGTGTGTCCTATCATGTTATTTTTAATGTATTATCTTAATTATGAACATACGGGTTTGTAGTGCAAACTATTTTACCGTTTACTACACATTGTTATTCTCCTTGTTTTTTACCTAACATCTAATGAACTAAAAGCCTCACCCATAGGCTTACTTCCGCATTACAGAAAAAGGTGGGAAAAGGGCAATACTTATTCATTAAAGGGATAGTTCACTTAAATATGAAAATTATCCCATGATTTAATCACCCTCAAGCCATCCTTATGAATATAGAGCCAGGATGTTTTTAAGATAACTCCAATTGTATTGGTATGAAAGAACAAAATAATATGCATCTAATTTGGCTTGAGGGTGAGTAAATCATGGAGTAATTCTCATTTTTGGGTGAACCATCCCTTTAATTATTATGGCCTCTTCACACATTCTTAAAATGGGAATGTTTGATAAAATCATGCTGGATATTTTAAGGAATGAATAGGCATATTCAATCTCTTACTTCAAAGTACTCCCATGAGGTCTTTGTTTGGCCTCCACACAATGAGCTGCGATCTTTAACTCTCTTGTATGTGACAATGAGGTTATTCCATTTGCGACGAATCTTCTCTACGGGTAAGGAGTGACCATGGCTTTCCAGCTCTTTCTGAACGCTCTGGAAGAGAAGCGAGCGCTCGCGTGAGCTGTAAACATCCCAGCACCTCTGCATCGCTTCGATGAGGTGCACGATGGCACCATGGGTAAACTCAGAAGATGTGGAAACCGCTTCTGTACCCCGACCACCTGTGGACATACATTATCAAATCAACTCAAAACATATACATATATATATATATATATATATATATATATATATATATATATAAAATGTAAACATCAAAATTGGCACACAATCTTGAAAAACAACTGTTTATTTGTGAACGGACAATACTTAATGTTTTAACTTTTTACAAGTTGGCGAAATGTTCCATAACTACTCACCATGAGGGACTTTGTTGTCTCTGTTGTTAAAAATGGGTGAGGATGATAAAGCACTGTTAACGCTAATAGGATCTGTGAACACAAATACAATGCAGAATTTGAAATTCCTCTTGAAACATTGATGCTGCGGCAGCTTTAAAAGGTATTTTAATGTAGCTGACTTGTGCAGGATATACTTCCCCTTAACAATATGAGAGATCACAGGAAGGTCTGTCTTGAAAGGGTAATAATGCTCAACAAAAAAATTTTCTTGGAAGAAATCAATTACTTCTAGGCAGCAGGGACTTAATTAGTTACTAAGCAGTAGGCAGATTTACTGAAAGAAGGCCACTCGAACAGATGAAAAAAAAAATCAACGTTTATTAAGACTCATGAAAGCAAGCTATAATAACACTCACAGAGTAAAACAGGAGTCGGGGCCTCGATCTGTTCGCTTTTCAGTGAAGATGCTCGTGCAGTCGAGTCGCCGGTAGACGTGAGGTCACCACATAACGGCATGCAACCAGCTGCAGACGGCTCGTTTATCAGAGGTGTGCCCATCATTGCGCTGCATCAAAGCTGAGAAACACTGAGACTAGCAGACGCGCTACACCTTGTAAAGTAACACGGGTTGTAAAGTTTCACAACTTTCCTGAGCAGAGATCACTAAAATCCCGCTCAGATCTTGAGCCAATTTTAGAATGTTATCACGGAATTTGCAGAGAAAACTGATTTGCCAATGCAACCCGAACGACGATTTCTAAAGATTTAGATCAAGTGTAATGGCTGCGCTCCTCACAATGTAACTGCGCAACTCTGCTGCGTTTGCGTGTCACGCCATTGGCTGCCGGTCGCCTGCGTCACACGCAGATCTGCAGACGCACATCGCAGACGACGACACTGAAATCACCGAAAGGACGAAACGCAGCTGTTTGATATTGTTAAGTCAGCCATACAGCTACATTTTAATCCATTCCTGGTAAAGACACATTAGGTTGCGAGGGTCGCTGTGACTTATGTCAGGTTGTTAAGAATAAAAAAAATTATATTGATTAGTTTTACCCAATATTCCCCAATCAAAAAGGCTTTTGAGCTCCACTGTATATCTACTATTCATTTTGTATAAATAAAAAAAAAAAGATAGATTTCTGTGGTTTCTTTGGTTCACTAATATCAGACCTAATGGGACCACCAGATGGTGCTGTGGACAAATGAATCACAACTGTAGATGTGTTTTCTCTGATGTACGACATAAACCTGTATTATTAATTACGTAGTGAAATGATAATTGCGCATACTAACCGCATAACTAGCAACTAGCACAAACATGAAATAATAAAAGTATGTTTAGTTTTCACTAATCATGAATGTTGCAGGATTGGTGAATTTAGTCAGAACAGTATTACAAATGACCAATGCAACACCTAGGGTCATTCTTAGGAGTGTCTAAAATAAAAATAATTATGTATTTATATACAATTTTTATTTATTTATTTGAATAAAAAACAAAATATTATCTGTCTTAAATCAAGCATTTTGTCTTGTCGCTGTCCTGAGGCACTTTACTAATAATAATAATTTTGGTAACAAAATGTGCATATTGTGTATTATTTTTGGCAATAATAATAATAATCTCCACCATGGGTTGTCTTCACGACTGCTTCCTGGGTTTCACCTCAACCAGTTCCTCCTGTGTTCTTCTTGGTTCTCTTCCCTGTCACCATCCCTTCTCCACTTCTTGTGTCCTCCTTAGTTGTCCCTCACTTTGTGTTTACGGCGCAAGGTTGCATCTTCTTGGAGGGGGCAAACCGTCAGGCTCATGGACTTTTGTTGTGTTTTCTTCCCTCATGTGCTCATGACCTAGTTTTCCTTTGTGTCTGGTTGTGTCATTCTGTTCACCTGCGTTTTATTCATCAGCCTTATTTGCACACCTACTTAAATCCAGGTCTGTCCCTTCAGTCTTCGTCCTGTAAAGTGAATGTTGCCGCTATGTGCATCTCCGGCTTGCATGCCTGCTATGTGGATCCACGAAAGACTAATTAACTATTTCGTCGTCATCGTGCGTGTTGATAGACCACATACTGTGACACCTGGATCCTCTGGCCTCCCTTTTCCCAAGAGTGAATAAGTCACCTTGACACAGAAGTCACGTTCCCTTGGCATTCTCTCTCTTCTCCTCTCGATATGCTGTCTGGAGGATAAAGCAGTAAAGTTGTGTGCAGTCGCATTTTTAGTCTGTGCAGTGAGACCTATATGATAATTTTACTGCTCTTTACAACATATAGCAATTCCATGGATCAGATGACCGGAAAACTTGCATTGCATAGCACCAGTTTTATAGTTGATGTGGCCCTTATAACCCACTTATTTTTGGTTACCCCTCTAGATTCTCTCGCCTGTTTCATTTGCCAAATGAGATGCGCTGAACAAAGTATTTCATTTGAAATGAAGCACATATGTCTTGTGAGTGGGCACATTGTGACTCACAGTGATGACTTTTGTTATACATAGTATGGCTCAGTTACCACAGAGACATATCTGTTGCTATTAATATTGGCATCAGCAAACTAGTTTTGAATCTCTAAAGCATTACTGTAATTGGAAAGATGTGAGATGATATTGCTTGTTAAAGCTGTGATTAACAGAGAACGATACAATTATTCATCCAGCACAGATGTGCGGGTAGAATAATCACAATCATATCACCTGCAGTTAAAAAATCAATAGTCTTAATGAGGCATTTATAAAGTGTGTGAGCCCATAAGATCATATATGGCAAAGCACTGCACTGAATATGTCATCTTCTATAATCTTCTGAGGATTTTACACTGCTTGTAGGAAATGCTGAAGATAAAGAGGCACTTTGTTCTCACCAGGTAAAGAACTATATGACGAGATGATACACATGGGAATTCACTCTTTTATTATGTCATCTTTTTCTCTTCGCTTCTCTTGCTTCTTGCTCTCCTTTCTGTTTGCATGTTCAGAATCAGCTCAAGGAAGCTAAATTAAAACTATGACTCAAGGCTTCAAAGTATGTTGTTGCATATATATTTTGGAAGTCACTTTGGATGACAGCGTCTACAAAATGAGCGTGTGATTGCGGAAGAAAAAACAGTCGTGTTTACATAATTGACAATGAGCATTTATCAGCTAAGCGTTGGATCCTCAAAAGTATGGTAAAAAGTAAAAGTAAGTTTTGTTTTTGGAGACAAAAAGAGACATTTTAGCCTGTTTGCCGACGGGATTTGGGAAGAGTATTATTTTCCTTATAAGCCTTGCCAACCCTTTGTGAGCATTAGTTGGTTTTTATAGTTACACAAACATTATAGGGATATAATGGATAGGTTATATAAACACGAATAGGTAGAGATGGGGAGTCGACTTCTAAAGAGTCGATTCCTCGACGCTCACTAGCCCTAGTGTCGGAATCGACTCCAGGTCAGGAATCGACT
>JAUCMT010000031.1:1177129-1201214 GCA_032357475.1 Enteromius thamalakanensis
AATGTTAATTTAAAACAAATACGCCAATAAAATGTTTCAAATTCATATTCATGTTCAGTTTTTTTTTTCTTATGTGGTAAGTAGCCGTGTAATAAGCGGGATAATATACAGGCAGCCGGTAGTTATCGCGAAATAAGCCCCTTCAGCGCTTCGAGTCGGGTCCTGATCACACTGTCGGGGCTTATTCCTGCGATAACTACTGGCTGCTTGTACATTATTACTTAATTGGCGTGTTTCCAATAAAAATATAAAAAAAAAACAAGACAAAGCTATGCAGTGTCTGTGTGCATTTTTGAACACAATGATTTTTGGTGGAATGGGCTGTGAGGTAAAGAGTGCCAGATAAAATCTCGCCTAGGGCAGCAAATTGGCCAGGGCCGGCCCTGCTGTAAATACTATGTAATTAAACTGTTATTACATACTACTTAGCCTACTCATCTAGTTACGGTGTAAGTATGCAGTTGTTAGGAACACTTAATATGGGACAAGGATCAGTGCACCCAAAAACATCTCTTCTGTTATTATTTTGTCTCCCTCATATCGTTCTAAATTAATATGATTGACGTTCTCGTGTGGAACAGAAGAGCTTGTTTGTTGAGCATACTAAAGTTACCATGTTTGTCTTGGAAAATAATGAAATAAATTAAACATTTTAGCTGGGAAAGTTTCTGAAATTTGATTAAGCAAAATATCCGCGTATGTTCTCTTCAGGTTTCTCCCGCAGTCCATTAACAGCTCTTTGACTGAAATCAAAGACTTTTGGCAGTGTGAAAGCTCAGATTTTCCCTGTACGAGTTATATCTTTCTGAAAGCTTGCCTCTGTCAACCCCATTTCAGTTCATACAATATAGATTAGCAGCAACAAAGGAGATCATTATTGCTCTTTCTTTTCTTTCAAATCAGTTCATCAGTGCTCCTCATGCCATGTACGCCCACAAGCTTCTTAAGAACTGGGTTAATTACCCATCAGCAGCATCCAAGCCTCTAGGTCGTGACTCGTTTGTGTTGTAGCTGCTCAAAGACACAATCTCCAGCAAGCTGACCCCGGTCACATAATGACAACTACATTTCTCCATCTAATGCTGTAGGCTTGTTCATTGGCAGAGATGCAATGGTAAGTTGGCACAAATGACACCAGACCGGGTGACAGGTGGAGCCGTAGGCAGAGCTCCAGTTGTACCTCCCTGAGCACAAGTGAGTCACACAGAAAGGTCAGGTGACCAGACATATGGCAACTTCTCACTGCGATAACGCTCCTCAGGTGCATCCGATATCTAGCATTTGTGTCCTATGTATTACTTAAATGAATCCAAGTGACAGTTTGAATGTGTTTACTCCTCATCTTCCTTTTTCTTTCTCTCCTTCTTTCACTCTCCCTGGGATCCCTTCTCCTCGTTCTTTCTGTGTCTGGTCACCTGCACCATCCATTAGAGGGAAATATCCATTGCTACTCGATAAGACCCTGGAGGTTACACTTAGCTTCCCACGACAGACTTGAACACCATATTGGAAGGAGAGATATAGCCTACATAAGTGCAGGCAATGCATGAGTTTTCTCACACTTCGGTTGCTTCTTGAAAATATTCTCTTTTGACCAAATCTTCTCGGTGTAATTTGTGCAGAATTCAATCCAGCAAATCAGATCACATTGTTCTTACTCTGTGCTTGTTACATGAAATCAAGCATGCAATTATCCACATGCACTGCAGATGTTGAACATCTTTAACAAAAAGCTTCTTGCAGATAAGTAGCTAATTTTTTGTGCATCATGTTCCATTTGGGAATGCGTTATGCTGCTTTGTGCCTAGCTTTTCTTTGAGTGTTGATTTGAAGAGTAAATATGTGCTATTATTAGTACTGACTGAATAGATGTATCTGGGTTTATGCGTGATTTAAGCTCATTTCCTAATTGTTTTCAAATTTACTGGTATTACTATCCTTGTGGGGACATTTAGTCATGATGTAAGGAGTACCACTTAAACACATGCACTTGCATGTCTTCAGTCATTAATTTATGCATTTGTTGTTTCGTATTTTGAATTTAATAAACGGAATCATTTTATATGTATTTATAGAGAAACAGGTGGAAAGTGTTAAATGGAGATGATGAGCATGAATGTAGGTGGCATAAGCTGTGGATATATCAGCATCATCAATAACACTCGTGTTTGGAGCTCTCTCAACCATCTGTGATGTCGCAGGAGAATGGCAGCCAATCAGAGGCTCCCACTGGCTCCTCTGCTCTCATTGGCTCCTCCCTGGTCCTCAGCTCTGTATACTCCAGTCAGCTCTGCCTGCAAAACAGACAATGTGCTGCTGTTACAAGCAGGGCAGACACACCAAATGCAGCCGAGCAAGGAACACATCGCAGCCTGAGAGAGGAAGTGAGTAAACCTGTCATCTTAGCCAATAATAACTGCATGATTCTTCCTGTACTCACGGAGCTCTATAAATAGATCATCCCCAAAAGTATATCTTCTTCCCAGGCAAATGCTCACTCCTGACAGAGCCAGCAGGAGGAGGAACAGCAAGCAGAAAAAGCATCAGCGGCGACACTCAGAAGGTCAGTGAGATGGGCTGCTCGTCTGGCCGCTTGCCCTGCCAGCCTCCAGCCTCCACGCAGCTGGCCACGCTGGACCATGAATGCAGCCTGGCCCGTGACGGGATGCCCTCGATGTCTGCACCCAAAGCCCCAGAGGACCTGTCCACTCTGGAGCGCCTGGCCCAGGCCACCGGCGGCACGGAGAAGTCCTGGTACCGCTGCGTGTTTCCCTTCGGGGTCATCTCCCTGGTGATCGGCATGGCGGGAACCGGCGTCACGTTCAACTTCAACACTCTGCCCCAAACTAAAGTGGTGTCTCTGGTGCTGCTGGTCACTGGGTTCGTTATGCTGTTGATAGCGGTTGCGTGCTGGAAGGTGCATCGGTCTCGGAGGAGAGAAAAGAAGGAAGGAGGAATCTTCAGCTCAGAGCAGTGCACTCTATGAGACGCACTTCACAAAATTACCAGAAAAGTTTTTTAGGTGCTCTGGAAAGAAAAAAAAGTCTGTATCATCTCCTCGGCCTGTGCAACAGTACACAGTCAAATGCATTTTATTAATTATGTAGAAGTCAAAAAGAACAATGGAGTAGCGCTGTGTGTGTGTGTGTGTGTGTTCATGTATCGTGTTTAAACCTGGAGAATCTGTCACTGGAGAAACAGGAGACTTTAACCTTAAATGCTGCAACTACTGCTTTCTTCTTGAGAGATTTATAAAAGAAGGACTCATGGAAGTCTCCGGACAGCTGACTCCAGGTCAGGGAAGGAAGGCTTTAGTGAGAAATATGAACACTGATGAAAGAATGACAGCTACTTATGTTAACGAGTACATCATTTTTTAATTTGCAGTGCCAGGGTTTATTTCTTTATTTATTTTCGCCATTCATCATTACATAGCTACTTAATTGTACTTAATTGAGCTCATGTTTTGCATGACAAATGGACTCTTTTAAATTTTTTGATATTTAAGTAAGGTTTGTGCACGAATACATATTTATGTTGTAACAAAGAAGTGTGATTGACATTCCAGACTGTTATTTTGCTCTAACCTATCGTCCATCAAGTGACTTCTGCGAAGAGAAACCTGGGGTCAGTGTATGTGAACATGAAAACGTTAATACTTGCTTGCATGTATTTCTGTAAACCCGTGTGTGTGGTGAGGGAGAGAGTGAATTCAAGTAATAGAAGATTTTACCTGCACACTGTAGCTAACTCCAGCAGAGTAGAACAGTAGAGACACGCATCACTACATATCTACTGACATGTTAGCAGTAAACCAGTGTCTTGCAACAATGTCGGTCTATTGAATGTGAAGTAGAAAAAGAACCTGAATTACTGACATGTGAAAAGTGGTACATTTTAGAATATGCTGCATATGTGAAAATGATCAGTATTTCGGTTCAGTACTTTCAATCTATTTGCACTGTTTTATGTATTTGAGCTTTGGTGTCTTTAAGGAGTTTAAGGCTGTTTGTAAGGCTGTTGATTTTTTGCCTATGTATTGTACATCTGTTTTTGGTCATATATATGTTCTATATTTTATTATATATCTATTTTGTATATTTCTCTGTGAGAACAACTGACAACTGTTTGTATGTGTTCTCTGAGTGCCTGCATTTTAACAGTAGATATTTTTGTATTGCCCACCACTTGTTTTTGTGAAGAAGAACAAAAAAAACCATCTTTTTAAAAAAGCCTTATTTTATGTGAATACTGACTGATGTACCTGAAATCACTAAATATGACTGCTTTCTAAAGCAGAAGGGGCTCATGTTTCTGTAAAGTCGTGAGGCTGACGTGACAATATCTGTGATTTTACCTTTACGGTCAACAGGGAATAGAGTGAGAGACAAAGAGAAAGAATGATAGGTGAGAGGGAGGCAGAGCAGTGGGTGCGTGGTATTGAGAAAGGAGGAGGGAGGATTCATTAAGAAAAAAAACGTCAGGGAGCAGCACAAAATACGTGCTCAGAATAAAATAAGCTGTGGCAGAGACAGTCATATAAAACCAGCCTGGAGAAGGTGCTGTGTGCCGCATGCTGTAACTACTGTATGACTCATTTGACAAAAATGTATTCTCTGCATTTTTGAATATGTACGCATTTAACCCTTGCATTTGGTGTAGCACAGGTGACTCTCAAATACTAGTTATCAGAAAACACTTTCATAGTATGACTCGTTATGAGAGATGCAGTGATATGGATTATTAGACTAATCATTTAGAGACAGATCTACCTCGTTCGTAATATATAGACAATTTCTTATCCAGTTAGAAGTATGAAAGTTGTTTTCCAACACTGCATATTTACTTAAACATATTTCACAAATGGTCGCCAAATTGATTTCTGTGACAAATTTTCAGGTTTATCCCAAATGACACTCCCTGTATTTTTGTTGTATTTATTGGGCAAATATAGATACAGTTATGCACATTGTTTTGTGCATCTTATTGTCAGATGTATTTAAAATTTTCTGTTTTATCAAAAGTATTGTATTAAATGGAGGGGTACAATGTGTAATCAAGCTTTTCAGTTTCATTCCAAGCCATTACTATATCATTAATATATCATGTGCACTGTACAAACAACAAAAAAGTTTGTTTCAACTTTTCAAAAAGTCTGTCGTTGTTTTACTTATTATTTTGCGTGATTTTTAATGAAACAAAATGCATTTCTCGATATTTGAGCCTGTTAATATTTACCACCATTCTGTACACATTTTCCAATTATTATTACAGATTGAAGGATGGGTAAACTTGTGTCAATGAGACGTGAATACATTGGCTGTCTAACAGAGATTTCAACACTTAATGTCCTATTTACATCAATATTTATATCAGCATCTCTAGCTCATATCTATTTCCAAAAGGTCAACCGAATTATAACGCAGGACAAGAATAAGATATGGATTTTCATTAGGTATACTGCTGCATGCTGCTTTGAACTAAAAGAGTTCAGTGAAAACATTCAGAAACAGGCAGATGACATGCAAAGAGATGAATTATGCACTAATATTGCACATAAATGTGAGCGTATCTGCATTACTGTCATCTGTGGCCTCTGACTCACTGTTCTAGCATCTCAGCTAATTAGCAGGCATTGATTAGAATGGTTAACCGCACAGCAAGGGCGGCAAAAGCCATGTAACATCTTTGCCATTGCACTCCATGTGCCATGAGGACGGCTTATGCAATATCCAGTTAAACAACCATTGCCAAAACCCAGGGCAGACTTCTGGAGACTCAGATAGCCTGATTTAAAATTACCCTTTTTTGCCCTAAATGAAGTATAGTTAATTAAAGTTTGAACTATGATTGCCATGTTATGTTAAAGTCCCTTAGATAATGCACGGGTAGCTGTGCATTAAATGATTTTATCGAACCACCTGTTGCGAAGCATGACCATAGTAATTTGCCAGGATTGACAAATTAAAGCTGTTAAAGATGTTTGCAGTGTGGTATTTGACCAGAAGGGTCAAAATACAGTTATTTCCATCAGTTACAGCTTGTTAGCATTCGTTCTAACTTCAGATCAGACACAGATCATGCACTATGATCACATATATTAGAATATAATGTAATCAAATACCAATATTTTATTAGTTATTTTATTAGAAAGTAAACCCAGAGTTAATTGCTAATACACCATGAAATGTCAGTTCATTAATACCTTCATTACAATACCCTAATGTACAATGCCCTAATGTGGAGTCACTGTTTATTTTATTTTTAAAGGACAGGGATATGACCCCTTTAAAAAGTTTTAAAAATACAGGATCATTTACACATTTACAAAATAAAACACGAATCCCAAAGACTGCCAGAAAGAGGCTGACTTTTTTGCTATGGCATGAATGCACATAGATTAGTAATGAGAGAATCTATCATTCCTGAGCACAAAGCAATGAAACGAAGAGCCAAACTGCTTATAATCTTATTTCATGAAACGAAAAGATGACTATCACATAGAGATATGAGTGTGCAAACACCCACGTAGATCTGCTTAAGTGCACAAAATCAATCAAACTTGTGGCAAATTCCATGAATGAAAGAATGATTGTTGGGAACCGCTGAAAAGATGAGGAATTAGTAAGGTATGCCTTCAGATAAATATTCATTCAGTTCATTTGCCATATTTTTCTCATTGGTTTACACATTCAGTGTGAAATGTCTTGGTTACGTACGTAACCCTCATTCCCTGATGGAGGAAACAGAGCTGTTTTTGTAATGACAAATGGGAATTCACTTGGGAGCCTCAATCATCTCTGACTTTAACAGCTATATCAGCTAGTGGAGAACGTGTCCCTGGCAACCAGTGATGGTTCAAGATTGTCACGGGGACATAACATCTCCATTCCCTCCATCAGGGAAAGAGGGTTACGTAACCGGGACATTCCCTATTTGGCGTTCACTATGAGTTATGTTGTGACAACAAATGGGATCCATGGAAAGTGCCACAACCTGAACCCCATTAGAGCCTTGCAAATGTTGACAAGCAACCAAGTGACAGAGAAGTGCCATGCAAAGGTAGTAAATTTGCTGACCTTTACTACCAGCGGAGAACAGGTGAGTACATCACTGCTGGTGATAGACAAGCTGCTGTTCCTTTCACCACAGACACAGAAATGTTGCCCTTCAAAGTAAGATTGCTTCAAGTCTTTCTCCTATTTGTTGTTGCAGCTTAGCAGTAAATGCAGGGATGCAAGCCTTTTGGAGAATGGCACTCTTTAGACCAAATTCTACCTATAGGGTGGCCACATGGAGACAATAAGATGGACTCACCCAGGCCTGGGGCTGTACTACGTATGGAATAGCCTCTGGGGCAGGCCCTACCTGAGAGTAGGTATGGAAATACTGCCAGCAGATATTTACAGCATGATCAGACATGAGTAGACGCAGGTTTACCAAAAGGGAAACCTTACTGTGGAAGAATACACATATGGTATTACCCGCAGGGAGCAAGCCATATAAGCATCTAGCCCAGTACAGGGGCTGACAAGTGAAACAGACAAGTTAGCACCAATATTGGGCCTGATGTCATTGGTGCTCCACCCAGTCTGACTGCCGAGGGAGTCCACCAGGGTTCACTGTCCAAGGAACTTTACTGGAGGAGGAAAAAGGTGCTTGCATACCTAGGTTAACATTTAAAGTGGATCAAAAAACATTTACCACAGTTGTATCAAACTCCATAAATGTATCAAACTCTACATTTTGGTTTTAGGCTTTTTAGGAAATTTAATTAAAAAGGTTTTGATCCACTTGAAATGTTGACTTGTGTGTATATATATATATATATATATAACAAATGAACAAATGCAGATATACTTGATTTTATTCAGTAGGAGTAGATTGAATTGTTAGAAGTGGTCATTACATAATAGAATGGAGTCAGATATAATAGCAAATTTGGAGAAAAATATATGAAAAAGGAAATGGAAAACACAGTATGGATATAGAAAACTGGAGTGATTCTTGCACAAATGTTTAACACTGGCAACAATTCTACTAAGCCAATACTAATCGCATTAACAACTCTGTACATGTGAGCATTTCCGTAAGAGGGAAAAAAAGAAGGTATTTTTGGAAATATTCAGTTCATTGTTACCATGGTAAATCCAGAAGTGGATTTGCTCGACATGCTTTTAGTGTTAATTAGCCAAAATTATATGACAGTCTTCTTTCAGCACCTTGTTGAACTTGGAGTATTTACAAAGCAATATTGTTTAATTATATTTCAACCAGGCAATAGTACATTAGTAACAAAATCTCATGTTATTTGTGCTAATTCAAGCTCTGTGTGAGCAAAATCATTCCAACAAATTAATTACTATGCTAAATAAGTATTTAGGGAGCTCTCTTGGAAGATATGGCTTGGAAACTACACAATTTGGCATCAGGGGTGCTAGTATTCTGGTTGATGGAGAAAAAAAAGGCAAAATAATACTGTTGAATGGACACCCTCCCACACAATGATGTAAGCAAGCGTGTGAAGTTAAAATTAGCTGCTTCTTTTTTTTTTCCTTAAACAAAAAAAACCCAGAGGTTCTGGCCACCAGCAGCTGCAGGCAGCAGGTGGGCTCTAATGTCCTTGCAATCAAAGTCTACATCTTGAAAGTGGTTCAGGCAGTTCAATAAGCCAGCAGCACTGTCCTTCATCAGGTGCCAGCAAACACACACGTACATGCACACATCTACTCTCATCAGAAGAGATCTCCTCATCAGGACCATGTCACACTCCAGATGGAAACACACTCACTATTCTGTCATCTTGTGTATCAGCCACAGCTGCTGCTATTTTGAAACCAACATGGCATCACTTAAGCTAAAGAAAGGGATATATAAAAAGGCTTTTATAGTGACAGACTGTGCTTTATGTATACAGTGACCATTCTATGTAGTTATCTATAATCATGTAAACACAAAATCTTTTCCATTTTAAATTACACATTTGCTTAGGCAAGTGTTCAAGCTTCAGCTTTTCTAGAGCATGAAATTTCATATGTCAGGCATCTACTATATAGACACCAAAGGTCATGGGGATTGCTTAATCCTTCCAGACTGGAAAAAAAATCTGATTTAACAATGACATAATTTAAGTACAACAACATCCAGTGTATATTTACAACATTTTGTAAATAGGATTCCTATTAATATAGCCGTTAAAAATCAAATCCCATACTCATTCCCCTGAATGGCTTGGCTATAGGCAGCATGCTGTTGATGTGACTCCTTCTTTGTAGTCTAATTTAGACTGTGTTCTGAGAAAAAGAAATCTACATTGAAAAAATAGAAGGGTATTTTGAAACATTTTTAAAACGTATTAACCTGGCATTGATTCCCACCTTTTTCTAGGATAATAATTCCAGGTTTTAGCACTCACTAATTGGGTTAGTTTTGTCTGGGAAGAAGGGAACTGCCGAGAAAGCTAGTGGGAAAGAGGAAGCATGTGTCTTGGCTGCCAGATCTGTCAGAAGTGCAAAGCAGCATGTCCTCTGAGCTGAAGTCTCACCTCTGCCGCCCTATGTCTTCGCTCTGCACATGATATTTCCAAGCACATAAGGTCACAAACTTCGTGGGACACTCATTTGTGTGTCGCATACTAATATTAACTTCAATAGTATTATTTGCATACAAATTAACTACATTGCTTCTTGATTTTACAAAGTTTCCTAAAAAAACATGAATTATACATTTACATTTAGTTATTCAACAGACGCTTTCATACAAAGCAATTTACAAATGAGGACAATGGAAGAAATCAAAATCAACAAAAGTGCTTTGACAAGTCTCAGTTAGCAGTACATGTAGCAAGATTTTTTTTAAAATAAATAAAAAGAAAATAGAATAGAAAAAGAATTGAGAAAACTAGTGTTAGAGACCCTTTTTGTTTTTTGCTTAACAAATAAAAAGAAAATTAAATAGATTTTTTTAGACGATTTTTGGAGATGGCTAAGGACTGCTCGGATTAATTTGGACAGTTCATACCACCAGGAGGGAACATTAAAAAAAAAAAAAAAAGGTGAAAGTGATTTTGTGCCTCTTTGGTACAATAAAGTGCCATTCACCTGCAGAACCCAAGCTTCTAGAGAGCACATAGGTTTGTATGATGTAAGTAATGAATTAAGGTAAAGGGGTGCAGAACCAGTGGTGGTTTTGAAGGCAAACATTTTTGCCTTGAATTTTATGCGAGTAAGACCTGTCCAAGAGAGCAATAGTCCAGCCTAGACAGAACAAGAGCGTGAACAAGGAGTTCTGAAAAGGAGCATGTTCCAAAAGAAAAAGTCTGATCTTCTTGTTGAACAAAGCAAATTTTTCTTTTAGCAGTGTGGTCTAAGAAAGTCAGCTGATCTTGTGATTAAATTATGGATTTGACGGAACCACTAGCAGTTCTGTCTTGGCAATGTTGAGTTTAAGGTGATGGTGCTTCATCCAAGACATGTCTGTTAGACAAGCTGAGATGCAAGCAGCTATTGTCAGATCATCAGGATGGAACGAGAGGTAGAGTTGAGTGTCATTAGCATAGCAATGTAATGAAAGGCCATGTGTCTGAATGACAAAATCTAGAGATGAGATTATAAAACATAAGTGGTCCAAGAACAGAGCCCTGAGGCACACAGGTATTTAGATGTTACGATTTTGATACCTCACCTCTCCAAGATACCTTGAAGGACCTATCTAAGAGGGAAGACTCAAACCACCTGATCTGGTGGTTAACCACATAAAAAGCAGTGGACAGATCCAGTTAGATAAGTACTGAAGAACTGGAATCCACTCTTGCTGGGAAGCTGGGAAAAGACACGCCGCTCACTTTACTTTTTGTGGTCGGGTCATTCGGTCATGAGCTGCATTTGGTGAATCACAGGCAGAAACAAAACTCTGAAGTGCAAATCCTTTTAATAATCCAAATGCACGAAGACACAGACAAGCAGGGAATCAACACCAACATACGAAGAAACATTAATGACCCGACAACATGATCTAAACTGAACATAACTTATACAGGGTAGACAATGACGTTAATTGACAAGACACACCTGAACATAATCAACAATAGACAGAAACTAGGTCACACTGAGCACATGGGGAAACAACAACAAGACAGTGCAGGTACAATATGTACCTATTTAAAATGCTGTAGGACTTTAATTTCAGAATTTAACAGTAAGAAGTTACTTTTCAACCAATTTTTTATATCAGTAATGCATTTGTCAGTTTGGTGTTTTTCACCTGGCTAAGAAGAAATATAAAGCTGAGTGTCATCAGTATATCAGTGAAAGCTAGCACCATGTCCTTGACAATATCTCCCAAGGGTAACATGTAAAGCGTAAAAATTAACGGCCCTAGTACTGAGCCTTGAGGTACTCCATATTGCACTTGTAATCGATATGATACGTCCTCATTAACTGCTACAAATATAGCGGTGATAGCGGTCAGATAAGTATGATTTGAACCATGCTAAGGCACTTCCAGTAATGCCAACAGAGTTTTCTAGTCTATTCAAGAGAATGTTGTTGTCAATAGTGTCAAATGCAGCGCTGAGATCCAATAGCACTAATAACAAGATACAACCACAATCAGATGATAGAAGCAGGTCATTTGTAACTCTAATTAGAGCAGTCTCAGTACTATGATATGGTTTAAATGCTGACTGGAAATCCTCACAGATACCATTTTGCTGTAAGAATAAATATAATTGTGAGGATACTAACTTTTCTAGTATCTTTGACAGTTCTGTAATTAACTAGATCTTTGGGGTCAATACTGTTGTTTAGCCTGATCTGCATGTTATCAGCCAGAGCAGAAATACCCCGAAGAATGAATCTCAGATGAGATCCCTTAGCGGACACCTCAGCTCACCCACATAAAAAGCATCTATAAATGTGTTTGTGTGTCATATGGTGTGCTGACAACCATGAGATTCTTTGACAGACAGACAAGTTATTGCTAGGGAAATATATTTATATGATAATAAAGCAATTTTAGAGATCGCATCAGGTGCTGAGAAGTATTCACTGCTTAGATGTGTTGCTTACGGATTTTCAATACAGATATATGTAAAGAAATATCGAAAGAATAACTTTAATCGATTAATTAACATAACTATTATTTTTTTTATTTTGGTATTAATTATAAGTGAGCTACAGCATTCATCAATATATATAGTCTAATGTTATGTTGTCATAGATGTATGTATTTATTTGTCCAAAATAACTTAAAAAATGTAAAGGTGTTTTATAAAAAATAATTTAAAATAAGTATTTACACATGACAATTATACAATTGTCTGAGATATTTCACAACAGAAAGGAAATAATTCCTGCATCTTCAACTTATTCGTATCTCAATATTTCTGTGGCTCTGAGAATAATTCAAAGGCCAGCTTCTCAAATGCCTAAATATGTCTATCTTCCTACAATCAGTCCTGTCATGCTGCACCTCTGCTGTTTGTCCAGATGGTGAGGAGTGGATGTTTATGACAGTTATCTTAGAGCCAGACTGTTAGCGCAAACTCATACACTCCTATATTTGGGCCCTTTCCTCCTGAATAACTTCACTACTCGCCCTCCCTATAAAACTAGAACAATTGTTCTCAACGCCATATCGACTCTTTCTCCACCTCCCACCTACACTTAAATGTTTGTTTTTTTTATAGCTGGCAATGTCACATGGCTGGCTGGCTGCGTGGGTGGAGGGGTGGATGTGGTGTGAGCATTTTGGGAAAATGTAGAGGAACATGTGCAAGCATTGATGATAGGCTTATTAATAAGGGTGTAAATATTTACTCTAGCAACAATGTATTATTATTTAGTAAATGATCATACTAAAGCATCAAGAAAACCTTTTATAAGTACACAACATAATAATTCTTAAATCCAAGTTTAAGTCATATGGATTGACAATCAATTACATGAGCACTGGAGCTTTTCACAAATGAAAATAGAAAATAACTATGAATGTAAATACATTAAGAACTGTTTTTTAAAGGGTTGATGGGATACTGCTGGCTATCATATCATATTGGGCTGCAGGTATCATTGTTATTTGTTTATTATTTATGTGTGTTGATCAAGTAAGGAAATATCTGGATGTACTGTAGCTGTATGGATTGATTGGGGAATACATTTAAATACCCAACTAGAGACACAAAGTCTAACCTCAATGCACGTCAATTCCACAATAGGTGATTATTAATACAATAAATGTCGGATACGATAACAGTACAATCAGAAGCAGCAGACTGGAAGGCTATATATATACCCCACAGTGCATGTTACAACTCACATTACTAAGATTATTAAACCTTATCCAGCCACTTTACCTTAACTTGTGATCTAACAAATAAAAAACATCAAGTCTTAAATAAGTCCTATAGCTGAGCAGAAGTAATAGAAATCATAGTGATGCTTTGACTGCTTTTGAGAAAATAACTTTTTTTTTTTACCCCTTACATTATTAAGCCATTATTCAGCAGTGGGTGAACACAAAAACATTTTCAAAAACATTATCATTCTTTTTTAACAGCTGTTGTCATGTGTAAGTGATGATTCTTGTGCCATGCTCATATTTAGTTCTTATTTAAATAATGCATGAAACTTTTAAAACTGCTAGAAATGCGAAATGTGTTGTGTTCTCACTTGCATCTCAGATATATGGCCATGCACTCCCTCAGCTGGTGTAATGATGTCTGTTGATGGACAGGCTCACAGGTTAAACAATGCTGATAAGCCAATCTATCCTCCCACTCTGAGTGAGTAAGTGCACTGATCTAATCGGTTCGGCCTCCAGGCAGAAGCCGTCAGTCACCTTACTTCCAGCTCCTGTGTAGGCTGAGCCATATACGGACCTATTGGATTTTATGTACTAGTAACATAAAAGGTTTATAGGTGAGCCTCCTGCTCTAAGAGAACCATCTCCCAGTTTAGAAAAAGCACTCTCTTAACCCTGAAAGACCAAATTGTAGAAAAATGTGAAAACATTCACCATATGTTGGAATAAATGCAGGAAAAAATGATCATTGGGCTCTTGGTGTAGCAGAATTTCAGGGATTTTACTAATTGTCTGAACAGAAGATTTAAGGGTTCATTTGCACTGTTTATATTATAATTGTTATATAAATATATGGCTGGTCAAAACAATTTACTGGTATTAACAAGCTCTGTTCATAGCCATGTTTAATGTCCATAGTCTTCTTATCATTTTATACATGCTCCTTTTTTCTTTGAAAACTATACTCATTGGTGTTACCTGTTAAAGCCTTGATCATATCTTCTGACACAAACCTTCTAAAGTAGTCCAGTGGTGTATGAGGGGGGGCTGCATCATTATATCCTCATCAGGGAAGTATTGAGACAGATAAAGACAGATATTGTTCTTGAATGGCCTGGTTTTGTTGGCATGATGTTCAGATGGGCCAACATAAATGGGTTGTCATTTTCCTTTTCCAGTTCACAGGCATCCATCTCAAAGTATACATATATTACCATTTCGCATGGCATCAATTATACATTATAAAATTATTACCTTAAATGTAGCTGAAGCTGAATGAAAAAAAAAGATACTGATTATAGGCTAAATAATCTCAATGTGAGTCAAACCCAATCAAATGTAAACATTAGCAGAATTCACATATTTCATTCATGTTTAAGAAATGTATTTAGTCACCACCTGTAGCACTCTTCATTGTACTTTAAAAAATGGGCGATGTGGAAACTAAATATGTCTTAAATACAGAGAAAAGCACATTTTAGTTCATATTCATGGTGTCCTGTCTTAAAGAATAGAAAATTCTGTCATCAACACCCTTGTATCTGTATGAATTTTGTTTTGTTCTGCTGAACAAAAGAAGATATTTTGAAGAAAGTTTCGGGTCACCACTGACGTCCATGGTAAAAATTCTATGGTAGTCAAAGAACAAAGAAATGCACACAGGTTTGGAACTACTCGAGGGTGAGTAAATGATGACAGAATTTTTATTTTTGGGTGAACTATTCCTTTAAGGATTATGGAAGTGCATTTTTTTTCCCCTATGGGCTCTTTGAATTAGCAAAGCAGTAAGTGCACATTTCAATCAGTTGAATGTAAAAGCACTTCACCTCTTGCTCAGATTTCACTCACTGTCTGCTCTTCAACATCTCCTGAGCTCTTAAACCTCACTTTACTTCATATTAATTGGATTTTTAATACTTTGTGATCTTTGCTTTTGCGTTCTATCATTGCTCTTGTTTTTTTTTTTTACATTGAAACATGACCTGGATGCTTCACCCATCACTGGATACATTTTTCCACATTAGCCATTATACAACATAAGCAGCCTTCCATTATACATTGCACTTGTGCTTGCCAAGTAATACAGGCTCTCACTGTTTAGTCAAGCAGAAAATATTACAGATAAGCTGTCATTATTGTTGTCAAAAACAAAGCACGATGCATTAGCAGGGGCTCTGACCCCTATTAGTGCTTATTATTTTTATAAACCTCTGTCAGTAGCTGAAATTGAAATGCTAACCTTAGTTTAGTTTCATTATGTACTATACATTCGGTTCTTGTAGTCTTGTAGCTTTTGCATGAGGCTGAATTTATCACGCATGTTAGCCTATGTATTTGTGCTTTCAAAAAAAAAAACATTAGTGGAATTAAAACAACAATATATGAGAGCCTCATAAAAACAGTGTTTAATTTCATAGAACTTACTTACTTGTCTCTGCGTATTAAATGAGCAGTGACAACAATGACTTCTCATTCTGACGAACCTGATTCATACTTTGTGCATCTCATTATCCAGTAATAAAGGAAATGCTTAACTGTCATTTTGCTCATGGTTTAATTACCCTTTTGTCTCTTCACTGTGACAAACCGCAGTCGTCAAATCCTAATGGCTAATGAAAAGCTTTCAACAATATAGAGAGGCTATGGGCTCAATATTGTCTCATCAAAGCTACAATTCTGCTCAGTGCTTTCAGACTCATGTGTTTCTTTATTCTGCAACATTCTAGGCTTATCTATACATTTTATGGGGCTTTTATGAAAGGATATTTATATAATACCAATCAGTGATCACAATCAGTGCTTTTATGTGAATTCAGAGTAAGACGCTCTTCAATCTTGAGTAGTCTGATATTCAACATGCAGGTCTTAAAGGAGGACTGACTGAACTACAAAGGTTTTGTTTGGCTTTGTTCAAACACTGCAGTATAGTTGAGCAGTGACTGTCCTTGATCTCTTGCATTAATGCTAAGTTAATGCATTTATTCATTGGTTAATGTAGGCATATTAATTGAAGAAGCTAGACTTTTGGCTAGAATTGCTTTTGCAAAAAACACAGTCATGTTGGACTTTGGAGCCATATGCTCAAAACACCATGTGCACTGCCTAGGGGATGGGAAGCAAAGCATGCTGGGAGAAATAAAAGCAGAAGGGTTCATAGCATGACAAACTTAAGGGATATGAATATCAGTGAACTCCATATATATTTATTTAACTTTATTTACTTGTTAAATGTGTTTGATTTAACTATGAATACTGTGCTTGAGCTATATATCTTCAAAAGAATGAAAAATGAAAAAAAAAAAGGATATGGCGGACATGTCCAAATAGGGTTTGGGGACAGTTTGTGTGCCCTTGAAATGATCTGGTATCCATAGACCTAATGGGAACTAATTAAATTGAGTAAAAATGACTGTCTATTTCTTAGAGAAAGCTTATTTTAATTTCTCATTAAGAATCTCTGTCTATGGGGAGAAACCCTCATAAACCTTTACAGGTGCAGATGAAGCGATGAAACGTGGCACGGATAGCGCTCTATTAAATCTGGGATCTTCACCAAATCGATATTTTATGCAGTCTTTGTGAATTTTAATGGAACTGTTCAAAATCATTTTCATCTGGCTCCTGCTCACATGAAGGTCTGTGTTCTGCAGATATTAAAATCCTATTGTGGTTTTGATGATCTTTTGCTTCTGTTTTCACTGTCTTTCCAGCAACATGATTTGCTCTGTGAGCCCTAGTGGATTTAATCACAAACGCATCATATATTGAATTGAGGCAATTAAACTTAAAGTTGAGGAAGAAAGCCTCCTCTTGATGTTTTGGAAATAAAAGCACTTGTTTCTCTACCAAGTGCTACAGAAAACAGACAATCAAACACAGTAAAAAGTCAAAACCACAGTAATGGCGTCAATTTGATGGCATTGTGATTGAAACAGTGTTTTATTTCTGCTGTTTCAGAAAGGGTGATTTGGATCTGAAATGCATGGTAATATAATAAATTATAATCAATATATTCAGGCAATCATACTTCTGTAAAACCATACAGTGTCGTTCAAAAATGTGAAATGTTTTTAAAGATGTTTATTATGCTTATTTGGCACCTGTGATACTTTTCAGGATTCTTTGATAAATAAGAACTGAATAAAATTCTATTATTAAAAAGTTTGGGGTTAATTACAGTATATATATATATATATATATATATTACAGAAATTAAGACTATATATTTATATTCATATTATTTATATCATATATAATGTAAATGTTACATATTTTTTTCTTAAATATGTATATGTATGTCTGTGTGTGTGTGTGTGTGTGTGTGTGTGTAATTATGTATGCAGTAGATACTCACAGTATACACCTGTATTGTTCAAACAAAAATGTTTATTTGCATTAATCGTTTGACAGCGCTACTAAAGACTTAAATGAGCTTTTTATTCATCAAAGATTCAAAAAAGTATCAAAGGTTAAAAAATATGAAGAGTTAATTTGCAAAAACTTGTTTGTTATGTCATTGTGTTTTTATTGTGTTTTTTTGTGTCAGCTGTTTAGTTATTCTTTTAACCTAGTCAAAAATAACACCAACAACATCAACTGCAGTTTGATCAATTGAAATGCACAATGAAAAAACATGAACTCTTCATATATAAAATTAAGCAGCACAAAGGTTTCAACACTGATAATAAATCAGCAAATTATATTTCTGAACTGGATGACAATTCAGTGCTGCATCACAGAAATACATGATATTTTTAAGTATTTTAAAACAGGAAACATTATAGCATTAGAAACTCCAGGACAATTTCCTTCTGTATAATATACCATATACAATTATATAAATAATTCAAAAATAAACCAAACTTACAGAGAAACTGTGATGGCAGTTTTCATCAGAATGATGAGCAGCACACACAGACACAGCTGGACGTAAATCTCACAGCTATCTCCTTGACAAGAGCACACACTGATTGACTGGTGATGTGTGCTTTTATAGTGCTCTGATAGCGGTGGTGTTGAGAAACAGGTGCAGGTGATCAGATAAGGAACCAGGGGCAACTATGAGCTTACCGGTAGAAAAACAACAATGACATATATATATATATAGACATGTTTGCCTTTAGAGAGCCTTATATATATATTCCCTGACCTCACAGCTTAGTGTCGATCCGAGTGGGCCATAGCGACATAAGATGCTCAGAACAGATTGAAAGCCTGCCAATCGTAGTAAGCCTTACACTTTTATTCAAAAAAATCAGAAGATGTTCTATTTTTGTCTAAACATGCCCTGGGGAAAGAGACTGCACAGGAATCCAAATATCACCACATAAGCCTGCGCATCAACATGAATGCCTGAAAATCTGTTTCATGCACTCAGCAAACCGTTCTGGAGTTTAAGCCAAAAACTACCCATATCATATGACAACAGTATAAGAATAGGAATGTATAAGGATGTATACTTATGTATACTATACTTATATATACTTTCTCTTTAATGCATCAAGATCTTTTTTTTTTCTCCACATTTTTTGCAGTATTCCTTCTGTTTTTAAATTGGCTGTTTCTGTCTGTATCTTTGAAGTGTACTTCTTTGTTTCAGTGAGCACATGCTGTCTGATAAAACCCTTCAGCCACCGGTTTCTTCTGAAAGCAACGAAGCGATGCTACAATATCAGCACAGTTCACGATAGGAAGATCAGATAACAAGCAGACCATAAAAACTGAACCGCAATGAATCTGAAAAGACTTTGCAAGCCACTTGAGAATCTCATTAAGCCGGCTAGTACATTTTCAATTTATGGAAATTAAGCAGGTGATAAGTGTCAGGTGGACTCTTATGGGGAAGGTACAGAGAATGAAGAGATTTATATGCCTTTATTAAAATATAAATTTCTAATGACCAGCTGGATAAATGCATTGTGTGTGCGTGTGTATTAATAAGACCTATGTATTTATATTATGACAAGTTCTGGAAACATAATCTGCCAGTGACGTAGCTCTTAACATATCATTATATTTTTATTTCAGGAAGAGATGTGTTATTTATCACTTCTTTCCAAACGTCCATTATATTAATATACTTACTGTAACACACACATAACGTCCAGGGTCACAAATGAATACAGCCAGGGGTTTACTCGCTATGTGCTCCTTTAATGTTTCAAACAAGGTCATTGCTCATAATGGATTTCTGAGAGTGCTCTTAGTGTAACAGTAACTCCACGTTCTTGTAACAAAAAACAAAGACAGACATCAGAAAGATCTCGGTAGGGTGAAATGAGTCCATTTCTAACATCCATACAGCTAAGAAAAAAACGCAGAGATATTAGTGGAGCGGCATGTGTACCTGTGCGTTTCCATTTTCATAATGCATTCTAACATACGAGAGCATATGAGCCCAATCCCGCTAACATTCACATGGAATAAATGGGAAACAAACAAAAAAAACAAAAAAATAAGTATAAATATATATTCTGAATATCTGTTCAGTTACTCAATATAAACTACACTGTGTGTTTTAACATTTCATCATCATCAAATTTATGCAAGGCACCACAAAATGTTATTCTGCAGTGGTTGCTAAACCCAGGTCTATAAATAACACTATACAGAGGAAAAATGATGCCATGATGTCTAAACAGTTCTTAAGCAATTTTGAAACTGTCAGATGATGTGAGGATGAAGAAATAAACACTGGTCTCAATGGAACTTAAAAAGGGATACAATTTTAACTAAAACAGTTGAAAATATCAACGAGAGATGTGATAAAAAACATTTCCTCAGCATGAACACTCACTTCCCTTCATGCCTTTTTCAACTCATTTCTGAAAAGGGTGTTGAAGCAGATATTCTAATAATACAGCGTGAGTCAAGCCTTCACATAAATCATATGCTTTACTGTAGCCTCATTACCTCTAATTAACAGTCAAAGGCTATATCGGTATTACACATCAAATGCAATTAGATGCACAGTCAAGGTTATTATTTGCTAAGCAAATGACCATATTATTAATTACAACAGAAGACTTTGTTCATCAAGCAACTTTGTTTACTAGCTACAAACTGAGTTGAATATCCAGCATTTTTGATAGATTGACAGTTCTTCTACAGTGATGTATAGGACAAACATTATACAGTACATTTCAAAACACTCGGATTGAATATTCTGAATAATTTGGATGCATATAGACATTACTTTGGAGATTTGATAGGCAGCAAGTTTGGGATTATAAGGCACAAATGAAGAGTATGATACTGATTTTCATCCTTTACAGCTGTGGTTATACCTAAATGCAACAACATGCTGTGAATTCCCTTGTTTCGGTTAAAAATGACAAACAGAAAACAAACAGTTCAGGTTGAAAAAAACCCTCAATGATATTGATATAGTGCCATCTGCTGGTGAAACAAGCAAACACTTGGTAAGATCTCATTTAGGCAATAATTGCATTGATCTTTGGCTGTTTCTTTCAAAATAACTTACTCTTTCGCAATAAATAATCAACAATATTAAATGATGACACACAGAATGAGGTAAACTATATAAGTGCAACTTTTAAGTGCATTTCACTTTTGCAGGCATCAAGATTCAGGTTTTCTGGGAAACACAGAAGATTCAGTACAGTAAAAAAACTGACAAAAAAACATCCCTGATAAGGAGAAACAGAATGTTTGTTGCCGTTTCCCCCCACAATTGCACATACTGGAGTTATATTTTCAAACAAACAATAAACAACATTTGCAGCGTGCAGCATTTTAAATAAGATGCAACTCAGATGCATGAATTGTTTTTCTTCCCTTAAAGTATTCATGCTGGTTTCATATGGCATTTACACAATTTTCAAGAAATATTTCCATTTAAGGATTTTATAACAATATTGTAGTGCAACCAAGAAAAATTAAAAACATTAATCTATCTAGCTATATATATATATATACATGGCATTATCAAGGAGTTTTTAAATAAATAAAGACAGGGCAAAAAAAATGCCAGTGATTAAACAAACAAAAAAAACATGATAAAATCTGAAAACAGTAGCTACACAAAATCAGCCGGATCTCTCTTAGATCTTCTCCGTCTCTAGGCATTCTGATGGATCAGTCAGGCTTTGTGATTGCTGCTCATATTTAGGAAGCTCAATAGCTGTGCCTTTCTTACTCCGCTTCTCAAACTCCTCCGTGATCTCTGCTAGAGTCCTTCCTTTGGTTTCAGGCAAAGTGAAAATGATGAAAAGACATGCCGTCACACAAACTCCACAGAACGGGACGAAGCAGAACTGGCCCAGGCCGTTAACTATAAACGGAAACGCCATTCCTATGAGGAACAGGTTAAGCCACATCATGGATCCTGCGACCATGTAAGCTGCGGGACGTGCCATTTGGTCGAAGAGCTCAGCGGGAAGGATCCCAGTGACCCCTGCGGGACCCATGCCAAAGCTCAAAATGTAGGCGAACACGCAGACCATACTCAGATAGGGCATGCCGGCCACTTTGCCCTCAAGTAGAAGAGCGATAGTGAATACAACCGCCCAGCAAGCCATGAGCAGATACCCGCCTGCAAGGAGCATCCTGCGGCCCGCTCGCTCGATCAGGAAATTACACACCACAGCAGACGTGAACTCGCAGGCACCCGTGCCGATTGTGACATACTGTATCCTGTCTGCTTGAATACCAGCTTCTTGAAATATATAAGAGGCATAGAAATAAATGGAATCGTTTCCACACAGCATCATGGCACTGCTGGCAAACATTACGGTGTAGAGCTGTCTGCGAAGACTTCGGTCCCTGAACAGCTCCCAGAGCGTCTTGGCTCGGGCTTCACCTGCTCCTGCACGCTCCTGGAGAATCTCTTCCATCTCATCAGTAAAAACGCTGCATGCTCTGAGGCGTTTCAGGGCCTGACCGCACGCGTCTTGGTCTCCTCGGTCGATGAGCAGGTAACGTGGGCTCTCTGGAAACCAGGGCAGGGTGAGCAGCTGCAGTACGCCTGGGAGAGCATTGCTCGCCAGCAGATAAGGCCAGAGAGATTCACTTCCCAACACTTCAGTCAGGCCGGTTACCTGGCCCATCAAGATCCCCAGGGCAGTGAAAACAGCAGAAGAAAAGGCAATAGCACCTCTGAGGTGCTTAGGTGCGCTCTCTCCGAAGTACATGGGCTGGACGTTCATACTAACTCCAGCGTTGACCCCCACTAAGAATCGAGCAAGGATGATCATCTCAAAAGAGCCAGCGGAGCGACTGCACAGAGCCAGGACTGCACTCACAAAAAGGAAGCAGTTGTTTAGCAGCAGTGCACCTTTCCGGCCACACTTTATAGCCATCGGGCCAGCAAGCAGGGATCCCAGAAGTCCTCCAAGTGAGTAAACAGAGACAATGAAGGTCCATATCAGTGTCACCTGACTGGACTCGAGAGCTGTACCCCATCTCTTCATACAAGTCTCATTAATGAACTTCTGCACATAAATTGTGGGTGCATTAATGATTGAAATATTGTAGCCGTACTGAAAAGTGCCTCCAATGGCTGCAGAGCACACAGTTAATGTAAGAGTGCGTGTGCAACCTGCTCGCTTCATAGTGTCATTCGTTTTGTTTTTTATATAAATGCTAGACAGAGGAAAAAACAAGCAACTTACATGTACAATCTATTCTCTTATTTAGCCATTATATAAAAAATGTAGCAGCAATATATGCACGTGTAGAGACTGGTGATCTCCTGTCATTGAACAGAGTGATGCCCAGAACTTCCTGAAAAATGACGTCAGTCTGTTGCGATTTCATAATAAGAGTCCTCTTTCAGGATACGTCTAAACCAGTGGTTATCAACCGGTGGGGCGCGCCCCCGAGTAGGCTACAGGATGGGAGGGGGAAAAACTGAGAAAAAATTGCATATTAGTGATCTTTGTTTGGATTTATCGGATCTATTTTTGCTGCTAAAATAGACCAAAACAGTCATTATTTCATCAAAAATGTAAGTGACTTAATATTGTTAACTTGTTTGTTTAACTGTCATATGAAATCAGTGTCAGTGCGGGGTGTTACATTGGAGTCTCAGATTATAATTTCATCATAGGAAATTCTGTATTAAAATTACTAAATAAGTAAACGCCGTTGCAGTCCATAAAACTTAGGAAATTTATATGAAAAGGAAACAGTGAGTCAGAAAGCTTCGCACGTCAGCCAACTGGCTGCGCACTATTAACTGCTACAGGCTACTCTTACGTGGATTTCTATGGCGGCAGATCTATGCCATTAATCAGCGAGCGCACCATGCTGCGCGGTAATTCATTTCCGCTAAAGAGATATACTTTAACCAGATATACACCATATACACACGAGGAAACGAAGCCCGCGAGGTCATTTGAAAACTTTTGCGCACGCTTGACATGTCATGAAGTGTCAACTGCGCGCAATTTAAGCACAATTTAAGGGACAGAACTAAGCATGTGCTTGTCTTTAAAGGGATAGTTCGCTCAAAAATTACAATTGTGTCATTAAATTAATCGCTTACATGTTGTTCCAAACCTGTAATAATTTCTTTCTTCTGCTAAACACAAAATAAGATATTTTGAGTAACCAAACAGTAGCTGGTCCTCATTTAATTTAATTCAATGTTTAACAGAAAAAAGAAACTCATTCAGATTAAACCGAGCTGAGAGTGAGTAAATAATGAATGTGTAGAAGTATATAGTGTTTCACCTTTCAGTAGCTACTGCTGAAAACACTGACTCTTCCTGAAAAATAAAAGCACTGTTTGTTTTATTCATATTATGTTTATTTGTAATGT
>JAUCMT010000032.1:17048-29084 GCA_032357475.1 Enteromius thamalakanensis
CTTTGCAACCCTGCAAACCTCTGTTTTCAGAGTTTCACAACTTTTTTTCACACATTCGCACACCAGTTTTCAGATCACCATTTACAAGGTTTCAAACCTGGAAAACAAACTAATACAGTGGGAGAACACTGACAAATTTGAAACTCTGAAAAATTGTTTGCGCAACATCGTAAAAATTTTTTGCAGTTCTGAAGAAGGAAATCTCAAAAACAACATAATGTTTGCAGAGATATTTTAATTTTTTTTTACATTTTGCAAGCTTGCAAAACTTATTTTTCGATCTTGCAAAACTTTTTTTGGAAGATTTTGAGTTTTCGAACACTTAGTTTCAACCTTTCAGAACTTTATTTTCAGTTTTGAATCATGGCAGGATATTAATCCCATACTGATACAGTATAAGTATTTCACTATCACGGTTAACTACACATTAACTATACTGTACAACCATGTAATTAGATTAATGCACAAATTACTCTCCAAAAAGTACATTACAGGCCAAAAGTTTGGACACACCTTCTAACTCAATGTTTTTTTTTTTTTTCATTTTCATTACCATTTACATTGGTAGATTCTCACTGAAGGCATCAAAACTATGAATGAACTTTTGTGGAGTTATGAACTTAACAAAAAAAGGTGAAACAACTGAAAACATATTTTATATTCTAGTTTCTTCAAAATAGCCACCCTTTGCTCTGATTACTGCTTTGCACACTTTTGGCATTCTTTCCATGATCTTCAAGAGGTAGTCACCTGAAATGGTTTTCACTTCACAGGTGCGAAGGGTGCCTATTCATGTTCATTAGGTCTTCGCTGAGGAGCCAAGCCGGTGTTACGGCCCCTAGCAGTCGGTCGCCCAACCCGCAGCTCTATAATGTCACCAAGCGAGGCGCCACGTGCCAACGCCCAGGACGACGCTACACTTCTAGTTGAGTGAGCGCGTACACTAAGGGGACAGGGCACACCCTAAGCCTGGTAAGCCAGGGTGATGGCATCCACTATCCAGTGGGCCATCCTCTGCTTAGAAACGGCATTCCCCTCCTGCTGACCTCCATGACAAACGAAGAGCTGGTCTGAGGTCCTGAAGCTCGGTGTGCGGTCTACTTAACATCTGAGTGCTCGGGACGGGACACAGTTACAGAAAGGTTGGGTCTGCCTCCTCCGAGGGCAGCGCTTGGAGGTTCACACCTGATCTCCGAAGGGAGTGGTAGGAACCTTGGACACGTAGCCGGGCCGTGGCCTCAGTGTTACCTGGGAATCCTTGGGCCCGAACTCGAGGCACAAATCGTCAACCTACCCTCTTGATGGAGACCAATGCCAGCAGGAGGAGTTTTCATTGAGAGAAACTCAAAGGGACCCTCTCTTAATCAGATTAGCACAAGAGAGAGATCCCAAGAAGGTACAGTAGAAGGTCTAGGAGGATTTAACCTTTTGGCCCCCCTAAGGAACCTGATGACCAGATCATGCTTACCCAGACATGCCATCAACAGGGTCATGGTTTGCTGCGATAAGAGCCACATAGACTTTAAGGGTGGAGGGAGACAGCCTTCGCTCCAACCCCTGCTGCAGGAAAAGAAGCACAATTCTGATCTGGCATCTGTGGGTGTCTTCTCCTTGAGAAGAACACCACTCCATGAACAGGTTCCATTTCAATGCTTAGGCAGCTCTTGTAGAAAACGCTCTCGCAAAAGAAAAGTGTCAACTACCCCTTGGGGTAGGTCACCTAGAACCGTCCCGTCCAGAGTCCAGATGTGGAGTTTCCATAAATCTGGGCACGGGTGCCAAAGGGTGCCCTGTCTCTGAGTCAGTAGATCCTTCCTCAGAGGAATCGTCCCAGGGATGGGCTGTCGCAAGAAGCATGAGTTCAGGGCACAATAAGGGGCTACCAGCAGGACCTGCTTCTTGTCCTCCCTGGCCTTCTTACACAGTTCCTGTGCAAGGTTACTGGGGGGACGCTTATTTGCGTAGTCCCTGAGGCCAGCTGTCTGCCAGGGCGTCACTTGGTCTAGGTTCACTTGGTCAGAGCAAAAAATACTGGCAGTGAGAGGTCTCTGAAGAGGCAAACAGGCTGTGCTGCACTGAACTGCTCCCAAACCAACTGGACCGTCAGGGGATGGAGTCTCCATTCTCCAGTGAGCGCTTGAGCTCGAGACAGCTCGTCGGCCATCTGGCTCTAAACACCTGAAATGCGAATGGCGCGAAGTGACCTCAGATGCTTCTGACTCCATAGGAGGAGGTGGCGGGCGAGCTGCAACATTCAACTGGAGTGTAGATTTACGCAGCGTCGATGTGTTGTCCGTATGGCCCTGTAGGTGCTCTTTGACACGACCCAGGTCGAGACGAACTGCTAGCAACTCGAGGCAATTGATGTGCCAATAGAGATGAGGTTCTGTCCAAACCCCTAAGACTGCATGCCCGTTGTACGTGGCACCCCACCTTGTGGTGGATGCATCTGTGAATACCCCAGCATGCCTGGAGACCTGTTCTAGGGTTATTCCTGCTCGAAAAAACTTTAGATCTGACCATGGGGAGAAGGCTAGGCGACAGGCTGGAGCTACTTGAACCCCTGCGCTTCCAACCCAACTCAGGACTCGATTGTGAAGCCAGTGCTGAAGCGGTCTCATATGCAGGAGTCCTAACGGGACTACCGCTGAAGCTGCTGCAATATGCCCCAGAAGCCTCTGAAATTGTTTCATTGGGACCACCTTCCTGTTCTTGAACGTATTCAAGCAGGTCAGCAGAGACTGAGCACGCTCTTCTGTGAGGCGCACTGTTTGGGCGACCGAGTCCAGTTCCATCTGGAGAAAAGAGATCCTCTGCACCGGAGAGAGTTTGCTCTTCTCCCGGTTGACCCGAAGGCCCAATAGGCTGAGGTGTCATAACACCAACTCCCTGTGTTTGCACAACTGAGCTCTGGACTGTACTAGTATCAGCCAGTCGTCGAGGTAGTTGAGGATACAAACCCCTTTCTTCTTCAGAGGAGTCAGGGCTGCCTCTGCCACTTTGGTGTGTACACGGGCGACAGGGAGAGCCATCGAGACGGTCTGAGCTCTATCCAGGCATCTAAGAACTGAACTGGCTGCTGCACTGGTGGCGGAGGAGCAGGGGGTGACAACGGGGGCCGCCCTCGGCGACGAGCAGGCTGAGGCTGTGCCAACAGGGCCCGGGTGCAGCTGGCCGCCTGCGCAGGCTGTGAGAAAGGGCCTCAGTCTGCTTCTTTGGCGGCGGAGACAGCTGGGCAAACGGCCCGAAGAGGCCAGTCAAGAACGTAATCTTGTCACAGCAGAAAAGGCACTGCTGGACCACCATAGTGGACATCGCACAACCCATGGCACCCATCGTAACCTTCGTCGCTCGAAGCACCAGGTCCGTCGCGGCACGAAGCTCGGAAGAACCTCTGGATCGTGGCCACCCTCGTGCAGAGCTCCCAGTGCCTCTCAGTACCTGCAACAACGCCATAGCGTGTACGGAAGACGCAGCCTCTTCTCAGGCTTTATAGGCATCATCATCAAAGAATGCCTACAGTCCCGGGAGGGGAGCAACGGGTTGCCCTGCCAGGAGGTAGAAGCCTGTGGACACAGTTGCATCGCAACAGAGCTCTCCATCTGGGGGTTCCTCTTGTAGCCCCTCGTGTAGCCACCGTCAAGGCTGGTGAAAGAGGATGAAACACTTGATCGCTTCCTGGCAGTGAAAAGTGGGCTCATCATGCACCTCCGGGAAGAAAGGCACCGAAGTGGGTCTCTCTACCTCAGCACAAGCCACCTCAGAACCAATCATCCAGCCTCGGAGGCTCAGGACGCTGTGGAGGGTTCCACTTAATCTCGATCCCCCTGGCGGCCTGGGAAAGCATAGCGACCAGTTCTGGATCAGTATCCGGTATGGTTAAGTGTCCATTGGACACCGCTCCAAAACCTTCAAAACCTACTCTCTTTCCGATGCAGTAACCAACATCTGATCAACAGGGGGAGCTCCAAAAGTGACATCTGACACCGTTTTCAGTTAATCAGGCTGCCCAATGGAGACTCCAACAGTGTCAGAGTGCGGGTGACAGGAGGCACCCTCCAAGGAGAGTTCCCGACTGTCACTGTAAGGCTAGCCCTCTCTTCTCCAGAACCGGAAGCTCCGCGGACACTGCCAGTGTCAAACAACGCACGGATGGTATGACATTCTTCGTTAAAGAAAGCGTCTTTAAAAAGACGTACCACCCGTGAATACTCTTTTAGCTTTGCTCTTTTGTGAAAGGCTGAAGCAAACAGGGAAGATGGCCGCTCGGTAAACAAATGCAGATACAAATACAATACAAATGTCACCGCCTCTCGACTTGAAACACCGTCGCTGCAACGCCGTAACACCAGCCTTTCGCCGTTGTTTCGCTGAGTAGAATGGCTTCTGGAACGTTCGCATGAACTGCTCGGCCCACAAAGCGAAAAGCTAATGAACTCGTATGCCAATGAAAATCATTGGCGTGTTTGCATACATGCAGAGTTGTTTTGGCATCTTGAAGCGAGATTCCTATTTGTCTGAAAGGGAGCTGGAGTTTCTGAGAGGATGGTGATGGTCTGGATTGGGTGCCCTCTGGAGGGGCTTATGGGCACTCTAGCTGGAAATTATGACACCAATTCTCATTATTAACTAATTATTAACTATGACTTTTGCCTCATTATACTCTTGACTACTGTTTATTATTACTTAGTGAAGTAGTTTTTACGTTTAAGTATTCAATACAATTAAGGATTTAAAATAGTGTATTTATAATAAGCCATTAATATGTGAATAAAACATTCAATATGTGCTGTTGTATACATATCCTATTCATGCTATTAAACAAATAGGTAATAGTGAGAATTAAAGTATTTAAAGTGAGAAGGTTATAAAAAGCATTAATTTTAAGGTTGTACTTTAAATTGTGATGTTAAATCCACTATTGTATTGTGCTTAAGTCACAACCTTTAAGAATAATTAGTAATGGATGTTTATGTTTTCTATGTAGTGTTCAAAATACGAAACTTATGCAATGAGCATGAACCTAATGCAATTAACCCATTGTAGGATTCTCCTAAAACAATATTAGGAACATTACAATTGGCATAATAAGGGCACCTTATAAGCAAAAAATACCTATATTGTTGTATATTATTGTTGGAGTGAAATAATAAAATTAGTCATATTATTATTTGAGATTTTGGTTATATCGCTCACCCAAAATGGTATGTTTATTTGTTAAAGGGTTAGGTCACACTAAAATGAAAATTCCATCATTAATTACTCACTCTCATGTCGTCTCATGACCTTTGTTCATCTTAGGAACACAAATTAAGATATTTTTGTTGAGATCAGAGAGCAATCTGATCTCAACCTAAAAGAAGGTCTTGTGGTTTTGGAATGACACAATGGTGAGTAATAAATGATAACATTTTAATTTTTGGGTAAACTAACCCTTTAAAGCTGTGTTGGGTCTTTTAAATAGAGTAATTAAACTAAAGTACTGAGTTATGTTGCACATTTCAAGTTTTAATTTTTATCCACTAAGATGCTCTCCTGCTGTTCTTTTACAGAGGGCTGTGATTAAAAAGCTTCTTGTGTGCATTTGCTGTCTGATCTGGTTCTTCGTCATCACACAAGCATTACCCATATCATACAACGTGGACCCACAATTCATCAGCGAGGCCTCTTTCATTAAAAGATTGGCCTATGCCTTCCTTTCTGTCCAGGCAGCCAGAGCCAAGTTCTACTTTGCATGGACCCTCGGTAAGTGGATGGGGGTGGGGGGTGGGGTCTGGGGCATGCTATGAGTTGCCATTCTAAGACATATTAGGTGAGCTGTTCAAATATTCTTTCTTCTTGTCCATTGGAGACAGAAATACATAGGTCTTTTCCAAAACGTTAATAAAGGTCATTCCATATTGGCATTTGACGAACTGTAGAGCCAAGTAGCAAAGAACATACCAGACAATTTTGAATTTGTCATTTTCAGACCTGGAAAAATCATTGAAAAAAGATACATAAAGTCTGTATCCCTAGTATCACCAAATAAAAATGCTAAACACTTTCTCTTTTGGCTGACCCCCGCCCTTATAGCGGATGCCGTACATAATGCAGCGGGATATGGAGTCAGTGGTGAGAATGAAAGGGGAGAAGTGTACTGGGATCTCATCTCCAATGTTCGCATCTGGGAAATAGAGGTTTGTTTACTACTTTTGAAAATGACAAGCATTTTATTGAGTACAGCATTTTCTAATGCTTTACAGGGCTGTGAATCTCTCTTACCAAGAATTATAAAACAAATATTTCCTTCATCCACAGACAGCTACAAGCTTTAAATCATTTCTTGACAACTGGAATATACAGACTGCACTTTGGCTGAAAAGGTGTGTTTTAAATATAATTTTTTTAGTTCATAAAGTATTCAAATTATCTGTCGCTATCGACAGAAAATGTTTGCGAAAAGTTTTGAACTTTTAGTCTCTTGAAAGAACAAGTCTGAGGAAGTAGAGAGTTCACTATCCCATTTGTTCAGCAATAGATGTGCCTCTGCAACCATTAATGACATGACACTGCTTGAACATTATTCATGAAAGCAAAACAGAAACATACAGAGTAAGACATATGGAACATGTTCAAAAATAGACAAGACAAGGAAGACATTTGTTGAAGTGAATAAGTCAGTAGCTGTGTTAGTGGATGAAACTATGGGAAGCTTTTTCCTGGAGTGATGGTCTCTGAAGCCTGTATACCATCATGCCAATTCACTGGCAGATAAAGTCACGCTAAAGTGCCATATCTGGCTGTGTTGAATGATGTGCTTGAAGCAACACAGAGTCACAGCGCACAAGCACTCCAATTTAGAAAATATCATATTTCATAGAAAAGAAATAGAATGCCCTCTATTTCAATGTTGCAATCTAAAAGACCTGGTAGAAATTAACGTGATTTACATGAAACTCCAACAAAATAAAGATAACGTAAGACTGCCCTAACCCAACTCAGTTTGAATGCTTAATACAGACAGTCGAAACAGATAGAAAAGTTCACATGAACTTCACTTATGTAGTCATCATGTGTACCTCACATTGAACTATAAAACAGTTTCAGAACTACTTTAAAATTAGTGCTCTATAATGTATTTTGCGTCTGTTGTGGAGCTATCCCATGGGTGAAGGGCGGTGATTAAGGGATGGGATGATGATCATAATGGGTTAGGCATTAATATAGAGCTGCCAGTTAACAATAGTAGATAGCTGACTTATCAATGGCCAAAAACACAATAAACATCCTTTTAGTTAAAACTTATCCAGTTGTTGTGCTCTTCTCTGAGGATCTTCCCCAAGAGCTTGGCTCACTGAGATCTTCACTGCCTTTAAGGGCTATGTTGTGGTCATTCCTGGGTACAGCAACAGCTGGATACAGACCAGGTCTAGTTGATTCTGCCAGGGGCCAATTTTTAATCCAAAAGACTGTTGTGGTCATAAATGTCAAAGGCAGCACTAAGGTGCAGTGACACTAATAGAGAGATGCAACCATGGTCAAACGATTAGAGCAAGTCATTTCTAACTCTAGATGAGTGCAGATTTAATACTATGAAATGGTTTAAATATGGTACAGAAACGTTTCTTTTCATAAAGGAGACTTGGAAAAAAAAATTATTTCATCTGTAGTAAACAATTTGTCTACAATTATTTTGCGTTCATGAGAGGGACTACAGAGTGGTAAACAGGTGTCAGAGAAAATCCCTCCTGGGCAGAGCTACCCATAGCATCAACTTACATGTTACATCAAAGTGACCAAACCTGAAAGGGAACTTATTAAAGAGGTGGTTGATTGATTTAAATTTTTTACTTTAGCCTGTGTAATTTCGCAGTAAGAGCATACATTTCAGGACAACGTGCACTAAGCATTTAGCAAATTACAACACACTGAACCAGCTAACCAATCTGAGTCCAATTGTGTTTTTTTTCTGAGGGAGGGCAACCAGTCCTTTTACTCCAACATGGAGTAAAGTTTTGTTGTTCACAGTCTACTCAGAATTAAAATGTTTTTTCCTGTTCTGTTCATCTTGCTCTTATCCCTGTTTTATCTACAGTATATTATCAAATAAAGGCATAAAAGGTCATAAATCTAAAAAAATACATTATTTCAACTTCTCTTTTCATTTAATGTAAAGTTCAAAGTGACCATTATACTGTCATAGTGATTACAATATATAGGTATCTATTTATAATTTTTATCTTCAGTATGTGTATTAGTATATATCTGTTCAGTGTCATTTCTCACAACGTTTAATTTGTTATGCTTCAGTGTATGTTATGATCGAGCACCATATTACCGCATGCCACTCACATTTGTGCTGTCGGCCATCTGGCATGGAGTTTACCCAGGATACTACTTTACATTCATCTCTGCTATACCCGTCACCTTAGCAGCTCGCTCTGTAAGTCTCTCTCTCATTCACTCTCTCTCACACACACAGACACAAATATATTCTCTCAATTTCTCCTCTAATGACACTGCAAGTTACCTCTATCGCTTTTATGCCATTCACATTTATCTTGTGTTGTTGGATTGGTTGCACTGCTTTCTTTCTGACATTTTTGGCCATATATGTGTCTACACAAGCATATTTATATGCTTGTTTTTTGAGACTATACATGGTATATACATGGTAAATGTGTAGTACTTCTGGAAGAGTGGGTACAAACAGGCACGTTCTTACAGTATTTGTATATTACAAATAAGACACATTACTGTACATACTAAGGATATTTACATGGTAATTGTGTAGCACCTACGGAAAAATGTGGTAACAAACAAGCCACATACTGTGATTCGATGGATAGGGGGACTTGTAACCCCAAGGTTAACTTTAATATTTAAAATAATTGCAAATGCTGAATAAAAATACAAAGTCTGTGTAATTGGAAAAATAATCAATGAAAAGTCGATTATTTATTATAATAATCTTTCATATATTTATACAACAAATAATGTTCGGATATTCACATATTTACATTTAGCGAATTACAGCAAAGTATTATAAATGCATCTTATATAAACATCCATATATCTAATATATCTTAATTTTTAGTGCTTTGACACAATCTGTATTGTTAATAGCACTATATAAATAAAGATGACTTGACTTGACTTAATGCATTAAATTAAGTTTTTTTTTTGCGGATCCACTCTCCAGGCTCAGCTGTTTACTGAGTTTGATATCTTATAGCACTGTATTAGTTCAATAAACTATGTTAAGCATATTCTTTGTAATGGTTTATGGGAGGGCAATGCTTAGCATGACACTTTGTGTATTACATTATTAATTCTTTGCATCGGCTCGCATTTGCAACTCCATTAAGCAACGTCACGCATTTTTCACATTAAGCATTGTAGCAGAATCCTGGAACTTGACTTATGAGGGCAACCATACAGCAAAACATTGTTTAAGCTATGATATAAAGTTAAGGAAAGAAGGCAACTGAGAGCAATAAATGTAGTATATCTGTACATTTGGATTGGGGGGGATACATTTATAAATCCCTTAATGGTATAGAAAGCTGTTTAGGTTAGGTTGGGAAAAGATGCCCCCCTTAAAGAGCGGGTAATATGTATTTTAAGAAATATCCTATTTGCAGTTTGTAATGTAGCTGTCCTTCAATGTAAACAGTCTGCAAAGCTATTAATCCAAAAAGTGCATGATTAAGAAAGATATTGTCTCTCAAAACAAAGAGTCTACTCAGACTTTCAGATCCTCTGCCTGTTACTGAAGTATGTCACTAGGTAACATGTTTGCATAATCCCCACCACACCGCAAAATCTGACCTGCCCACAAACACTTCGCTAGTCAGTGTTTACATCATGTCAAGAAGAAGCCGAAACCAAAAGTAAACCAGTTCGTAAACGAGTAATATTCGTTAAAAATGTGCTAATAAAATATTTTCTTTGTTAAATGAGGTAAACAGCCGTGTACAGAATAATGTACAGTGTTGTTTCAGCTTTTTCACTAGCTACGACCGCATCCAAAGTCGTTTGTCCATCTGCTGTAGATGCTGATCTTTTATTGCTCGTCGGATTAACATATTGGATGTTTACACTGAATATGCCTCTGCAGGTTGGCATTATGATATCCAGCCATTTTGTCCCGCATCTTTCAATTTTACAGCGATTTATTCGACAATTTGTCATAAAAGAAATATTAATGAAATAAAACATGCTATATTCACTTTCATGAGATAGGTTTAAACTATAGAAATACATTAGTTAAATTAACGAATTTCGTTTTAGTGAACGTTTTGCAAATTACGCATTTTGATAGGAACGCGATACAAATTAATCAAAAACAGCTGATAGCAATCAGCTAATTATCCTCAGTCAATCTCGCCCAATAGATTCTTCCCCTATTCACTATAAAAACCCCAACCTTCAACCCTTCCACATCTCGCTTCAAGCACAGATCAGCTTACGCTATCGCTTCGCTTAAATGCAAGATATGTCTGAATCAGACTCTTCCGACTACGCTCACGAAAAGCCCGCTCCTCGCCCAGCTCCAGCCCACTCCGCAAGCGGCAGCCCCGCAGGCAGCTCAGACCGAGGCTGCGGGGCCTACTCGAGGTAGAAAAACCTCCAGATCCACCAGCTCGCCAGCTAAGCGAGCCCGGAAAACCTCTCCGCCTCCAACAAGACAACCACCACCATCTCCTGCATCTTCTTACACATCGGCCAGATCTTCCAACGACAAATGGACAATAATATCACTAAGACAAACTCTCTCCGCCGCCAAGATTCCTTTCTCCAGAAAAGCTAACAAACAGGACCTGCTAAAACTGGCTAACCTCCATCTACCCAACGTAGCACCAACGGCCGAAACTCTGCAAAAAAGAAAACAAAAATCAGCAACTCCCCTTCCACCAAACACCCCATCAGAACTTCGCAGATCCAGCAGCCGCACCCCATCCGCCAGCCTCGGCCGCGCTCCTGACGCAGATCCAGCTCGTCCGGCACCACCAAGCCACCCCTGCCATTAAGCCGATCCCGCCCCAAGCCAACTTCTGCTCGGAAACCAGCCCGGTTCAATCACCCCTGCTCAACTTCACCAAGCCATCGCAGATTACTTTGCAAACTGGCCCGCAGCTCCACCAAACCCATTCCATCACAATAATAACATTCCACAAGATGTTCAAACAAACACTGACTATGACTTTATACTATAACTAATCCGATCCAGTCTTCATCTCATTCATATTTTTACTTCTACCTCCCCTCCTTCTGCTAATCCCCCCCTTCTCAAACCCGTCCTTTCACTCTAGCTTCAGCCAAAGTCCTGCCAGTCCCTTCCAACGCCCTCTCTGCCGAACCCTCCCTGGATTCTTCCCACCTCCGTAACCAAATCTTGGCAGGTAAAGATATTGATTTATTCTCTCTCCTTTCTCCTTTTTCCCCTTCCCCTGCAGATCGCCAGGTCGACTATGACAGCTTTACCCTCACTCTAAAAGCTCCCAACACTTCCCAGTCACGCCCGCTCACCTTCCCCAAATTTTCCACAGGCTTCCTCCGCTACACGAGACACGAGCTCAACGACTACCTCTCCATTATTTCAGAGCTTGCGGCCTCTTATGGGGGCACTCACTTTTACACCTATCACTGTATGTTTTCAGCCAAGGCAGCGATCAGGGTGTCTCAGTGGAACCAACGTATCCACTGGGGCGCCCTTGACTTAGACCTCCACAATCGTAACTTCACGGGCTGTCGTATTTCTCCTGTGCGATCTGCAGATCTATCTCTCACTCCTCTTCATCCTGCCCCTTCACATCTTCCCCTTCTCCTCCCCAATCCAACCTACCTCCCACTGCCAGACCCAGATCTACCAGTTACATCCCAAAAATCCCCTCACTCTTCCATAAACCTATCCAACGCCCTGCTTCTCCTCCCTCTAACATTTGCATCGGTTTCAATGTTAAGAAATGCTCCCGGGACCACTGCAAGCACCTCCATATTTGTTCTTTCCGCGGGGGGGGGGGGATACTTCAAAGTATCTATCGACTACAG
>JAUCMT010000032.1:30014-43773 GCA_032357475.1 Enteromius thamalakanensis
AGTACATACAAATATATTATATAAAGAAAAACTTTTATTTTGATGTGATTAATCATGATTAATCTGTTGACAGCACTTATATATATATAAGTGATTGTGTTTTCATAATGGCAGCATTTGTCGTGCGCAGCTGAACCATGGCTTGTTTTGCAGTAGGCTATAGACAACCTTGTTTCTGTCGTATTTTCCGGCAATCTTCTCCGAACACTGTGTACTTTGAATTTATGTCTTTGTCAGCTTACTTTGTTATGCGACTGTCTATATTATAGTTTACACAATAAACTCGAGCAAAGTTTTCAATATGTGTATATGAAAAAATATCAGAGCCTGTCGGGAAAAATATGTCTGAGCCTTCTCACATTTTGTATAAGAAATATAATATTTTTGCCTGCTACAGAAGGCTTGCATGCAGATGCTAGATTAGAAAGGTTACTCTTTGAGATCCAAGACAAATTTCGGAAAGAATTTTAACAATAAAGTGTATTTGCATTTAATAATTGAAAAACTAATCTTAAAGCTAACAAATGCCTCTAGTTTAATTCATTTAACAGGCCTTTGAAGTTTGAGCAAAAACTTGTGTAAGTGATGTGTTTTTGCGCATTTTATTTTTGCACATGTTAGTGTGAAACACGAAACATTACTTACACTTTATGGTAAAAATGTGTTACTTTTCATGTTAATCGGGTCAGTTTTGAACAAGAACTAAGCACTGTCACTTAAATTCACCGTAAGCGGGAGCTTCGTGCCCTGGATATGCATCCCACAAATCTCCATCAACTGCAAGATGCTATACTATCAATATGGGCCAATTTTTTATTAATTACTTTGTGCAGTAATAACGAATGTAGCCACTTGCCTTTCGGACACAGTTCCTACACGTGCACCTCAAATAAGTAAATAATAATCATGAATGCAATAAATTGCTGTCACATTACGTAAAGTACCACATGCAAAGTTTAAACCTACCACTGAGAAACATCCTGATCAATTCGTGCTTGCGATGGAGTTTCCGGGTTGAGCGACTGTGTCTGCATTATCCCCATCCTCAGATAAGGTAACATCGATGCCATCTTTTTTTATTATCTTTGGACACAAAAAGTAATTATGGAAACTGATATTTCCTTTCCTACACGGAATTACGTTAGATACGGAAAGACCAATCAAAAAAGACTCAACTGGCCAATCAGAGCAGAGTTGGCTTATGGAAGCGAGTTTACAGATCTTATGATCCAAACTGATTCAAACGAACTGTATTGAAATGACTTTATATTTTGAGAAAATTACAATGTACTATATTCTATTTCTATTCTTTAAAAAAGCACTCTTTGAAACCCACATTAAATGACTTGCACACTATTCATTATTTATTTTTAAATAAAAGATCGTTTGTGCACAGATCCCTTATTAATTCAAGTCAAGTCATCATTATTTATATAGAGCTTTTACATTGCCAATTGTGTCAAAGCAGCTTTATTAAACAAGGTGATAGCGTGTCAAAATATTCTCCTCTGTAGAGCTCTTTACAGAGGGCCTGAGACCCGAGGACCTGACCCCCGACCCGGGACCCGTGCGGGTATATATTTTAAATGGTTAGCCGGGTCCGGGTCAGGTCCAAATCCATTACTTCGGGTCCTGCGTCTGTTTAAAACTGTGTGTAATACCTGAGTCGACCAGAAAACAAAGCATCTGCCAGAGTCAGTCGACACTTTTGTATTAAAATAACGCACAGTCTAACGCGCACTAAATGTTTCTATGGCAGCCAGGACTTTTACTCTGCCATAGTACGCATTGCATTTTTTTCTTACGTGTTTATTATATGAAAGAACCATCTTGTTATATTTTACATTTTTGTTTAGGCTCTGCTCAGAGAGCACAGTGATGATAGAAAATATCTATCTCATCTGGGCTGATCTACTCCCTAGGCAACGGAAAAATGGTGTCCATCACTACACTGTGTTTAGTGTATGTGTGTGTTTACTTCCTTTCCTTTTGTTTTATACATGGATCACTCTTTGTAGACTTTCTAGACTGTAATTGTAATTGTTTTATTTATTTGTTAGAAAATGGATACGAATAATATGAAGTCTGTGTAATTGGTAAAATAATAACTGAAATCTTGAATAATCATTATAATAATCTTTCATATATTCTTTCAACAAATAATTTTCGGATATTGGGATATTCAGTATTAAGAGAACTGGGTACAGAACTCAAGCATGCATTAATGTTTCTGCATTTGACATTTAGATAATACATCATAATTTAGATATATTTTTAAGATGGAAAAATGTGGTTTTACAAAAAGGTTGCTGTCAATCACTCCAAACTTATGATGAAAAAATTTACAGAACAGCCATCAAGTATTATACAGTCTGTTAGGCCATAAAATGGGAAACTTTAAAAATGTTTTTAATTAGTGCAATTCATTAATTTTTTTTGTTTTGAATACATTTGTCATTGTCTTCACTTTTATAGAGATTGTTGCTTCCCAACCAGTTTAAAAGTTTCATTGCATCATAGCTGTAAAATGACTTCCTTCAAGTGACCATTGTATAAAGTATATACACTTAAGGCCTTGTGGAGGAGCCTTTTGTAAAGGGATTAAACTTAATAACCTTTGAAGTTCTGTGTACGATACAATGGGAAGAAACTGTGTAATAGTGTTTTGTTGTGCTATGTTGCTTGTTACTGGAAAAGCTACTTTATTTCAAAAAACAGTTAAAAAGTTACTTTAACCCAAAAAATGAATATTCTGTTATTAATTACTTCTTCTGTTGTTCCAAACCTGTAAGACCTCTGTTGTTCTTCAGTACACAAATTAAGATTTTGATGCAACCCATGAGCTTTCTAACCTTCCCATAGACAACAAGGATCCATACAAGATTAAGGTTAAAGATTAAAAACCTGCTTTTCCCCTCCTTCCACGCACACATTCACAGAACAAGACACATAAATGAGTCAAAATGCTTTATTTTTCTTAAAATAATAATTCCTGAACATTAAATGTTGAATGTCAGTCTTTTTCTTCTGTTTTTTTAATTAAAACTCATCAAAGAGCATGGTTTCAATTACTGTGCACTGCTAATGTCATATACAGTAAAATCATAGTTTAATAATAGTGGGGCACACTGTAATTCAGTGTTACAAATCTTAAAATTAGGGTATAACAAAATAATTCAAATAATTCAAGTTTATTTATATTACAGGTATTTATAGATATGTATTTTTACGAGACAAGTCATTGCAAAGCAGCTTTACAGGAAATTAAGTTTCTTCAATATGTTCATATTCACCTGTCATTTAAGTTGCCACACCCTTCATTATGCAGAACTTTAAGGCTTAATACAGGGGTGTCCAAACATTTTTTTTTTAAACAAGGGGGGCAGATTCGAAGATTTGGACACATTGGGGTGTGTATATATATATACACTGTACATACTTTAGGCCTACATGTTTGTATATCTTTGAATTTTTTTGTTGTATGTTGCTGCCTTATGAATCTATAATACATTTTTGATATAAATATACATTCCTGCCACAATACCACATTTACCACAGTAAATCCATTGTGATTTGTAGACTGTAAACTCTGAATTTTTGTAACTCTGAAACTCTCTAAAATTTGAAAATAGTTTATACAGTATCACCGCAACACTTGTGGATTGTATCAGAGACCTTTGCTTTAAACCCGAAAGCTTCTCGCTGGATCTCACAGCGCTGTTTAATATTTGTGTGATTGAGATCTGTCCACGGGTAAATGCATTTGCCTTGAATTCACTTCAAATGAGTTCCAATGTTCCGCTGTTAACACATTCAGGAATTCTCATGAGCAAAAGAATTAGGATTGCATGTGATTTACCAAATTGTTGTCACTTGCGTTTTACTACAACATTTGACCCAAAATGTAGTGCTGTTTCCTTATAACGTTGTGAAATGGCATGATTTGTAAATTATGCTGTGCGGGCCACATACATTTCAAGAGACGAGTTGCGGGCCATTTGAAATTCATCCACAGGCTGGACTTTGGACACCCCTGGTTTAATACAATTTAAAAAAAAAAACACCTGCCTCAGAGTTGTCACAAAGGGCTAAACGTGTTTTGTACTAGGCTGTAAACATATTTTTTTTCTTCTGTAAAGTTTGCCATTTTAACATGGGGAGTCTATGAGACTGACTCCCTTTTGGAGCCAGACTTAGCAGCCAGTCAGTAAATTGCAAAAAGTTTTAGTTACTTTCACGAGGTTGCTGCTTGGACCTGACTTGTTTCAGAGCCAGCAGTATTTAAACCCTATTCATTAATTTTAACTGATTAAGTCTAATAGCATAGCTTTAACCGTTAACAGGTTTATATTGATTCAGAATAATCAAAGGACATAAAAAAAATTAAGTTAATATGTAAAATGATGTTAAGATATCTTTAATACTTTTTGAGTTACAGGCCTGCAAACTTTGGAAAAGAGGAAAAAAACTGATTTTACTATAGACCTACCAATTGCTGGGAAAAAATAAAATTATGATGCTTCCAAAATTAAATCACTTTGCCGCCTGTAATTTGCCTCGGGAACTCAGGGAGAAATTGCCATTTGACCATTTTTACCAAATTGGCTAGCCAAACACCCACTCACTCACTATTTCATTTGTTGTTGTTTGATGTAATCAGGTGCGCAGAAACTTCCGGGAGTGTTTCTTATCTTCTCAGCGTCTCAAAATCTGCTACGATGTTGTGACATGGGCTGCCACTCAGCTGACTGTCTGCTACACTGTAATGCCCTTCCTTCTACTTGCAGTGGAACCCACCATGCAGTATTACAGGTAAAATTGCAGTTGTATTTGTGTAGTATGAAATTTGTCATAAAGTCTGGCATTGCAGCCTTTTCTAGTCAAGAACTGTCCATTTAAAAAAATGGGGTTATTCAGTTAACAAATAAAATTATCAAGCAGTTTTTGTTTTTATGTAAATTTTAAGTGGAGTAAAATCTGAAATCACACCACAATATGTGATGGAATGCATGCAACAATGGAATGCAACAAAGTAGGAACTCTTTTAAACAATTGTAAAGTAGCCCTTAAACAACTGTTCAGACAACATCATGGAATATATACAGTGGGTACGGAAAGTATTCAGACCCCTTTAAATTTTTTACTCTTTGTTATATTGCAGCCATTTGGTAAACTCCTGTAAGTAAATTTTTTTCTCTCATAAATGTACACACAGCCCCCCATATTGATAGACAAACACCGAATTGTTGACATTTTTGCAGATTTATTAAAAAAGAAAAACTGAAATATCACATGGTCCTAAGTATTCAGTCCCTTAATAAAGCCATTAGTCTTTTTGGAAAAGATGCAACAAGTTTTTCACTCCTGGATTTGGGGATCCTCTGCCATCCTCTTCTGTGAGACTCATATATTTAAATTAGGTGCTGTCCATTTCTTCTGATCATCCTTGAGATGGTTCTTCATTTGAGTCCAGCTGTGTTTGATTATACTGATTGGACATATATTGGATCACATTGATTAGGAAAGCCACACACCTGTCTATATAAGACCTTACAGCTCACAATGCATATCAGAGCAAATAAGAATCATGAGGTCAAAGTAAATTTTTTAAAGGAACTGGAAAATTAAAGGGGGTCTGAATACTTTCAGTACCCACTGTATATATATGACATACTTTACACAGTTATTGAACTGAACTGAATCAACACTGAGGCTGAAAAATGCTATTTTGCATTTGATATGGTATTAATTACTTCTGTTACTACTGTACTGTGCACCTGCTTTGAAACAATCTCAACTGTATAACAAAAAAAACATTGGAGTTTCCATTCTAAAGGGATCACTGCTTTGTCCTGCCACAAGTTCCTGCTTTGTCCTGCCATGAGTCTTTCATCATTTTCCAGTGTGTTTGATTACTCACCTGCTGCGTAGGGATGCAGGTGGAGCTGCTGGTTGTAGGAGGAGTTGTGTGGGTTGCACTGGCATGGGAGGGCTGCAACTCTAGAGATGAGAGGATGAAACTTACACTATTCACAATACTCGTACAGTCATTTGTGCTTTTTATTTTTAGGACAGTTAAAGGAGAGACATGAAATGATAACTGCACATAAGTGCATCATGTGTTTTTAATAATTAAAGTAGTATATAAAAGTAAAAATGTAGGTTTTTTTCATTTTATATAATAATATGTATGTATGAAATATTTGAAAAATTAATGAAAATAAAACACACACACTCAAATGTATATATTAACAACGTTTGAATGTGGCTGTTGTATCTGAAGTATATTTATCATAGTACCTAATGAACGTTGAGATGGAGCTTGGGGTCGATTTGGAGGTTTTAGGTCCGGTGGATGTGGGATGCCATTGGCGAGTTCCTTCAAAGCAAAATGCAATCACTAAATAAGCTACTTTAATCCAGATATAAAACATTGGAGGATAAAGAATGAGGTCACTGCTTATACAGTATGCGAAGCAAGGAAATGTAGATCCTTTTTTGCTCAATCATCACATATCTGGCAGAAGTGGTAAAAAGAGATTATAAACCTTTAAACATTTTTATAATTTAATGATTGCTTTTCTCCTCCTTACAATGGTACTAAAAGTAACAGTGTGCAGAGGCAAAGCACAGTCTTTGGCAAATCTCAAAGTGTGTAAGCACATTTTTAGACTAGAATTAAAAAGCTTTTAAAGCTGTCTGCATTTATAAAGCTCAACATTCTGTATCTAAGAGAAAAGCTGGGTAAGACTTGGCAAACAACAAGACATTAAAAACCATAAAGAACACTCTGTGGGAAATCAAAGTCATACAGGGAGGTTAAAAACAAATAAATAAAGGGACACTTACAATTCGCTGGTTTTTAACCTTGTTCTTCTTGCTCATCGGTTCAAGCAGGAAATTGGGAACCAGACCTCTCTGATATTTTGTTAAAGCAAAAAAAGAGTAATATCGCATTCGTTATTCTATATTCTGTCAAATGTTTAATATCGTATTACATTGATGATGGCACTTCAGCTGCTTCGGTGAATGTCAGACTCAGAAACATTCAGTGTGCTTCCAAATCAAAACAAAGCCTCCGTAAAAGTCCATTGAAGTCTAGAAAGAAAGAGTATCCCACCTTTCCATCATAAATGATGACCGCCAGTCCATCTTTGTCATCATCACTGTACAAAAACACTTTCGCTCCTGCAGGCACCGTGAGCTCCCCTGCCCCTTTCGCCATATATGCACTCTTCATTATCATGTAACGAGAGTCCCTATGCCGGAATCACATATTCAGCTTACTTTTTTGTGCTTAAAGTTAACACAAAATGAAGACAATATATTGTATTATATGTGTGTATTAAGCTGGTCTTGATATTTTGTGAATACTGAGTACGTACTGGCCACCTTCTATCTTCGGCTCATAGTACCCTGGTTTCTGCAGAGACATACATAATAAGTAAAGTCTAGTTAGAAACCAAATATTGGTAAAAAAAATAAAAAAAAAAACTGACAGGTGTAGTATCACATGTAGTACATGCACCTGTGGTCTAAGAGGATCAAAACCTCTAAAGTCATCATTTGGAATCAAAGAAGTGATGACCTGAAAGAAAAAGAGTTCAATTTTAGCATAAATGTAAATCTCAAGTAATAGTGCGCATATAGGGGCAGTTTCCGGAACAGGGTTTAAGACTAGTCCTAGATTAAAAGAAATGTTAAAGAACTGTCTAAAATGGAAAAGGCTTGCAATGAGATATCTTAAAATACATCATTGCCATTGTTTGGTCTTAAAATGCACACAGATAATGGATTTTTGCTTCAAAAAATTCTTAAATGTCCCAAACTATAGCAAAGGTCTAGTCTTGGCTTAATCTAATTCCTATCCAGGAAACTGGCCCATAGTGTTTAATGTGCTTTTTTGTCAAGTTTGTCCAGTTTTCAATGTTATCACTTCTTTTTGTTTGAATGTCATATACTTTAATATTACTGAAGTTTGCATCTTATAGTTAATTTCCAGATATCATTTAAAGCAACTGAAGATGTTACCTTAGCTTCACCCAAGAAGTCCCTCGGTTTAACCTGGTCTACCTCTTCTTTCCTGGGGCGGAACACTTCACCCTCAGGAACCAACAGAGGCTCCAAAACATCTCTCCGCTAGGAAAAAAATAGGCATTTCATTATTACAATGTTCAGAGGAGTGATGTCAGCTTAAACCACTGCTGAAATCATCACAGTCTATACTGTGTTCAGTGATACTTTATTACTAAAAGAGCAATGATCTCTTGCACTATGAGAAAAAAAAAAACATTTTAAGCTTCCTCTTAGTATATTCTTATTAAAATGATCACATATGTCTTACAGAAATAGCCTCTAGAGCTATGTCTATCAGGTTGCTCCGGCCCGCTCCTCTCTCCTGTGAGGCCGCCGTCAAAATTTCTCTGGCTTTGTCCCATTGCTGCAGTCTAGAGTGGACGGCTGCTGCATTATATAGGACCTATGAGTGGAAAAAAATCCCACACTTCAGCATTTACATTTTTATTGTTTTTTAAATGTAAAACATCTCACTGAGTGGGTATAACCTAGGATAGTGGCAAATAAAACAAAACAAAACATAAGATTACGAGTAATTAGCATTTGGGGTAAAATTAATTAACATCTTTTAATGTGTCATTAATTGATTTGACAACAATGTAAAGCAGTATTACACTTATTATTTTTTTGCTTAAACCCTTCTTCGTTTTTGAACCATATATACTGTAACTGTAACATTATACCTGTAACGTAATTCATTTCCTTTTCATCACACAATAAGTAATAAGGCTGCATCTCGATTACTCTTCCAGGAAATCACAGAAAGCATACCTATAGTACACATTCCTGATGTCTAACAATGGAGTAGTGGTGCAAATTTATTTCTGTGGCTCTGTGAAACTTCTAGAAAGGAAACGTCTCTTTTTTTTTTTCGTCTAACAGGAATAAGACAAATAGAAAGGTTGTTCCATCTGTTCAGGCTAACCTGAGCTTAACCTGACAACTGAGGAATGCTGGATATGTCTTATCTACTTTCTCGCTGGCATTTGACATTGCATAACCATGGAGCTTTTTCCCTCAGCCCTCAAAGAGGCCTTGTGATGGATATCTGAGCAGGTGAACTCCACTAATGCTCATGTTTAATGGCAGAGTTGACAAAAGGCTAGACAGAAAATGTCAACAATTTCCTGCTTTTCAAGAAGACATTAACAAAAAAAGTGAAATAAATTAAACAAGAATACTTATATATATGGTTTAATTTATTTATTTTGTTTTACATACAGAGAGAAATGTTTATGTTCTTACCTGCCAACTGTACATTTTATAGCGAAGACCCAGCTGTTTGTAGTCAATAATAGGGTTTTCCCTCATATTTTTCTGAGCCCATATACAATCAGACAATGCCTCCTCTAGCCTGGTGTTAGCAAAAAGTGACACAGACAGAAAGGGAAAGAGAATAAGACAGAGAGAGACCAAGAGAACAAAGAGGCAGTGTCAGATCAAAGTGAATTAGCTGTCCAGAACATCAACTTTAAACAAAAGAGGTCAATGTTTAAGATGTTTGTGTTGCGTCAGACTGTAGTGTAGACTAGTCTGCTCATTCAAAGAAAGCTACCTGTTTGCCATCATATGAACAGCAGCCCTCTGAAAAAATCCCACAGCAAGACAGGAATCCTTTGCGATTACCTGGTCGAGAGCCTAAAAGACATCATCTGACATTGTCAAAGATATCTAAAAAAAAACATATTTTTATCTAACAAATACAGTTTATATTTCCAGATTCTTTTTTTTTTTACCTTGAAATAACAAAATTATTAACTAAGCAAAGGGTTTTCAAATTGGGTTAAGGGGACCCAAAGGGAGCCTCAAGGAATACTGGGGAACCATGGAAAGGGAAATAAAAGAGTAATAAATAAATCTATGTAAAATAATTTGTGGGGAAAATTAAAATATAGCATTAAAAAACTATCTAAAATACATTAAAAAATCAAGATATTAAATTAAGCTACTCAAAAACTTTTAAGTATAATTTACTAAATTTGATTAAAATAAATAAAATATTAGGATAAATTGATATGACAACATTAGAGTCAGAATACTATTATAAGTAGAAAAAAGTAATAATAAAAACTAAATATTTTCTAAATAATAGTCTATACGATTATAATAATCATTTTCTCTGTGTAAATTAGGGTATCATACATTCAAACATAAAGTTGCCTGGATAGTCATTTTTGTGGCATCTAAGAGATAAAAAAAAACTAAAAGTGAACTATAGCTCCCGAAAATACTGTTAACCGAAGACATAATTGTACTGAATTATTGCTACAGATATCCTACATTTGTGTAATTACCAGACTTGTAATTGTACCTTGATAGCCGAGTCTACTTGACCCAGGGCAATGTGTGTCGAAGCAACCACAAACAGAGTACGACAGTTGTGTTCTGTGATCTGAGTGAGTTTGGTGAGAGCCCCCTGCCAGTCCCGGCTGTCTATTGCTCTCACGGCCTCATCCCACAGCTTGATCAACTCTATATACAGCATGGCCCTCTAGAACAAAATAAAAATAATCAACTGATATTTTAGAATTACTCTATACCAAGCTGTACTGAGAAAACATCATATTTTTGTAGCTAATATCACTAAGAACAAAAAGAGTGAATGTGATAGCTGCCCTAAAATACAGGTGAGACTATGAGCAAATGCAGGTTCTTAAAAGAAAATAAAACTGTTAAAGAAAAACCTAATACTAGTACAATGAGTGACACTTACCACTGCCCAGAAACTGCCAGAGAAAAGTCAAGAACTTGAACTGCTTTCCAGAAGCGATCAATCATAAATACGAGTGTGGCTCCTGAACAGGTGTAAGTCTGAGTTCTTAGTAAGCTGACAGGGAAGTGATTTTTGTAGTGTGACACACAGCTGTGGTTCCTCCCACTTGCCATGCCTTCAGGAAGTCCCACATTCCCAGGAGATAGAGATGGGCTTGTTGAGCAGCAGGTAGGGCACGTACACAATGGCTTGATTAAACAAAAAGCTGTTGCATAAGGAAAGTGAAGAAAGACAACTTGCACACCTACACAATAATATATACAGCACACTAAAAAAGGAAACGATAAAGGTTGTCTGTCCAAGAGTTACACTACCAGGAAGCATTACCTGACATTTATTTTAGTAGGGAAACAGTCGAGAAAAAGACTGGAGAGAGGAAATTCCAGCATTGCTATATTACCATTTTTACACAGCAAGTTTACAGCTTTAGATTTAGATAGGTAGAAAGATAGATTTAGACAGCTTTAGAAAGGCTTCCAGTTTTAGATTAGATTATAATAATCTTTAATTTCCCAGTATATTTAAAGCAAACAAATAAACAAGGAAATGGAGACGCATTGTGCTGTTTTGATACATTTGTAGCACTTTTATCCACATGTAGATATATTAGATATACGTGAAGACCATAATAAACTATATGGGATAGAAGTGAAATCCAGGAGTGCAGATCTCCTCTAATTTACCTTCAAAGTTACCTATATGCTGGTCTACAGCAGATGGCGCTGGAGATGTTTAATAAACAATCCATCATGGGCTCTATGGTTTGTAGTCTAAAACACAGAAGATACAAATAAATAAATAAATAAAATAAAATAGATTGCTTTGTTCATGTACAGTTTTGTTCTATTACTATATACTTTATAAGTAAGCTGAGTGTTAGCTGCTACACAATTCCCAGTACTTTTTTTTTTTTTTAAGTTTTAATTGTGACAGTGTGAATGACCCAAAGACTCACTCCTAATAAAACACAAATGACAAGAGTCTTAAAATGCACAAATGTTTTGTTTGTTTGTTTGGTTGTGTTGTTTATGCTGAAATATTCCCACCATTATAACCAAACACAGCATTAGACTAGTGACGTCATTATTGAACTTTCTCTATGGATCCAAGTTTCCACTAAATCAAATTGAGATAATGTTTTTCGCATTGTGAATTAGTGCAGCCTTTTTGGAGGGATATGCAGAGCTGGTTACAGTCCAGGGAATTTGAGACTGATTTTGCTACTTTCTTGAAAAACAAAGATTTTGATACTTAGAGATATTTTTACATAACATTAGGCCTTAGTAAAGTTTTACATTTAAAATACATTTAAATTATTAAGTACATCGTAGAAAAGTATTATTCATGTATTTTTTTTTTTATATATTAATACATACAAACATAAAAGTCCGTCACATATTTTAAGTCACGAAGACTTTTACTTTGAAATTGTCCTTGACTTTTATTCTGAATCTATTGGAGAAATTATTGTTAACCTGCGAAGCTGATTGCTTAGACAGCCTTTAACATAATAACGGAGTAGATCAAGTACCGTACTCTTGACCCAACAGAGATAAGCGATAAGTCGTTTATAGACGACTCGTAAACAATGACACAAGTCACATGACACCTGACATGATCACATGACAGTCAGTAGCCCTGTGATAAATTTTAGGAAACTTTGCTAGAATCCAGGCTTGATGTATATGTGGGGTCTCTGTGAGAATGGCTACTCACTGGTTTTTCCTTGGATTCATGTTGCTGATCTTCGGCGGAAAAACTGAGACGCGTTTATCTGTGGCAAGTTCTGATCTTCAGCTTTCTCATATTAGCTGATTTATAACATTCTATTGCTTTGTTTTCTTTCAAAGCTCTCTGTTTTTGTCTGGAACGTTTTTGAATTTTCCTCTTTGGAATCTTTTCTTTTTTTAGGAGGAAAAGCTCAGTAATGAGGTCATCCCATCTCACAGAGACCTTGCTCCTGATTTCAAGGAAAAGTATTTTAAACAAGTTTTAGACCATTTTAATTACAACAGCCTTGGCAATGGCACATATGATCAGCGCTACCTTATTACAGGTATCTGTCACACTGTCATACTGTTTGAACTGTTATTATCTTTTAAAATTATATCCACACTGAGTGAGCGCGTTGTGTGTTTATTGCAGATCAGTACTGGAAGAAAGGCAATGGACCCATTTTCTTTTACACTGGCAATGAAGGGGACATATGGGAGTTCGCACGGAACTCAGGGTTTATCACAGAGCTGGCATCTGTGCAGGGAGCCCTGCTGATATTTGCTGAGCATGTAAGATTTTCATGTAACATAATCACATGATCATGCAGGAAGTTAGACAAGTTGGGACAGTTTGATGTCAGGTTCATGCAGTCATACACTTTAGAACTGTCCACTAATCTAAGTTTTACTTTAAACTCTAGAGGTACTATGGAAATTCTCTTCCATTTGGGAAGGAGTCATTTAATATTCCCAATGTGGGGCTGTTGACGGTGGAGCAGGCCCTGGCTGACTATGCAGTCATGATCACAGAGCTGAAGAAGGAACTGGGAGCTCAGAAATGTCCTGTCATCGTCTTTGGTGGAAGGTGTGGTTTCAGTGAGCTTTTTAATTTGTTGAGAAGCTTATCTTCTGACAGACATACTGTGTATATATACATAAATAACCATACTAGTGGCATTTATTATTATTAAGTTAAACAAATATCATAATAATAAAAATGCTGTCAAAAGTTTAAAATGACTTGCATTAGACTTTTTCTCACCAAGGCTGCAATCATTTGATGATAAATACAGTAAAAGTAGTAAAATTGTGAAATATTACTACAATTTAAAATTTTTGTCCCACTTTATATTAAGTGTCTCTAGTACCTGTGTACTTTCATAGTAACTAGATGTGTATCTAGTATGTAATCACA
>JAUCMT010000032.1:70038-81324 GCA_032357475.1 Enteromius thamalakanensis
GAAGTGACTAGGTGTTTCACAGAACGGGGTCCGGGCGGAACTCAGTACTCCGGAGATGGTTCCCGCTGATGACGGTCGGAGGGAGCCACAGAGACCGTTGTTACAGTCTGTCCCGCCGCTACCGCTGCCAGAGCTGGCCCAGCAATTGCTATCACTGCCAAAGCCTGCCACGCAGTTGCTGTCACTGCCAGAATCTGTCCCGCTGCCACTGCCAGAGTCTGCCATACTGCCGCTGCCACTGTGGCCTGACCCACCAGAACCAATGAGGGAGGAAGACCTGCTATCATGGCCTGACCCACCAGAGCCATTGTTGGTGGAACCTTTTCCACCGTGGCCCAACCCACCAGAACTAATGGTGGAGAGGGACCTGCTAACATGGCCCGACCCTCCAGAGCTGTGGACAGAGGAGGATCTGCTGCCTTGGCCCGACCCTCCAGAGCCGTGGGCAGAGGAGGATCTGCTGTCATGGCCCGAACCATGGCAGTCTGCCGCACTGCAAGAGCACCCTCCAGAGTCTGCCGCGCATCCCGTGCATACACATGATTTTAGCAAAATAAGCAGATACATTTTGCTTGAATAAATTGCTGACACTGAATTAAAATAATAAAAATGATAAATTTTGTTACATACCCAGCCATACAGGTGAAGTTCGCAGTGAAAATACAGTTGTTTGTCTTGTTGACGATAACCCAGGACTTTTACAATTCCATCTTCTTACCCTGTCTTTGGCTTGGCAGAACCTCCATCTTCAACACTACAGTTTTCAACTTGGTAATCATGAAACTATATGTTTTGAACATGACCACACCATTATTTTTTGGCCAATTCCATCAAGTTAATAGCATTGAGTTATTAATGGGGAGACAATAAATCATAATGATATCTAATATTTCATAGGAATATTAAAATATAATTTATTTCCCTATTCATTTGTTGTGCCTAATAGAATGTGCAATTAACATGCTTTAAATTAGTTCTGTTGTTCTCTACATTGAACATGTATGAAATCGATGTCCTTTTTTATAAAGAAATTATATTTTGATTTGAAACCCCATAACATTTGCCACTCACATTCACATCAGTAATACAAGATTTGCCTCATATCTGGCCATAGTGAACATAGTAAGTTGTGTATTTTCAGGTTTGTGGATGTATGTGTAAAATACCTGAGCCAAGTTACACAGAACAGTATATTTCCTGAGATATCTTGTGTACAGTGACACATGCAGGAATCTGTAAAGTTTTATGGAAATATACAACTGATACAATGCTGGATGTGAGAAATGGTGGCTGACCTTTCTCATGTTAATGACCAGCATTTAAGGTGCTTACTATTTTCTCTGGTGGAGGGAGTGAGCATGGGAAATTTCACAAAACACCCTCAAATTATAAGTATTAATGATATTATAGTATTATTAAACTCAAATACAGCTAGCCACATTATTTTTGACAGTGCCAAGAACATATCTGAAGTCATGGTCAAAAATATTGGCACCCTTGGTAAATATGATTAAAGATGGCTGTGCAAAATGAATCTGCATTGTTAATACTTTTGATCTTTAGAGGGGTCATCCGGTGCTCCATGCACTTTTACAAACTGTTTTGACTGAAATGTGTGTTGGGAGTGTGTGTTACTCCTTTAAGCAGGCGATACTGAGCTCGCAGTTGGGTGAATGACGGCAACGCGGCGAGCAATTGAACAGAAATATGAAGGTTTGTATCAGTGTTCACTGTTTGAGTGTGTGACGGTCAAGACAGCAAATTTGACAAATTACATTTCAAGCAAAGAGGATCCTGGCATGTAATGCCAGGACGTCCAGATGATTGAGCTTTTAGTCCTATGGAGCAGTCCTGGCCCAATGAAGAGTATGCTAGTAAAATAGCATTTACAACCCACTTAGAAAACCTCTGCTTCGAGGTCGGCAGCCCTTTTGCACGGACGCTGAAGCAGATAAACAACTGGTCAGATCGCCTGAAAGCGGCTGACCGCTCAATGTAGGCTCTCAATGCCCTGACGGGGCAAAGGGGGTTAAAATCATGGCCCTCGCTAGGGGGTAGCGCCGAAAGAGATACAACTTGTGCTCTGAATGATGTGGAGAGCACCTTCGGCACATAGCCGAATGCCCATACCAACAGCGGAGCAGTTTTAAGCGTCAGCGCCTTCACTGTAGCATTTGCAGGGGTTCAAAGGGTGCTTCTTTTAGGGCACTCAATACTGTATGCAGGTCCCACGTATGGATAGTGCAAGAGCAAGAAGGCTTCAGCCGTCTAGCGCTTATTAAAAAATGGATAATTAAAATATCCTTGTCTACTGTCTGGGCTGCTATGGCTCCAACGTATGCCTTAAGTGTGGAAGGGGAACGTCCGTTATCCAGCAGGTGTTGTAAAAATGAAAACATCACATGATGAGGGCCCAGATTGAGCCCTGGGATGGAGAAATAAGGTCTCATCTCAGGGGAACGGGCCATGGGGCTGCTGTTAGCTTCACATGCAGGTCTGCTATCCATGGCTGGTTCCTCCAGAAGGGGGCTGCCAAGAGGAGTCTGTGACCTTCTTCCCTGACTCAGCTGATGACATGGGGTATCAGAGCCGTCGGGGGAAAAGCATAGAGCAGGAGGATGGGCCAGTTCTGGGCCAGCGCATCCATCTCCTAGATGAAATAAGCTGGGCAGCAAGTGTTCCTGTATGAGGCGAAAAGGTCTATTTCTGCTCTGCCGAATGCATTCCGGATCAGCTGGGTCATTTGAGGGTGAAGGGTCCATTCTTCTGGACTGACTTTGCCCCTTGACAGCATGTCTGCGCCCTGGTTCAGAATGCCCGGTATGTGAGTTGCTCTTATCGAGCGAAAGTTGTGCAGGGCTCATTTCAGGAGGCGCGCTGCTAATGTGAAGAGGTGTCTCGACGACAGGCCCCCTTGATGATTTATGTATGTGACACTACCATCATACTGTCCGAGCAAACTAGAATGTGACTGTCCCACAGTTGTGGTAGGAAAATGCGACAGGTGTGCCACACCACCATCATTTCCAGGCAGTTGATGTGCAAACTGCTGTCTTCGACTGACCACAGGCCGGTGGCCGGAGATCCTTCATGCAGCGCCCCCCTACCTGTCTTGGAGGCGTCCGTCACAATCACTTTCCTCCTGCTGACCACACAGAGGGGAACTCCTTCCTGCATCCACTGGGCGCTTTTCCATAGGCGAAGAGCTGTGACACAGGCTCTGTTAATCTGGAGTATAAGGTGCCCGTGACGCCACTCGTGTGGTGGCACCCGTGCTTTTAGCCAGTACTGCAGAGGCCGCATGTGCAATAGGCCGAGCTGTAGCACCGCTGAGGCTGCTGTCATCAGACCCAGCATTCTCTAAAAAGCTTTCAGTGGGCGGGGATTCGTGATCTTAAAGGAGGATGCGCATTTCGCTATGTTCGCAGCGTGCTCCTGTAAGATGGACATTCTCATGCGTGTTGAGTCTATTGCTGTGCCCAGGAACTATCTGTTGGCTGGGCAGTAGCTTGATCGTTGCTAGTTCACCCTGAGCCTGAGCTAGTCTAAATGGCTGAGGAGAATATCCCTGTGTCCCTCTGACTCCGCTCGCGATCTGGCCATGAAGAGCCAATCCTCGATATTAGTTCAAAACAAGGATTCACATCTGTTTCAGAGGGGATTGCACCGCGTCCATGCAATTTGTAAACGTACGAGGGGCCAGGGAGAGACCAAAGAACAGGACCTTGTATTGATATGCCATCCCCTCAAAGACGAATCTCAAGAATGGCCTGTGATAATGGGCTATTTCTACATGAAAGTACACATCTTTCAGGTCCAGTGAAAGCAGCCAGTATGCTGGCTGAATTTGCGAGAGGATAGTTTTTAGAGTTATCATTCTAAAAAACGATATTATGAGGGTGCGGTTCAGACGTTTCAAATCGAGTCAAGGTCTTAGACCGCTGTCTCGCTTGGGGACTAGAAAAAAACATGTGTAGTGCCCTTTTTCTCTTTCTGACGTGGGAACAATTTGTGTCGCCCCTTTAAGAAGCACTTTCACTTCGGCGTGCAGCACATGAACGGTGCGGCTCGCTACTGAAGTGTGAAGTGTTTTGTTGCTGCTTAGGGACATATAACTCATGACATTGTGTGCTTGAGGAAAACTGCTCTTTATGTGACTGTGTGGGTGCGCTGCATGAGCACTTTTACGGACCCTGTATGTGCAGCAATTACACCTTGTGTCGTGCCTGGAGCTCTGCAAGGCAGAGGACTTAAAGTACGGAGCAGCTTGCGAGGTGGTCCAGCGTCTGTGAGATCGTTGCTCACCAACTTCATCGCGCCTTTACTAGGAGGCTGTGGGTCCAGCAAAATCTTGGGCCAGGCACCCTGCCTTTTCAGGAAGGGGAAGCACCAGTTTGCAGATCGGGAGCAACTGCGCTGTGGCTCGTGTTTCGTCTACTGCGGGGGTGCAGACGACTGCTTGGGCTGCTGTGGCGGCGGCTGGCAGAAGCAGATGGTGCAGTCCTCTTAGGCAGAAAGTGTTGCATGGCCTGTGACACTTTCTGTGCCTGGGATAATCTCTCCACAAAGCCCTCGACGGAGGGACCAAACAGCCCGCTGGGCTTATTATTAATAATAATAATAAAAATACAAATCACAAAAATCTAACCTTTAATTGGAAAGTAAGAATTTAAGTTTTTCTCTGATACACATTATCAAAAGTAATGACACCTTTTTATTCAGTACTTTTTAAAACTTCCATTTGCCAGTTTAACAGCTCTAAACTAGAGAACAGAGACCATTCCTTCATATAGAATCACTCCAGACCCTTTAATTTCCCAGCTCCATGTTGGTGTTTCTTCTCTTAATTTCACCCCACTCGGACTTCTTATTGTCCAATGAAAGGTTAGATTTTTGTGATCAAAAGGATTAAAAATGCAGATTAATTTTCATAGATAAGGGTGTCGATATTCGACGTGTAATATAATGACATATTATAAATACAACTTACCGACTACCTGGTAAAAACATTACTAAACATTAGTGCCATATAATGTTTTTTTGTTTTTTGTTTTTTTCGTAACTTGTAAAATTTATTAAAAAAAAGAAAAGAAAAGAAAAGAATAATTTCCACAAAAATATTTATTTATTTAAATTATCATCACAGATTTTGTTTACACTAATTATTATGCATTCTGTCAATATATTGCACAGCTAATGGCTCTATTAAAACAGAATAATGAATAAACAATTTTTGAGGAAAAAATTGCTTTTGTTTCACAGATTTAATGGTGAACTTTTGGTTCTCATGACAAGCATGCACATTTAGCTTCTGTTTACCATATTTAACGTGCATAAGAATATATATATATGTGTGTGTGTATACTGTATGTGTGTGTGTGTACTTTTTTTATTAAATACAATTATAAAGAATAAAAAGTGCTGTTTTGTTTTCAGAAATGTAATCATGTAGTCTGTGTAAACTGTATAAATCCTCAAATCCAAATTTTAAGTATAAAGCCTCTAAAATAATACTTAAGTACAGTAATTAATAAAAATTTCTCAAGTATTTTACACCTTTGCAAGCAATCTGTTGCGAATATCCTCTAAGATGTGAAAAAAAAATTAATTTGTCAACATGTCTACACCATATCCTCAATCACTCTCCATGCAATATCAGAGGCCAGGGCTCTGGGGACAAGAGTCAGACATTCCCCCTACCACATTCAGACAATCAAATACCAAACACCAGAACTCCTCTTCATTAAAAATCTGATTTGGATCAATGAGCAATCATTCTCCCTGCTGTCAGACATAGACATCCATATATATATACACACACTTTTTATTGTCAGGAAATTAAATTATTTTTCTCCACAAGCAGCTCCATAAAGACCTTGCACACATAAAAATGTTTGTGTAAATTAAAAAAATAGCATCCATATGTGAGTATGATGCTTTGATAAATACAGGTAAATCACTTCTGGTTATTTTCCAAGAAGAAAATACGTAGCATCACTGTTTTGATCCTGTGTGTAAATAAACTGTAAGATTGCATACGATGTCTACATAACGGGCCTTATTATGCATAAAACAACAGGTTCTATAAGCCACCTAGTTTTCACAAAAAATAGATTGTTTTTTTTTTTCTAACTTTATGTGATATATTATTTTTCACTTTAGGGAAGTTGTTTATTTTGACCACTTTTAGTTTCCAAGCAGCCTCAGTGATTCATATGGCTCATCTTTATAGCATGCCGTATTATATTAGTCATTAAACTTACACAATTATGTTAAATTAAACCAGTATAAAGAATATAAAAAATATCTAAACACATACATAAAAAAAACACATTTATTGTTACCAGGATCACAGTATCAACTACACATTAATGATAAACCTGTTAAAGAACATGATTCTGATCAAGAGGTTATACTAATATATAGAATTAGATAATATAAGTTTATATTTCTGAACAATGTAAGGCAGTATAATATCAAATTATCATATAATCTGTGTTATAGATTTTACATAAATTAAAGATACATTACATGCTGGGTACACATTGATTTTTCATTAGTCTGGGCTCAGACCAGAATGGAAAAACTAAACTACCACTTTTGTCTCATTTCCAGAAATGGATGAAAATAAAGAAGTTAATACGTGCCCAAATGCACCATGATGTTATATATGTGCATTGATTTATGAGCTGAGAACCAGATCATGGTGAGTGCATGGATAATTATGACTCACTCAAGTATAATTAATCTAGCCTGTGTCATTATGGGAACTTGATTCTCCACAAATCATTATATTCCTCTAATTCATTTGCCCCTCTCACCTACACCATCATTTTCAACCCCTTATCTGTTATGTTGTGTTTTACTCCTTAATAGTATATTTTTATTTATTTATTTATTTTTCTGGCAAAGCTTCGGTCCACACAGGCCCTTTTTCCTCAGCCCAGATAACTCAAAGAATAATGACCCTGGAGTGGCAATGATCTAAATTAAGGGCTAACTAAAGTTCTAGCCAATTAATAAGCCATAAAAGGCCCTGCACTGGGCCTGGGCCTAAAGTAAGACAGTAACCCCAAAACTGAGCAACACCTGAGCCCTTACACAACACAGACCCAAAACAAAATCTTAAAGGGATAGTTCACCTAAAATGAAAACGTCATTAAGTACTTACCTTCATGCTGTTCCAAACTTATAAGACTTTAAGAATCATCTTCAGAACACAAATTACATTTTTTTTTTTTTTCCATAAATAGCAGGGTACTCCAGAAGCATTAGTTCTGGCAGGTATTCCTATTGTGGCATTCCTAAGTTAAGGTCAGTATTAATCAGCAACTTTTTCTGCTCGCTCAGTAGCAAATTTGTCCAATTTCACACCACAAGCGTGAGCTTCGCAACAGCTTGACGTCAGCATAACTACAGCGTCGCTGCAGCTGTAGACTATACACTGAATATTCACAGTGCTGTACTGAACTGTTGGAGTTGTACGGATCCATATGCAAGGCTTTATTAGTCCACAACAACAGGCAGTAGTCAGAAGTACCGGCAGACAATCCAGCAGAGTAAACAGTAAACGGGCAGCAGTCAAAGGGGCAGGCAGCGTGAATCAGTAGTCAAATAAACAATCCAAGGTCATATACAGAAAATGAAACATGGGAATAAACGCTCAGAATTACCTCCATGGGATGATAGAACTTCGCACTGAAGCCTTGGAGACCGAGTCCTTAAATAGTCAAGATCATGTCTGACACCTGGCGCCGATAAGCCCATGTACGTGCACTAAAAGAGTTCGGGTGGGAACTAATTTCTGGAGACAGTTCCCGCCGCTGTTGGTTGGAGAGAGCCACAGAGACGCTATTTGTGACAAGTGCCTCCAAAGCAACATATTATTATGTTTTTAGAAATTGGTCAGTTATAAACCTGAAAGTTTTGAAGTCTTGAATGTTTCTTAAAATGGGATTTTGCACACAATAAATACATGTATTTTGATTGATCTACATGGGATTGAGGGTTCATTCAGGGACAATCCTGAATGACCACACAGTTTTCAACAATGTCCATTAAGTCTCTCTATAAATACTGAGATGAATAAAAAAAAACTTCTCTTTAGAGTGACGTTTGAAAGAAATTCTGAAAGAATAAAATACCTACGTATAGCATGAATATGTGCAAGTAAGTACCTTTTAGTATCTTGCTCTGTGCAGAACCTTTTGTCATGTTGTCTCTTTCTCTCTTTTATTTAATTATTTGCTAATTGATGCTGATCCAATCCCACATGAATTTATAGATGAGGCTGGGCCTGCCCTGACTAAAGAAGAGAAAGAAACATCATTGGGGTAGAAGATTGCACCTTAAAACACCTGAACTGCATATGGAAAAACACAAACAAAAAAGTCATGAAATTTACAGCAATACCATTGCCACAGTAGGTCAAAGATATCCCCTTAAAACCTTCGAGAAATGCTTCATAGACTTTGCTGCTTAAAAATCGATAGATAGAAAAGTTTAGTCCCCTAAAGCATATCAATGGCCCAGCTAAGATAAAAAATTCCAGTGTCTTTCACATTCTGCTGAAGGTTGACAGTCTGTGATACAAAAAAACATGAATAGGCTACAAATCTGCATCTTCCCTTTACCTTTAAGTAATAATCTATTTAAAAGCAGAAGTGCAAATGTTATAGTTGTAATGCAAAAGCAGCACCTGCTCAAAATGTGCATATGAATGACTACTCATCTTTGCTGTTAGGATATTGCCACCACGACTGAAGAGTCACTCGACTGGGGCACTTTACAAGAGAGCTGTGTTAAATTGTATGGTTTTTAAATTGTATTTCACTAGTTTGCGCTTTCTCATTAATAGGAGGGAGAGTTTAAGTAAGTGGTAATAAAGCAAATTTGGCGAGCTGTCCGGGGAGAGAGCCAGGAGAACTGCAGGCTCCGAACCCTAGAGGCTTGAGCCCTAGTGAGGGCAAAGGTTCGGCTCCTGGCTCAAGCTCTTGGTGCCCCCCGGAGGAGAGAATGTAAGCTGGATGGAGGAGATGTGGGAGAAGGAGGGTTTTTGAAAAAGCGAGATACAAAGAGAAGGAAAGCGGGAGTATTTATAGTTGGCAGGCGAGAGATGATTGGGTGAACTTGATTAGAAGTTGCGAAACAGCTATGATTAATTCAGCCATCGCTCCCCCCGAAACGCCGTTATTATCAGAATGATCATTTCACTAGTTCGCGCTTTTTCATTAATGCAAGGGAGAGTTTAGGTAAGTGGTAATAAAGCAAATTTGGCGAGATGTCCGGGGAGCAAACCGGGAGAACGGTAGGCTCTGAACCCTAGAGGCTTGAGCCCTAGCAAGGGCAAAGGTTCGGCACCCGGCTCGAGCTCTCAGTGCCCCCCAAAGAAGCGTATATAAAGACAACGGCCAAATTTGCTGCCCAATTTGCGGGCAAAGTTGTTGTTTTTTTTTCTTTGGGGTGTGCTTTTAATCCGCAGGCCTGTTGAAAAAGCATAAACATGGGTTAAATGGAGAAGGTGCAGTGAAGACTAGTCATTTTAATAAGGTAACTTTTAAGCGGAGGAGGGGTAAAAAAGATGACTTGATGACTTGGATGACTTGGCGGGCTGGTAGCTTTGCGTGGTCTTGACAAAAAAGGTCATGGTTTCGTGGTTGAGGACTGTGAGGTCTGCTATAGTGGGGTGGATGTTTGGACTAAAGGGAAATTGTTGTTAAATTAGGACACTCTGAGGCAACCGAAGAAGGCTAGGTTAAACATGCGATTGATGAGGGGAATGCTATAGCCTAAGTGGAGGGTGGAGATGCAGTGGGTGAGGATTTCTAGGGTTAGGTGAAGTCTTTGATCGGGGCGTGGGGGATTTTCTTTTTACATACCTTTGATGATGAGGTTGGTTTGGGCGTTGGTGATAGCTGGGGATGGGGAGCCGAAAATGAGTTTGTGGAAAAATTGGATTCCACTTCATTCCTTTAATGAAGTTTTGAACTTGGAGGGGCCTGAATGAGCTGAGGTAGGAGATGAAAGAGGTAATGGATAGAAGGGAAAAATCGGGGAAACGAAGGTTAAGGCTTGAATCATGAAATTGAAAGATTGTTCGTAGAGAGGTCATAAAGGGTGGTCTAGGGGAATATCAGCTGCGAATAGGGAGGTGCTTGGGTTGGCAGGGGGTCTGCATCTTGCGCCAGTGTCCTGAATTTCTGGAACAGAAAACGGGAAAGAGAGTCAGCGATGGTATTTTCTTTGCCGGGAATGTGTTTTGCGGAGATAACAAATTGGTTGACAGCAGAGATCCAGACAAGACGTATGATAAGGGGCATATTGGCGGGGGAATGGGATCTTTGGATATTGTTGCAATGGACGGTTGCTTCATTGTTGCAGTGGACTAGAATGCAAGAAGCGGTCCACTCTTTACCCCAGAGGGCTACGGCAACGACTATGGGGTAGAGTTCAAAAAGGGCGCTAAAGGCTTGGTGGGGCGGGATTTCAGCTAGGTAGGAGCTAAGGCGAACCATCGGTTACGATAGGAGCCTCGAAGCCTATGGAGGGGGGGCATCTGCGAACAGTTGGATGTTAACTGGGTTGGAAAGGCAGTCTTTATAGAAAAAAGAATGGCTGTTCCATTGTGAGAGAAAAGAATGGGGAGGGGAGATGACTAGGAAGTCATCGAGGAGGTGAATGAGGTGATGGATCATGAAAGTGCAGTCTAATTCTTTTTTTTCTTTTTTTTTTTTACTGAGCGCTGGAAGAGAGAAGGAATTTTGGGGACATAAGAGGAAAAGGGCTTTTCAGAAGAGGAATAGAGGGGCTGGGTGGTGAGAGGGCAGGATGAAGAGTGATGGGCATGCAGTTCGCGCAGGTGAAGTTGCGGCAGCCGGTGAAAATGCGGTTGTGCAAATCTAAGTCTAGTGCTCCTCAGTGAATACTTTGATACTTTGAGGTTGATGAAAGTCAATTTTCCAGATTTAGATCGGGCTGAAGCATAAGATGTAGCTGGTGAAACTGCTTGGGGTCTTGACAGTGGTGGAGAGTGAGAACAAACTCTGTTAGCTGGGGTGCTAACGGGCCTGGTAGGCCTTCGGCCTCTGCTGGGAGCCGCGACCTCTGTTGGCTGAGGCTGCGCGGCGGCTTGTTGCTGAGCGGCGGCTTGTTGCTGAGCGGCGGCTTGCTGAGCGACGACTTGTTAAAGGGTCACAACACCCTAAAACACTTTTTGAGTTGTTTACAGATATATACATGTTGTACATTGCTTAAAACAGTAATATATGTCACTAAAAATGTTACAAA
>JAUCMT010000032.1:119386-134695 GCA_032357475.1 Enteromius thamalakanensis
GCACCCCAACCCAGAAGCCCAATTTATAGTGGAGGTCGATGCTTCTAGCTCAGGTATTGGAGCCATCTTGTCGCAACATCAGGGGGACCCAGCGAGACTCCACACCTGTGCATTCTTCTCTCGAAAGAAAAATTACGAGATAGAGAGAAATTACGACGTAGGCGACAAGGAACTCCTTGCCATGAAGGCAGCTTTAGAAGAGTGGTGTCACTGGCTCTAGGGGGCCAGAGAACCCTTTATCGTTTTCACTGACCACCTCAATCTGGAGTAACTGCGCACCGCCAAACGCCTCAACGCCCGGCAGGCCCGGTGTTCTCTATTTTTCATCCGGTTTAAGTTCACCATCACTTATAGACCGGGCTCCAAAAATTGTAAAGCAGACGCTCTTTCCAGGCAGCATGAACAACCTACTCTACCCAGTCCTCCTGACAAAATCATTCCACCCAAACTGATTCTGGCTCCCGTCCAGTGGGATATTATGAGCGAGATCACCACAGCCCAGATCACAGACCCCACGCCTCCTGAATCCCCTCCTAACCGAACCTATGTACCAGAACCCTTAAGAGAACGCCTACTTCAGCTTATTCATGGCAACCCCAGCGCAGGACACCCAGGATCCTCACTACCACAGAACTCATGACCAACCGCTTCTGGTGGGTCACCCTCAGTGCCGATGTTGTCACCTTCGTCAAAGCCTGCCCTACCTGCAACATGACCAAAAGCTCCCGCCAGCGACCCGCCGGGTTGCTTCAGCCGTTGGCTCTTCCCCAGAGACCTTGGTCCCACCTGGCCATTGATTCTGTAACCGACTTACCTCCCTCGAACCATCATAACACGGTCCTCACCGTGGTGGATCGTTTTTCGAAGGCCTGCCGCCTCATTCCCCATCTCAAACTACCCACGGCTTGGGAAACCGCCCAGATTTTACTGGAACAGGTCTTTCGATTTTATGGACTGCAGGAAGACATTGTATCCGACCGGGGGCCACAGTTCACCTCACGGGTATGGAGGGCGTTCTGCCATCAAATGAATATTAATGTCAGCCTCACCTCGGGTTATCACCCAGAATCTAATGGACAAGCAGAGCGACAAAACCAAGAGCTGATCTGCTTTCTACACACCTATTTTCATGACAACCAGCAGGAATGGAGTCAGTTTCTGCTATCAAAAATCTCTCAGAAAAGCTGCTACCAACCTCACACCGTTCCAGTGCGTCCTGGGCTTTCAACCTCCCTTGTTTCCCTGGTCCGGGGAACCCACAGACCTACCCACCATGGATCACTGGCTCAATCGCAGCGAGGCCACCTGGAATTTTGCGCATGTGCACCTCCAACGAGCCATCAGGAGGATGACTGAACAAGCGTATCGGCACAGACGCCCAAGTCCTGATTACCAACCGGGAGACTGGGTGTGGCTGTCTTCCCAAGACCTCCGCCTCCGCCAGCCCTGCAGGAAACTATGTCCAAGGTACGTGGGTCCTTTCAAAATTATACGTCAGATAACACCCGTATCATATACCCTAAAACTGCCAGAAACCTATCGTATCTCACCAACGTTCCATGTGTCTCTGTTCAAGCCCGCTGCTGCACCCCCTGGAGACGGAGAGAGGGACCTAGACAAAGCCGCAGAACCCGACACCCCATCCCTTATCGTCGACGGTGAAGAAATCTACCAGATCCGGGAGATCCTGGACTTCTACAGTATCTCATCGACTGGGAAGGTTATGGCCTGAAGAAAGGTCGTGGGTCAGTGCACATGACGTTCTTGACCCTGCACTCAAGGAGGCATTTCATCGGGATCACCCCGAGAAGCCAGATCCCAGACCCCGTGGGAGCCCCAGGCGCAACACTCTTACTCGCTTCAGGAGCCTCTCACAAGGGGAGGGCTCTGTCACGAACAGCGCCTCTGTGGCTCTCTCCGGCCAGCAGCAGCGGGAACCTTCGCCGGAGTACTAACGTTTCCACCTGGACCTTATTTACCCACATACCTTGGCCTGAGCTTCTGCCAGGTGTTGCTCATTATCAGGCCTATAAATACGTTGACTTTCTATTGGGTAGTCGCGAAGTTTTGATTTGCCACGGCTGTCATTTCCGAGAGTTTTTCCCTGTTGATTCTCTGTGTTTGTTTTGGCTTTGTTTATCGGACTGTGATTCTTGCTGCCTCAATCGCAACAGATATAGCAAAAATAAAATAAAAAATTAGAATTTCTTTTTTTTTTTTTTCACATTTTTATTTATTAAAACAAACAAAGTATTTCTTGGAAAAGTAAGTCTTGGATGGTACTTGTTGATTAATTAAAATGTAATAAAAAGTAAATTTCAGCCGTTTCAAATCGTGAAAGCTAAGCGTCCCGTGCGCCATCCACTGACATCCAGGGCGCCATTTCTTCCTGCGGGACAATCCGTGTGGGAGGAGAAAACAAAGGGGAAACATTGGCTTGAGGGAAAACATCGGAAATCTTGTTTTACTTCAGCCCCCATCTTGAAACATCCTGACCCTGAAAGACCTTTCATTGTGAAGGTGGATGCATCCAACACAGGCGTAGGCGTTGGCTATAAAACTCGCCTTGGAGGAGTGGTGACATTGGCTTGAGGGAAAAACACATCTTTTCACCATCCTAATGGATCATAAGAACCTTGAATACCTGTGCTTAGCCAAAGGTCTAAACCCCCACCAGACTCGATGGGTCATGTTTTTCACCCATTTTCAAAACACCAATGCCCATTACTAACAGTTCTCCTGAAACCAGTCTGTCAAGCAAGATCTCGTTAACCCCAGTTCAATGTGGGATATCACCACTGAAATCAAGCACCTTGATCTTGAATCATGGTTCCCACAGATTGCCCTGCTGATCGAACCTTTGTGCCTTTCTCCCTGTACCCATACCCTGGAGACTCTGCCCTGCCATCCACCCCGCTGTCCCTGCGAGTGGCTCCTGATGCAAGGGTGCGGGCGACACTAACATTGAGGTTGACGGACAAAGACTGGTACAAAGGGTTCAACTTAAGTAGGGACGATAATGAAAGTTAACGAGGGAGACACACCTGAACTGAATACATAATTAACAGAAAACTAGGTCACGGAACACATGGGGAAAGACAACAAAACATAGCAAATGATACAGTACCCAGCTGCATACCATTATTTTTTACCAAAAAGCACATTGGCATTCAAAACATTTTTTTTTATCACAACACAACAATGCATAACTTATTTATCTGTGCAAAATTGTTATACCAGCTATTTCACACATACTAGAAAATATATACTGTATGTGAATAACTACAAGTTCAGTCTGTCAGGCAATTTGGAAACATGCTCAGGATAAAGTTTCATTTGGGGCGCTGCATTTTGAGATGAGGACTAAGCACTAGACAACTAAACAGTTTCTGACTTGGTTACACCAGTGGCTGTAGAGGGAAACTCTGGTGTTGGAGTGAGTATGCACTCATCAGGGCATTGAGAAGTTTCTGGACAATCTGAGATATTTTGAGAAGAATCAATCTGCAAGACTGTTGCATTGAAGAAGCTGGTTGATGTGTCTGTGCCAAACCATGTTTGCACCAACTTGTACAGTGTAAGGAAGTGGACAATATCTTGCCTGATAGCCACTTTTGCTGTGTTTTTCTATAGCAGGCTTCATCAAATCTTACCCTGGAGGTCCAATGCACTGCAGAGTTCGGATCTAATCCTAATCAAACTGACCTGAGCATGTTGATCAGTGTGTAAGGATCATTAGAAACTCACAGGTAGGTGTTTTTTATCAGGGTTTGCACAGTCAACAGTTTAGGCTTAAGTAAGTCTAAACATGAACAAAGACTTGCATTGTGCCTCTGATGGCCTTTTTTGACTGTTTTAGAGACTGTACAAAGCATTCTGCCAGTTCGTTCATAGCAGGATGGTAAGGAACAGATGTTGTGGTCCTTATTCCATTGCTTTTAACAAATGGCTGAAATTCCTCTGAAGTAAACTGTGTATCGTTATCACTGACTAACTGCTCTGGTAAGGCAGTGGGGGAGAGTCATCGTGGATGTAGAATTTTTGATGGGAAATACCTCTGGCTATTTTGATTAAGCATCCACTACCATCAGAAGCATTTTGTCAAGCAAGGGTCCTGCAAAGTCAATGTGGACTCGCTGCTGAATCTGTTGGCATTCAGAGCATGCCTTAGCAAGATCTTCAATTTGGCGATCTAGCACAGGCCACCAAACATAGCTTCTGGCCAGGGTTTCCATTTTAACAACACCTAAATGACCTTCATGTAAGGCATTGAGTACTTTGGCTTGTAGTTTATGTGGCACTATTACTCGAGTACCCCACACATCTTGGTGTTACAGAAAGCTGCTCACGATGATTCGAGGAGTCCAGCACATTAGAATCTCCTTTAACTGGCCATCCATTCATGGTCAGCTCATAAATCTTGGACAATCTGCGCATATTTGCATTCTGAAACAGTCAAGGATCTAGACACAAATCCTATTGGACGCTCAGATCCATCAGTCATTTTGTGAGACAATACAGCACCTATACCACCGTATGGTGAAGCATCACAGGCAACACCCAATGGTAGACTGGGGTCATAATTTGTTAATACAGTATCTGATCTGATCAGCTGCTTAGCCAATTGGAACTTTAGGTGTAGTCAGTTAGGCCAGTCAGTTCAGTTTACTTTAGACAGAATTCCTTGGTCTTAGAGATGTTTTAGCTCTGCTTGCATTTTTGGGAGTATTGAATGTAGTATAAGCCGTGCTTTATGAAATTTTGTTTGCACATCACTCTCAATCTTGAGCCTTACTTTAATGTGTTTTAGCATTTAGCAAAAATTGTACGAATAACCTACACCGAACTCTGCCTCTAAACCTACCCGTCACTGGGTTGAGGTCATACAAATTTGTACGAATTAGCACAAATTTGCCACCTCGTATGAATGGGTAAGATTTTTTTGCCTTGTAAGAACACAACAGTAAGTGATTTCTGTAAACAAATTAATTTTACATGTATATTACTTACACTTCTGACTATAATTATATTGCCTAATTTTGATCTATTTCATCAACTAAAATTGTTTAAAACAAACTCAAAACTGAGCATCTACATTCAAACACAGATTGTTTCATTTATTAAACAAACTGAATGATTTAGTAATAAATTCAATAACTTACTGCCACCTAAAGGCAGATTTAGTTTATTTTTTTTAAATATAAGTTTAGTTATATTGAATATTTCTAGACTTCTAGACTTAAAAGGTAATTTTTAATAAAAAGGCAAAATGACAGTTTGACAGTCCAGTCTCAAACGGTCTGACTATATAGATTCCTAGTTTCTGGCATGGACTTGACAGCAGACTAACAGGCTAAAGTGAAGCAGGTACAGTTTTTGTTGATTTATCATTCATTTGGCATGTCAAGTAAGAAGAAACCGCTGCTTGCACTTTAGCATCCATTTAAGACCACCAAAATAAGTCATGCAGCCTCCGTTAAGTTTGAACAACTTCTTGGTGTGTCTCATGTGCCAAGTTTACTAGCTGACTACGCTACGCAGAAGGAACAATGGCACGATGTTCTCCTCTCATCACCAGCATGCCATCAACACTCAATTCATGATTCATTATAGTTAATTTTAGTAACAGCTTTTTTAAAACTGTTCGCGGAGAGAACAAAGAAAAATCATGCACACTTTTTATTTTCCTTATTTTGCAAAAGAACACACTTTTGTTGTTACTGAGAGTGAACTAAAAAAAAAAGTAGAGATTTGACAGATTTGAATAGTATATAACACTTACTTGTGTCACCAAAATCCAAAACTTATTAGTGTCTGTTACACTGATAAGAAAAAAAAGACCCAAATTACGCCGGCGTGACGGCCGACCTCAGAGGGTTAATATCCTTGAGATGATAAAACATATTATAAAGTTATTTATAATGCATTGTCAATTTATTATAATTCCTTAAATATACCCTGATAATGTATTATAAATACAGGCTTCATAGAAAGTGTTACCCAAGAGAGAATAAAAATGATTTTCACGATGTCACTGTTTCACAATAACTTTAAAAGGGTTGACGTTAACATTTTGCTAACCCAGCACACACACACACACACACAATTTTTTTTTTTTGCATTCTGCAAAGAGTGGATCAATATGATATGATGCATCTTGAAAGAAAGAATAAGGGTGTTGTAGAATAGGACGCTGAAAGCATTAGAAAGTTGCTTTCTGTTTCCTTTATTTATTTATTTACTTACTTACTATCTTACCTACCTACCTATCTATGTATTTTAATTGTTTAAATTGTAATTATACTTGGGCTTTAATAGAAAACAGACATTAAGTTGTTTTCTGTCACCTTTATTATACTAATTGATAATTATTATGAAACTTCCTGTGGCAGTATAGGTGCTTGTAGCTCAAAAAGCAAGCAAACAACATCGATTGAAGCGATGGCAAACTTTTTGAAAGACTTCAGCAATTGTTCTGCACACTTACTTAAATACTCTGTGGGGCTGCTGTAGTAACTGGGGTCCTATTTCAGCCGCAGCGTGAAGCCACTGAGTTCCTCAGCTGTAAAATGAAAGCAGTGAAGCACAGTAAGAAAATGTATTAGCCTCGCTGTGATAAGGAGAGCCCTTAGCGAGTAACGCACGCCTTCAGTGGGTAAAATAACCACTGGACAAATTGTTTTTGCTACATTAAGTACCTGTTACTTTATTTCACAGATGAAAAAAAGAAAAGAAATAATAAATAAAGTGAATAAAATAAAATTAAATAATGCAGGCTCTGGGGTTTGGAACCAGCATACCATAGATGATTGCAAGAACGTAGATTTCTATAAATATCCATGAAGTCTTTATATGAAAAGCGATTTTCTTGAGAACTTTTGAGCTCAAAGAAATCAGGCAATTGACTAATACAATATACAATGATAAATGACAAAGTGCCCTGTTGGCAGTCGATAGGCTACTGAGGGAAATCACGCTGAATATCTGTTAATAAAAATAATATAAAAAGGAGGGAATATTTTCACTCAGTGACTGGAGCTGAGATTTTTCAATTAATGACTGCGCTGCCACAGCAGAGCTGCACAAATTAAATGAGTGTGTTAGATCTGCAGTGATTTATACATTTGGACTGATCTAACAGGCTGGCGGAACAGCTATGACACCATGACAAGTCAACAATAGATATGAAAAATGAGCTAATGCCACAGTGCTAAATCAGAGATTTTCAAAGGCCAACACAGCATAACAGAAAAATCCACTTACTTAGTATACTTAAAAGTATAAGAAGACATCGCAATATAAAACGCCCTCAATTTTTGACTGATCACAGGGAGATATTGTTGAAAGACTGAAGTGAACAATGTTGTACTCTCCACTTAACCAGACCAGAAAAATGTCTTTGGATGACCATGAGGTTTTTATGTATTTATGGACAGAAGCTTGTAGTATGTATTTGCTTTACACAGAACTGTTTATCAAGGATTAGTACAAAGACATGAAGATCACCCCCACACCGACTTATATTTATCTTACTTAAGCTTCGATAAAAAAAAAGTTTACTTTTTTTTTTTTTTTTTTTTTTTTTTTTTACACTCAGCAGATTTAGAGGAACCAATTACTGCTCTGCTGATGGGAGTGCAGCCCTCAGGTCCCACCAACAAATGACAAAGTGCGTTAAAACAGTTTTTATGTATTAGAGGGGTTTCAATTTCAGTTTTCATCAAATCTCATCTATTCTTTTAGCCTCTGGTTTCGGCAGCAAAAATAATCTACTGATTTGTGGAAAAGAGACCAACATTACAGAATATAAAAGGGCCATCTTCACAGAACATTAGGTCATGATTAGATCTATCTACAGTGAAGGTTTAAAGTTGGTTGTTGTTGTTGATTGAGTCATATTTTACCCAGACACATGTTTGCTTAGTCCTCCTGTACAGCCACAAAGCACAGATACTGGAGAACCCAGAAATACTTATTCAATGCATCAGGAAAACTAAAAAAACATAGAGGCATTTATTTTAACAGAATAAGCTATGCTATGAGTTTTTAATATATTTTATTTTGAAAAGTGCTGATCTAAACTACAAACCATGGCACAATATTCATATATATATATATATATATATATATATATATATAGATAGATAGATAGATAGATAGATAGATAGATAATGTAAATCTTTCTCTCATAGTCCCCCATTAATAATCATTATGATTAACTAGGTAAATAGTTTTTTCTTTTTTTCTTTCAGTTTTTCAGACCATCATAACCCGTCACAGACCGTCATAAAACACATAAGCTATGAGAAACAGAAAGAGGAAGAGGAAGAGGAAGGAAGGGAAGAGGGAGAGGGCAAAAGAGAACGGAGGGAGACAGGCAGACAGGAAAGGAACACAAGACCAAACCTGACAGTGAGCTATAAGCACTTGAGCTGCAGAGAGAGGCAGTCAGGCAGCCACTGGCTGCTGATTGAATGATCCCATTTCTGGGCTTTTTGTTAGACAACCGGCAGCAGTGTATGAAGATTGATACAGAAGTGCTTGACTCGCTTTGCTGGATCATCAAATGGATTGATATTACTCTCCCTCTCTGGATGAAGACAAAGTAACTGTTATGATACTCAATACAAGAGCTTGTCAGGAGCAGAAAATCGTCTGGTGTCGCTGGTTATGGGAGCATTTCAGAAACTGTCACATGAATTTATTAGGCAGATGCAGGGCTATCTGATGCAGAAAGACAGAATTTGAACAGAGAAATCTCAAGTGTAGACTGAATTGCAGGCCCAGGCTGAAGAATATCACAGTTTACAGCTTTATCATGATTAACACGTACACGCAGTCTGACACAAAACAATGTGTTTACACACACACACACGGTTAGTTCCAGTCCTTGATTCTGGTTCCTCAACCGCCGTGTTTTATTTACGATAAAGCATGACTATGTCCACTTCCCCCAACATCTCTGAGCAAAACCAAAACAGGGGAACAGAGAGAAGAATCATAACAATGTCGAATCTAAGAAATTTGAAGGCAGGTCAGCATGAGTGAGTCTGTGTTTGGAGGATCTAAGTGCCATATGTATATGAACATCACTGTCAGTTGTTAATTCCTCCAAACCATATTGTATTGCCACAAATATGAACTGAAATCTTAGCATAACTGTTTGTTGATTTGGAGACTTGCCTTCTGTTGGCATTTTTTTTTCTATGACTCCAGAGCTGACCTTCAGAGACGCAGACCAAGTGCAGATGTCCTTAAAAAAACGAATCCAAAATATCACCCTCTTAATGCTGGCTAGAGTATAAACCCTGCATTCAAGGTAAATAAAAAATGTAAATTAATAGTTTGCGAGCCAAATTGAAATATCATTAAAATATATAATGTAAAATAGTTTTGATTAGGGGTGGACTGGCCATCTGGAGCACTGGGGGTTTCTAGGAGGACAATGGGGCCTGGCCTGTTGTTACCTACATTTATAAGGAACAATTTTTTCAGCCTTTTTTTTTTTTTTAACACTTGAAGAATGTGAGGTAAGATGTAAAGAACTGAGCAGGATGAGGCTGAATTCAGCAGTACTTGCCATCTGTTTAAAATAAAAATGGTAAATAGGGTGGCCATCTGTCTGGTTTCAGATAGAACAGAGCGATTTTTAAATACTATGTCCATCTACTGACACAGCCTTGAGCTGAATGCTCATTTGTACTCATTTTAAGATTTGTTTTACTTATTCAGCATTATATAATGAAAAATTTATTATATAAATAAATACATAAAAATATAGGCTATGTTGAAAGCTAATATCATATATATTGTATGTAATTGTCTTATGTTTCATCTCTCACTAAAAAGTATATACATTAGGGGTGTAACGATATGCGTATTCGTACATTTATAGCCACGGATTTTAATACGTGGTTTAAGAAAATGCTAAATGTTATTGAGCCCTTCTAGCACTCCTACAAAGAACAGAAAGATTGCGACCTTCTTTAGCTGAAGCACAACAGCGGCCATGTGTTGAAGACACGATCTGTGCTGTCTGAAGAAAATTTGGACACTCTCATCTTTCTGAACTTACAAAAGAAAAAAAAAAACTTAAACAATTGTTCCATTTAAAAAATATATATATATATATATTTACTTTCTATTAGTTTATAACTACCACAATATTACATTTCATTTTTTTATAAGGAGCATTTGGTTTTGGTTATTAAGGTGGTTTTGCTTTATTTGCTGCTAAGAAGAAACCTCAGAAGATATGTGAAGTATAGCTGCATTGTTGTTCATACCCCTAATTTATAGGCCTATATAGCTGCTTGCACACAAAAACTTTACACTATTTCTGAATCCTGACACACTCAAATCTGCACTACCATATACCACTATTTGACTTTTTGAATGAATATTAAAGGTGCAGTGTGTAATTTTTAGCGACATCTTGCAGTTAGGATTTAAATATCAACAAACAGCTAACGCCGAGTTCAGACTGCATGATTTTCAAAGTAATCGTGTCACAGGTCTTTTCACACTGCATGACTATCTGGGGTATCATTCAGTTGCTGCTGTGTTCACACTGCATGATAGTTCGGCAAAAGGGGGTTTTACACTACATGACTTTACAATAGGAAGAATTGCAGACAACTTTGTCTCACTGCCAAACACACGCAAGAAATGACATCGAAACAACGCAAGGTCACGTTTGCAAGACTGGAGTTCTCATGCCAGATTGCATGTGCGCTCATTTGCCACGAAAAGAAGATTATGATTATACTATACTATACTATACTAAGATTATTTTATACCTTCGTAACTCCTCCCCCAGCGTACCGCTGCAAAGAAATTCAAAGAATTATATTTACTTAATTATTCAGTAGACCAATATGTTCTTCTTGCGCATAATACGCATGATCCCGCGCATTTTATTTTAAATTTCCTTTTATTCATTTCCTTTATTCTCTTACTTCCACCAGAAAAACACTACCGACTTGCTTCCTAATACTACCACTACTACTTTCTCAAGCACATTTCAACATGGTGACGACACAAGGGCCTTTTAAAATGCCAAGGAAGGGCTACAATAGAAACATGGCGGCACTAAATGGCAACTTTCATGTAAGAGTTTCCATTCTAATGTTATAAAATCATAACAGCTTAATATGTATGGTCTTTACACACCTCTGAAAACATAGTTTTGTATGTTTATATTGCATTTCTGCCAATAAACTCTCCCATATTTTACACACTGCACCTTTAAGGCTAGGTTTTTTGCAAATGTTTGATTTAAAGATGTGTTTGTGATATTTTGCCCAGTGCTTGATTTTTCAAGAGATATGAGGCATTTTGTGTTTTGTGTTGTGCATTTTTGGATTTTGTTTTTGAAGTTTGGGGGGAAAAACCAGGCAACATTTTGAAAATGTAAGTATACATATACTTAGGATTGCTCAAGTTAAGAAAGGTTAAAATTGTGCTTTATAGGTTAAATAGCTGCTATTGGCTAGCTAGCATTATTGTGATTACTGGATGTCTGACATGCTACAAATAATGAACATATATAATGCAGCAATCTATTCAGTAAAGAGCTTGAACAACACATTACTGTAAGACACCATTTGTGTTTCGCTATAAAACTAAAAGCTGAGATTTTGTAATAAAATTATTAAAGGGACTAATCTTATTGCTATTGGGTGGCACACAATAATGAATCCAATGGAAGACATGAAATATTATTTCTAAGCATTTTGTCCCGTGAATGTTAAACATGATATAATTTCTGCTAATAATCCCACAAAAATGTCTTTGTAGTTTATTAAAAATGATTAAATATAAGAGCTACAGCGGAGTGTCGACTGAGTGTGTGAGCTAATGTTAAGATTAAAAGTTCAGCACTTTAATAAATATCATATTCTTGATATTAAGCGGTTTCGGCAAGTTCTTAGGTCTCATCCCAGTAACATCAAGCGGCCACTCGGATGCAACAATGCCTTCTCTCAATCCAGGTCATTTACAAGGTACTATACTAAATATTATATTTCGACTTTAATCTTGTAGTTTTGACTTCATTTTCGTTGTAATTTAACTTTAATTCTCATAATATTACTGTCACAGCATCCTTGCCATTGTTCATGCGGAGCAGGGAGAGGAGTCTGCCCATTGAGGAGGTGATGGGGGTGATCATCCTTACTTTTTTTCAATTACGGTCAGTCCTTCTGTCATGCTGTGGCTTATGGATCACACATAGCAAAGGTCTTACAAACAATACTTTTAATCATAAACTCAGACGTAAAACAGAAAACATGCAGGTTGACACTTGAGGACTGACACAGAGGGTTGAAACACAGACGCTTAAATACACATACTAACGACAGAACTAAGGACACCTGGGGAAGATACCTGGGAGTAAATCAACCAATAATCACATAGACAGGAAATACCAAATGTGGGCAAGGGCAGAAATAAGAAGAGCAAAACACAAGGAAACTAAACACATACTCTGACCATTACGACTTTATTCTTGTAGTTTCGAAATTAATCTCGTAATATTACGACTTTAATCTCATAGTTTTAGTTTTTTTTGTTTTTTGTTGGTGGCACTAAAACTCATACATATAATATACTCATACATACAGTATATATATAAACATATACATAAAAGAATCTGGATATGTGTAGTAATAACATTCAGAAGCATTCATTTTCATATATCCCAGCATATTAATATTGTTTTAAAGTCATAGCATGTTATTCTACAGGTAATTGTGCAAAAAGTATGCTTTATTTATTGAAACCCTGTAAATTTGAAGGAGGAAAAAAAGTAAATACAAGGTGTCAGAGTTTTACTTCCTCTAGTGTTCATTTCTTTTGAAAACTGCAGTGACATGTTAATATTTGTACATATTTAATGTCTCGCTACATACATTTATGGTAGTTATTTTCATTATCTTAATTATGAACACACTGGTTTGTAGATCAAACAGTTTTACTGCACACTGTTATTCTCCTGTAGTGGCTAATGAAGTCTCACCCATAGGCTTACTTCCGCGTTCAAGAAAAAGGTGGATAACACGGGTTTGCTGCATTGAGCAAAGTTGATTTCTGGAATGCAATGGCCAGTCAGGAGGTGCAATACTGAATGTAATCACTACGGTGGCCCAGTAGTGCACAACACAATGCAATTTAAAAAGCAAAAATAAGCTCACAACACAATGACATTAAGCCACAACACAACGGAAATGCTCCCGACCACTAGGCTATTTTGTGCATATCACAAGTATGTGCGGGCTGTTTGTACCTGTTTTGATGCTGACTTTAAAACCATCCTCTGGCGTTATTTCAGTCCGTGCTGTATTGCCTATTTTGTGGGTCTACAGTGTTCGCGAGTACCAAATATAATAGCCGTTTCTGCAGACCAACTGCCCCTAGTGGCCAGGAACATTTCCGTTTTGTTGTGGCTTAATGTTGTTGTGGGCTTCTTTTTTAAATTGTGTTGTGTTGTGCACTACTGGGCCACCATAAGTCAGAGACTTAACAGCTACGCTGATATAGAAAATCATGTGATATTGCTCATTTAAAGTTCCCAAAAATCCAATCCAGAAATAAACAACAAATAAAGCTATTGTCTCCCAAAATGAAAAATCAACTCATAACCTAAAAGAGTTGTTAGTAATTTGAATACCACTTCTGTGATGGCTCCACATAACAGGGTAACACATTTGCATAATTCCTATGTTCTATCTTGGGCAAACCACTTGACCCCACCTACAAAAACATAATTTTACTGATGCCTATTTTTCTAAAGTGTGGTATTCTGTTGTCTTTTGACAGATTTATTGGAGCTCAGAACAAGCACTTTGTTATATTGAAAAAAGTTTCAGTTTAAATCATTCAGATATTTTTACCCCATTTTACCATGGGTTTGTATTGAGACTGGAACACAACAGCATCCAAAGAGAAATTAAAACCCACCTAAATAAACTCATTGCCATTGGTTATTTAGGAATAAGGTGAATACACATACAAAAACAAACTGCAGATTAGAAGATGCCTGCTGACACACTGATACATGTAATTTAATGATACTCTTTTGCATGTGAAGCAGCCTGACTGCTGTGTTTTTCTTGTGAAGTCAGTTGTATAGAAAATTGTTGCCTTTAGAAAATAGGAATAAAAAAGATTCAACTGATTTATTATTTTTTTTAAATTTTGTATGCAATATGTTCTGATTGGGTCCTGTCCATAAATAGGCAACAGACAACCTATTCCATTTTTTTAGGCAGCAGCAAAAAAGTTTCTGCAAAAAAACTGCACCAAGAATGACCGATAGCAGAAAACATGCGTGGAGCATACAGCAGTTCTAAGAGCATGTGAGCAAGAACAGTCTGATGTGTCCCAGTGCTGATCTGTGTAAATGAGTAGTTCTGCTGCATTAGCTCAATAAAACCATAATCTATTCCCTATAAACCATTACATGCATCACAACATTTCTGATTTATTGGGCGGAGCACTAACGGGGGTGGGGGGAAAATTTGTTCTAAAACGTCTCAGTGACAATATTGAGCACATTTTAATTGTGATTTGATTGCCCTGGCCATTAGCCAGATGATAAATGAATACTAGAAACACGTGGCTGCACACAGAGAAAATATTATTATGACAATTATGTGTCTGTCTATAGATTTGAATGTACCTCACTCTCGTATTAGTTCATCAGTACAGTGAAGCTTTTGTGTAGATTAAATTAAGACTTAGCTTTACTTCATCTTAGAACACTTATTTATGTTTTATGACACGCAGTAAATCAGGTTTATGCTGCTATTGATTTTTTTTCTGCCTGGCTCTCCTCTGAGCTCCCTCATACATACATAAAACAATACATCAAAACATTTACTTTTCATTCTGCCTTTTTTTCTTTTTGTTTGAGCTTTTGCCTTGACCTTCAGAGTGCTGGAAAGGAGTATAAAGGCTGTTCTGTTTCCATTCTGCATTCTTGCAAACTTTCCATTTGCTTTCTGCTGAAGAGAGAGTTGTAGCATATTTTCCCAGGCACACATCTGACCAAGGGGTGTTAGTTTACAATCTCCTGAAAGTGATCTAAATTTCTATGATTTCCATGCACTGTAAAAATTCACATCCACATGCTTTATACAAGGGGCAACCTCCCGCTTCCTTTAGTGAAACCAACACGGAAGTGATTAAAACTGCAATTCATCGACTAGCCGCTAGGGGCTGGCTCCAAAAAGGAGTCAATCACATTGACTCTCCATGTTAAAATGCCCAACTTTACAGTAGAAAAAAACATGTTTACAGCCTGGTACA
>JAUCMT010000032.1:141388-177797 GCA_032357475.1 Enteromius thamalakanensis
TGGTTCAGTTGTACTTTGCTGTTTGAAGCGCGAAAGGAGATTTATATTTACATTTGCACTTGCACGTTGCCAGTTAATGCCGTGACAGAGTGGAATGCCGTGCCTCATTATATAATTCTGTAAATCGGTGAGGCAACTCGATAATTTTTCTTTTTTTAATTTATTAAACCTTTTCTTTTAATTAACAAATGTATGAAACATGGACCATAACTTTATTCAACATTTCTGTTATGCAGGCTCATTTAGTAAATTTAAGCATTTTACATCAGTTATATAATAAACTTTGTGTTATTGAGTTCTTGTTACTGAGTTGAAGTCATGATGATGATAAAACATAATAAAAGATGTTTTGATTTTTTTTTTTTCCTGCAAGGGAAGGGAATATATTATTTCTAATCAGTAGTAGACATTAAAATGTTTTTGTTTTGCATTTAGAATATGTCCAGATATATTTCTGCCTAATAGGGATGCCTGGACATGATGGACAATTTCCCATGTATTTTGTATTTTCAAAATACAAAATACTGTTTGCATTTGTATTTGTATTTTAATAATTTTTTACAAAGTATTTTGTATTTGTATTTAAATGAATTTTTCCACTGAGTATTTTGTATTTTATTTTAAATACATTTCTATGTATTTATGCCCATCTCTGGAAGTGACCGACTGAAAGGGAACTATTAATTTCAACATGCAAAAAAAAAACCTTCAAACTGTACACTTAAATTTTTTTTATATAAAACTGAAGGTTTGTTTTTTATTTATCAAGTGTACAGTTGTACGATTACCTTTTTTACTGTACATCTTGAAAAAAAAACATGTTGCACTTCATTATGTGTGTAGTAAACAAAGCGTGCATACAGAGATACAGAGTCACGCAGCACATGTAGGGTTTGTATTTGGAATAGTCTCTTTGCAGATACTAGTCCATAGCATGGGTCGATTCAAGTTTACTGTCCTACATTTGATTAATTCATTCAAACTTTGAAACATTCCTGTGACATTTGTGACATTTAAGTTATGTTGACGTGTTTTGTTTAATGGTACTTTTAGTAGGTGTTAATATGTACATTATCGATCATTTGAGAGGCAAACAATGTAATTTAATATGAAACTATACAAATGGGGCTCTGTGGCGAACAACACCGTCGTAACTCACCGCGGACAGACGCTGAATGGTGCCACATGTGCGCTTCTCATCCGGTGTGCAACACACTTGAGGCTTAAAGTCCACAAATTAAATATCAGCCATTCAACTAATATTTGTCCATTAATGGTTGTTGTGTTAAATAAGGCTTTTCAATTAAAGCAAAGCAAGTAATGATATCTTCTTGTAGAGTTTGTCTCCTCTCAGACGCTGTCCTGAAATGGCGGTCCTGACTCATGTGCCCAATGCTCAAAACTACCACAATATGGCAGAATTTTATATTACAAAACAGATACCCGATTATGTGAAAATGCTGAAGTATAGGGAAAAAATCGGGAAAACAATATATTGTTTGATATCTAGTCTTATTTGTATGTCTTTGTATTAATTCTTGATTTAGATCAGCTCATTAACAGAGATATTTTTAAGACAGCAGGTCACATTAAAAGACTTACATTGCCATAATGACTTGTGTGCAGTCTTTTGCACTGTGGTAGACATTTGTATCAAAACACTTCCAGGTAGCAAACATTTAACAGTGAATGGAAGGTATGAAAGAAGAGAAGGTGTCACTTACTTGTGGTACAGTTAATCCTGTCACAGTCTAGATGGGGAAGAATAAATGACATGTAAATTCAGCCTTCAAAGCAGTATCTGCAGTTTTTGAAGCACAGAACCCTCTTCTCTGGGGACAAACACACGAACACCAATGATCCCGATGCTTGTGCATGCCATAGCATTCACCCAAATGTCCTGCTGTGAATTTGACTTCTTTCTGGGAATACTGTACAAATATTACTCCTATAATTTAACTGCCACTTTCCACAAATAGAGCAAAAACAAGACCTTTATATTTTTGTTTACTTTTATTTTACTTTCATCAAAATTTTTACAGGAACATTTTACCAGTCCCAAACCACATCAATCTTATTCAGTACTATTGATTTTGTATTTAATCTTATATAAGTGATATGAAATTGTTCGGGAAGGCTGAAAGTAAAAAACTCCTTATATTCAGGTGTGCCAAATTATTAATTATTACAATTTATTTTTCCAGATAAAATTAGCCTAAAAACAGATTAAACTCAGACTAAAAAGAAAGAATTATTCAATGCCCATTAGAAAGATGCAAAACTAATGCATTAATAGAATTAGCAAAGAATAGAAATGACCATTGGGCATTAAAATGCTCAATGGGTCAAAAACTGGTGGAGAATAAAATACACATTAACTGTAAACGAATTAAGAATAAATGTCAAGAATTGGGTGAGAAACCATCAGGAACCATTAAGTCTCCACTGACATTGTTTTCCATAACTGAACCTTCCTGGAGTCTCCACAAGTTCAATGTGTCAGGTTCTCAGAGACTTGAGTACAAAATCCTAAAAAAATGACCCTCACTTTTTAAGAATAACATGTTGAAATTTTGTGAAATCCATTTACTGATTTCTCATAGGCTTTATGGTTGGATAAGTTGTGAGTGACTCTTGAAGAACAACATCACATCCTCTTGAACCCCTGTTCGAAGAATTGATCTTCTAGAATATAGCAGTAGATTTTCTGCAAGACAGACACATCAGGATAGGTGATGGACTAAAAAAGAGCTCCCCAAACTGCTATATTTTAGAAGATCAATTCACTTATATAAGATTAAATACAAAATTAATAGTAGTTATTAATTGATGTGGTTTGGTACTGGTAAAATGTTCTTGTAAAAAATATAACCAGAATTTTTACTTGCATAATAATTTGTAACACTGTGTGTGTGTGTGTATATATGTGTATATATATATATATATATATATATATATATATATATATATATACTAATGGACATGTATAGGACTAAGAATGCCAAAGCATCACACCATTGGTCAGGCTGGGACAATGACTAGTAAACTGCCTAGTAATCCACTTTTCTTTGTTAATTGGTGTTCACACTTTTCAGACCATGCTGAGATGCACTGCAGTGCTGCAGCCTGCCTGTTCACTAGAAGCAGAGTCTCAGCCTAGTGTGCCATCAACCTCAGCAGAGAAGAGGTCACACACAGTCAAAGACCAGAGCTGGCTCATCATGTGAGGAAATGCTCTTACACTGTTAACAATAAATGAAAACAAACTATCAAAATATTGATACCAATACTATATAACTTTGGGAGTGTGAGCTGAGCAGAGTCACGCTGACATTCAGTTACACCAAATCTTCAATCAATCACAACCCATTGCTATTCTCTATGCATCAATTACTCCTGCTTGTTCTTGTTTATTTAATCTTATATATATATATATATATATAAAGAGAGTGTCAGTGATTTTACAGTGATTCACTCCCATATTTAAAAGCAGTTGTTGTTCACAAATGTTATCTTGTCTGTTATGTTCATGTTCACACATGGCAATGTGAAAGACTAAAACTTGATATGCATTTAGATGTATTCTATTGGCTTTATTAAAACAATGCTGTAGTCAAGAGAGTCCTGTTCCCGGAAAATTTACTTCCTGTGGAATCCAGATCCCTGGATCAGGTGTGTTTGATTAAGATTGGAGCTGAATGTTGCAGTGAGGTTGATCTCCAGGAACAGGATTGGGCATCCCTTCTGTAGCCTGACGTGTACCTTGTAAACCAGCCTGCAAACAGCCATGTAGGTCACAGCGTAGTGGCTACTGTCTAGGTCAGACACATCACCATAAATTAGCCTGTAGACATGGTAAAACGCTGTAGATAACTAAAGGGCACAGCTTTCCCCTGTGAGTATATTAATTAAAGTGAAAATAAGAGGGCACAGAGTGTTTATGCTCTGAGAAATTGCTGGTTTTCAAATGGGAAGAGGAACAAAGAGGTCTGTTACACAACACAAGAGCATTCCCCTTTAACATAGAGCACAGCTGAGGTGTTTGAGTGTGTACAGAGAGCTGCAGACTCCAAGCATTGAAGGGCTCTGAGCGCGTCCACCATAAAGACAACAGTGCTTTTGTGTGTGATGTGTTTTGAACAGAGGTTTAAGTGCATGACATGAGAAAGGTCTTGTTTAAAGTTAATTTCTGGCTATATATGAAGTTCGAGTACATTTGGTCACAGGTGTGTGATAGCATGTCTTTAGCACTGATACCTAGATTAACCGTCAGTCGGATGCGACTTGTATCCAGCTCCAAACGGAGAGTGTCTGCGGAGTCTCGAGAAGTGGTTGCCATAAGAACACCATATGCCCGCTGGGAGCGGAACCGTAGCGAAACATCTTCAGCCTCTGTATGCATAGCTACAGATAACTGGACCTTCATGAACTTGCTGCCATCGTAACTGAGAATGGTGGAATCTGCAGATGAGAGGCAAAGATTACACTACATCAGTGTCATTAAAAACTAAATGAGTTTTACAGTTTGTTTGCTCTCTTTATATATATATATACACACATTTCTGCTTTATTTAAAAAAAAATGTTAAATTACATTTCCTGGCAAAAGTAGTTTATCAGGCCACAATGTAAGTAAAAATCAAATTCAGAGCCAGCACAAATCTTTGATTTTTTATTGATTTTTATGTGAAGTGAAACTGAAGCCCAGGGGTCCCCAACCCTGCTCCACAAGAGCTGCCTTCCTGGTTTAAGCTTGAAGTATTGTAGCATTCCAGGAGTAGGTTTGACTAGCACTACATCTATTATTACCCGGTATAATAATGCTAATAATGCTGCATTCAGTTCAACTGGAGTATATCATGTTGATCCCCCTCTTGCTGCCAAAAGACTCCACAAGACCTCTGTAAGTGTACTCTGTAAGTGCTTTAAAGGGTTTTTATACACCCCAAAACAAAAACACAATTTAAAAACCAGGAGGCTTGTGCCTGTCCCACTGACTCCCAAATAAATTTTGTCCAAAAGTATGTCCATCTGCTATCTGTGGTTGAACCGTCTTTCATACTTTTCTGCACCTTTTTTTTTTAAGTGACTTGTGGCCAGGTATTGGAATTAATGCACTGCATTTAACCCATCTAAAGTGCACACACACACACACACACACACACACACTCTGTAAACACACCACCCGAGCAGTGCTGCGGCATCCAGGGAGCAGTTGGGGGATCAGCGCCTTGCTCAAGGGCCTCACCTCAGTCGTGGTATTGAAGGTGGAGAGAGCGCTGGTTATTCACTCCCCCCACCGACAATCCCTGCCGGACCTGGGACTCGAACCTGTGACCTTCTGGTTACTCATTACTTAGCATTCAGTGGGACAGTCACAAGTCTCCCAGGTTTCATCTAAAATAATATCTTAAATTGTGTTCTGAAGACAAATAAAGTTGTTACAGATTTGGAACCGCATGGGGGTAAAAAAAAATATGCAGGGAAAATAAGTATTTCAAACAAGTGTCAGCCTCACCTCTCTCACAAGAGCGACCAAGATTGCCCGTCCCGGAGCAGTCACACACATAACGGTTCCACCCTTCTCTGCAGATTCCATTGTTTTGACAGGGGTTACTGAGACACTGCTTGGGAATGTCTTTACTGCAGGAGGGCTTTACGCCTGCTGCTTTCTGCACCTCAGCTATGCGGCGGACGTCTTTGCTCTGACCACTGATGAAGACGTCACGGATGCAGCCTACATAACCATAGTTGAGCAGAGCGGTCCACACCTCAGTAGGAAACACCATATCAGCTGTATTCTCTGGCAGTCCTCCAAGATACAAGCTATCATCCAGGTCAAGAATCTCACTGTTTCCTGGGGCTTGGTATGGTGTGCGAATTGTGTTTATAGAAATGGTACCTGGAATTCAACAAACCCAGAGAAAAATGTGAGACTGTGCAAAGTAAATCCTGTCATGTATTAGAGAAGAAAGTACAAACAAAATGCCCGAACACTTCCCGTAAATACATACTGAATGTATTCACAGTTGTAAATAATTTAATAAACAACTCCATTGTTAGTTAATTTTTTTAATTAGGGTAAATTTTAGGGCCGGAAACACGTGACCTCCACAGTAAGCGGACTTACGTTACCTCCACAGTACACAGCCAGATAGATACAGGGGACCAGCTAGCGCTGCTTCTTTCGCGCCTCTGGAGGAAAGGACATGAAACTTACCCTTAATGATAGGTGACGTGTTTCCTGGATCAACATTACGTTCCAAAAATATAAACTTATCCCAATCCTTACCCTTACACCTACCCAAAATTATTATTAAAATTATAGGCGGAGGTGTCGTGTTTCCGCCTACTGTGGAGCTCCACAGTGGCTGCAGCCTGATACTCTTGGGTATATACGGCTCAATGTGAAATCATGCACCTGATGGAATTTACTGCTGATTACAGAACCGGGTTTACTGACAAAATGGGCAAACATATCGACCAATCTGGATCGGTGCATCACTACTTTCAAGTACATTCAGAACATTAGAAACGCTAGTTGGTGCTCCAGTATAATCGGTCCGCCGAAACTCATCCAGTGAGAAATGTTCTGCGTGTGTAAAAATAAGCGCGATTAAAATGCGTTAAAAAATGTTACGCATTAGTTTTGTGTAATTAATTAATCTAAATTAACGCGTTAAAGTCCCGGCCCTAGTAAATTTAGAAATAAATAATTACATACATACGTAAAGCTTTCACATCACCACCTCAATGATTGTTTAAAATTATATAGAGACTGAAATTGAATATGAATTTATATGAGTATATTATATTAAACCAACTTTGGGATGCTCATGTTGACCATTTTTTGCATAATTAATGAAAAATATGATACATGTTAACTCAAAGTTGGGGTGTTGACACATGCAACCACATGTATTTATTGAGCAAGTAAAAACGAAGCACTGTGAAGGACCATTTCGAATGAAAGGGTGACGAAGTGACATTGCAATATCACTTGCAAGGCAAATACCCACAAGAATTGTGTGATGTAGGACAACAAACATTGTCCTCTATGTTATCAGAAAGAAGAGGAGATGCACAGCGATCTAAGGAGATAAAAATTAATCGGTTAATCTGGTAGTTAAATAAATTTTGTCAATCAGTGGCGAAGGTTTTTTAGAGCTATTCAGCTACATTGAGCTTAATTAAAATCCCTTCAAGATGTGCAATTACCCACAGAGCTTGAGATGTTTGGACATGCTCTGATATTTGAGCTTTTTTCAGCTACACATATTATTGACCAACTTTATTTATTATTATTATTTTTCTTGTAATCAGCACAAACTGCTCTACAATAATATGTGACCAAAATGAATTTACGACATGCTTGCATTTTTTAGGAAAAAAATATTATGCGTGGTTGGTAAGTTTTGAGGAAAAAAAAAACTAGCTGAAATAGGACCATGAAACACAAACTGAACACTAATGCACAGTACTGAGAGTAACCAGTGTATTAGGCGAGAATATTTACTTCAGAATGATGTGAAAATCATTCCACTTACTTTTTCAGAGAAAACAATATAGTGTTTAAAATTTTTAAAGACATGTTTTGAGGCTGAAAGCTTGTATGCGAGGGAGTGACAAAGGTCATTAATATTCAGTGATTAACACCTGAAGAGACAAAGACCCCTCCCCTAATGGGCCATTAATGTGACACTGACAGGTAAGTCAGGTAACAATGAATGTGAGGAGAAGTAAGAAAAACAGTTGTTTTTTTTTAAATGATTTGTATTTTATTTAAAGCACAGTATAATTTAAACATACATAATGAAGGTCAAAGACACAATATTGAACACACTGACTAGACTTTGAGTCAATTTTAAAAACAGATTCTGTTCAACAAGTCAAACCTCTACATAATACCTGATATTTAAGTGTTTGCTGCTCCAAGAAAATAAAAGCTTGTTTTACCAGAGAATCTCAGTGTAGTCAAACATCTGATGTTGGTAACAGCGCTCCTAGAGGAACAGCTCGAAGAGAGGAAACAGGACTCTGTGGTTCAGGTGTCTGATCACTAAAAAACAAACAACAAAACATCTGTGAGCATGCTAACATCATTATATTTAGGATATATATTTATAGAGTGCGATTTTGTAATCATAGACCAACGCATGCTTTGTATTATATTACAAAAGCATTTTGCAGTATATTCAAGATTTTATTATTATTGTTTAGGACATTAAAAATGTATAGATATAAATTTATCAAATAGATTTGTGAACAGAGTATCAATACAAACATTAAACATCGGAAGAAATGTAGAAGTCTGTCAATGTGTTCATGGTTTATGCCACAATATGTAAATTAAAGAAAAAAAAAGTAAAGAAACATGACTTACTCATAACGATCTGCTCCGTGGGTCAGTTTTTACGATGCATCTGTTATTCCTTTCATGATATCTTCCTGAATCTAGCCACGCGTCAAATCTTCTTTGTCTGAAGTAAAGTCAACCTTATTTCTCCCAGTTCTCTCCGTAGCCAAGTACCTGGATTACCACGTCGCTAGAAGTCTCATCCATCCACAAAATAAAAAGGTGGATGCTATATGCTCTTCCTTGCAGCCAGAAACCTAAACCCAGGTACGGGCTCTCTTAGGGTTGGTGGGTTATTATCACTGCTTCATCACTACGCTCTCCTTCTTAGCTGCCCCTCTGAAAGATCTGACCAGGAAGTGGCAGCCACAGCGAGTTCAGTAGAGGGTGACACCCACAGTCCTCCGGGCTCCGAACTTCAGCTGCCCCTTCCTGCTGCAGACAGATGCCTTTGACACAGGACTCTGACGGTCCTGTCCCAGGTGCAGGTGGGTGAGGAACATCCTGTCTTATGCATTAGCAGAAAGCTGACCTCAGCCAAGAGAATCTATGCCGCGGTGGAGAAGGAAGCTCTGACCATCAAGTGGGCAGTCCTGGAGCTGCAGTACTACCTCCAGGCCAGAAGTTTAACCTGGTCACAGACCATGCACCCTTTCAATGGATATCCCGTGCTAAGGACACCTATGGCAGGGTGACCTGATGGTTCCTTGTGCTCCAGGACTTCCACTTAATTGTGCGTCATCAGGCAGGAGCAGCTTTTGCAGGTTTGTCAAGGATCATTCCCCACCCCACTCCCTAGGGGGGGAAGTGTGACGAGTGTCCCGACAACTCATCAGCATCTCCCTGGAAACAGATGAGGAACACCTGCACGCCCTCGTCACAGGCTGAGCGTCATAGCTGCTGCTTATCAGGCCACGGCCAGATAAGCTGTTTGAGCCTTGCCAGAGACAGAAAAACCTCTCCCTGAGACCAAACACTAACCCGTTCTCTCTATTCCTCCCTAGACAGCTGCATGTGATCATTTCCCATTGTTTATTCCCTCTGGGGCATTCATTTTAAAAATCCTTGTTGTGTGATTCTTCACCCGTGACAATATATAGACAGATAGATAAGTGTGTTAATTCATGTAATGTAATTCATGGCTTATGTTTGCTATCGTTTTTGCATTTTCCATTGCATGTATGTATTGTGCACTACTGGGCCACAGTAGAATATTCCTAAAATATAGCGGTTAATGTTTAGCAGAAAATGCCTACTTATAGTCTGCTGAAAGTAAACTAGTAATCACGTAATCAGATTTATTTATTTATTTCACTGTTAGGTAATTGTTGGATGAGCGATTTACTTTGGAATGGAGCTCCTATCTCTCATCATGTCAAATCATTTCTGACATCTGTGTCCTTCCTCAGAGAAGTGGAGGGCTGCTGGTAGTTGTTTTATACCACACTGCCTTGAATTCCCTATCAGCCCCCTGCCGTGCCACACATCATCACATGGTCAACAGAGATGTAAGGCCAGTAGCCCTCATCTCTCTCTCTGTCTCTTTCATATATAAACATGGTAAATAGTGGAATTTTCCTTGATTTTGTAACAAATACTACATTTATTAAAAGAATGTCAACAATGCTCTTTGTATGTGTTAACCCACCACAGTGTAGCCAGCAATTGTATCATTTGAGTGAAAAATTGCACCATAAAAAATACTGTAGGCATACTATAGACACCTCCAAATGCTTTTTAAGCAGTTATTTCTTGTTTGCACAGAAAGAAACAAAACATTTTTTTATCGTGAAAACATGAATAGATGAGTACATAAGACCATACATTTTTCAGTGGGTAGTTTTCAAAGACTACTTTGGCATGCCAAACTCTCCACACTTCAAACTCTACATTAATATGTCAGTATTAATTTATTTATTTGTCTTATGGTATTATTACTATCACAATTTCCTTGGTAAAAAATATTAAGAATAAGCAGTCACCGCTGAACCGCGGACAAGTTGAACAAAAAAACCTTTCCGTTCAGCAAACTAGTTTGCATTAAAGGTGTGAAGGAATCTATTTTTTGGCATTCTTCTTACTATCAATGGCCTATTGTAGACTTTGGCATTTTATTATTATTAGGGGCCAAGCACATAAGGTGCAAAGGCACATGTTTTATCTAGTTTATCTAATATCTGTTTTTATCAAATTTTATGTAAAAATTGATGTTAAATACAAATTTTCTATGGAATTAGTTAAAAAAGCACTTTCAGTGTCTTGTTCATTATGTTTATATTCATATAAAAGCAACAGAACTGAAATTAAATTGCACAAAAGTGAGAATACATAATATTTTGTAGGAATCTGTTCAGCTTTGAAAGAGCAGAACTGTCAGTCTTGACTTCGCTTATTTTACTCTTGCCTACATTTCTGGCGGGGTGAGGCACATCTCAAACAAGCCTTTTATCTTGACTTGCTGAAACCTTAAAGTGCCAGCACCACAATGTGATTATATGAAATGGGTATCAGTGGCTCTATAGTTTCTCATAATATCTGTTGTTTATCTTAATCGAACATTTATATTTGAGGTCATTTTTCCCTCCCCCGTTTCACTCTTACATATGTATTTCACGAGTTCACCCTTATATATAATCTGATTAAGTAAACATTATGCATAATTTGGTGTACACCTGACACAACGTGGGAGTGAACGACAGAAAGGAAACTATGAACATAAAGCAAGGAGAATAGATAGCCAAGGGGCAGAAGGGGTGGTAGGGGCTGGCCTGGAAGATAAGGTCCAGAAAGTGTCTAAACAAGATGTCAGAGTGGAACGTCTCAGGTTTGTCAACTGAAGACTGACGAATTGGGATCTGCTCACCTTTGAGTGTTAACAAAATAAGCCAATAAGCCCTGCATCACGTATGTTGAAAAGTGACGTGTTGAGGAGCATGTGTTTTTATCAAGAATTATGCTGTTTTAACTTTTTATCAAAAGACAAAATACACTATTAATTATTTTTTCATGATCAGATTCATTGATCTTGGCTCATTTGCCGTGAAGAATATATCAAAACAAATTTACAATGACTACTAACTTTGATCCCCCCCTTTTTTTTTTACATACAAGGGTAGCACTTTATAATAACTACACACTATGAATCATTTGTTAAGTGTTAGTAAATACTCAATTCATCTTTTATAAACCATTGTTCCAACATTCAGGTCAGGTAGTTATAAATGTATAAAGCATTATTAGTTTCTAGGTGTCTGTTTTTGTGAGCTCATCTAAATTGAGGACTATTTATACTTTGTAAAACATTTACAAAGGAGATGTAAAGACTATAAAGAATATAAAAGTCAGTTATATTCCAAACAGTAAAGTTCAATAAAAACGATACAGAGTGATACAGAACACAGAAAAATGTTTTCAAGATGCAAAACAATATGAAACCGTACACGTGACAAATTAAAAAAAAACCTCTGCGATTTCAAAGAAAAATTTGAAAAGAATTTTACAGTCGTACAGTTTCAGATATTTATTTATTTATTTGCATTTTGAAATGAATAGTATCCCTCTATGTTGTGTTTGTTTATTTATTTATTTATTTATTATATTTTTTTCTGTTTGAAAGATAACTGAGCCTTTAAATCTCCTTTAGATAGACCTATTACAAATCAAGAACAAGGAATTTACGGCTGTATATAAACTGCTTGTTAATGACTATTAATGTTGGAACAGTCCTGTCTAAGTCTATAGAAGTGTGACTGTTTTGAGACTTTCATGTTTCTTCCCCTGCCATTCTCGTACAATTAGCATTTAAATTCATAAATGTGATCTAACAAAGACAAAGGCCAAATTTTGACCATTTATCCTGTTATACTGCTTGTGACTGGGATGAAGATAACCTCTGTTGAGTAGTTTAACATCATATTTTACAAAACATCAACAAAAATTTGCTTGTTTATCCGAACAAAGCAAGTCTTGCAAGTGTAAATATTTATCATATACTTTTTTGTTGATGTTTTGTTTGTTTGTTGTTTTTCAAAATACAATTGTTCTTCTTCTATAAGCAAGTAAAGATGGATATTGTTGTTGTTGATTTGTTTTTGTTTTCTTGGCATAGAGGAAGTATTACCTTAGTAAACAGAAGCACTTTTACCCCAAGTGTGCACTAAAGAGCAAGAAGTGTATTTATAATAATTTCAAACAAAATGCAAGTTGAATTAAATGAATGCGGTTTAAGCAAATTAGTTGGCAATCTCAAATTAGCTAAACCTATGATATAGGACATCATGATACGAAACACTGAGTTGAAGAATTACTCTTAGGCTCTGGCTTTCATCACACTAGCTCTCTGGAGAATATTTGTAATTAGCATCATTTGCTGAATAGTTCAGGTTAATTAGAATATTTAATTGAATAGCTTAGATGACTATATTATAATCAAATTAGCTTCAGCACATGAATGGGCTGTTTGCGGCAGACTGCCGGACTCCTCCACGCAGACACATCATGAAAAACTTTCACAATACAACACTCTTCTATATTTAATGGTCCATTTGAACTATGCTATCAACATTTGATTATTCTTCATTCAAGAAAAAAAAAAAAAGCAACATAGCAGTGACAATAAATGGGGAAGTGCCCATAAAGACAGAGCTCAAATTCCCATGTGGCAAATGAAAAGATTAGCTTGTGTCCCATGAAGCTGGAGAAAAGGAAGAAGATGAGACCCTTGAGAAAATACATAGATCTAATTATGTCACTTACTTGTCATTTAGAAGCACTAAAAAAAATGTGATTGTGTATCAGTGTTAATATGTTCAGTTATGCAGACATGCACATACAGTATGTGGGTAATTTACAAATAGCCAGTAAAATGCCTTTTTTGTAAAAGACCCTTTTTGAAGAAGAAATGCATATATTTAAGTAGTGTAAAGTCTAATCTTTGAGAAATTATAAAGGGTCACTAACTTTGTTGATTCTTCCACAGGTTTCTTGTTTTTTTACAACTCTTAAATTATATACATATATAATAACGGGAGATAGATAGATTTATTTTTATTGTTAAACACTTATTTTCATGCTGTTCTTTACTTATTATGACATTATAATTATTTTTCCTCTTTCCTCTTATAACATCCTCACAAGCACCTGACCCTGAATCAGCCACAACCAGCAGCGCCCACACTTGACCTACTTACCCGATCCTACTCACCAGAATTCTGAACACCTGTCCCCAATCACCTGCACACCTTAAATACCCAGCTCAGACCAACATGCGTTGGCTGAGCTCTAGGTCCTTACCTGAGGTTCATCTCTTCAGCCCTCTCAGTTCTATCACTATACATTGCCTGCCTGAGTCTCCCCGTCCCTACGAAAGACTGCTACTTCAAAAGACTGAGTATTATCCTTGAACCTTTTCTTGAAAGAGATCGCTAAACAGAGACTATTTTTAGTTCATTACAACTTCCCTATGTTACTCACCTGCAATGAGCTACTTACCTATGTTGATGTTCCTCAGTTTGTTTGATGAACTGTGCATTACCAGAAATACTTACCTGAGTTGATTATCTGCTCCACTAGTGTGATTGCTTTGTTGCTTAATAAATTTATATTTACTTTTGAAAACTTACTTTCAGTGACTGGGTGTGACACCTCTCTTTCTCTGATTTCTCTCTGCCAATTCTTTCAGTTTCAAAAACATAGTATAGAATTTTATGCTTATTTTCATGAATTAACAACACAAATTGTGTAATGTAGTTATTGAATGTGTTATTGAACACTGTAAATGGCCAAAAAAATATCTTATTTTATTCTTTAAAATGCTTTTAAAAGAGATCTTGTCCTCTGATCTGACATCTTTGTCCTATTGTGTGACAGAACAGGTGTCACACCGGAGGACATTTCCTGTTACACCATATAGGACATTTCTTGCTATTCTGAGCTAACCTGTCATTTAGGGATGTCACACCAAAACACAACAAAATGTAACACTTTTGTAGTGGTTCCAAAAAAGTTGAGTATTCTAACAATTCTTGACCATGTGCATGTCATGGGCTTGACCAGGGGTTTGTTACGTTCATGTCTGTTTTAGTTTCGTGTTTCACTATCTTCCTGTTTTGATTTAGTTTGATTCCCTCATGTATGTCCTTATTTGTTAATGTGTTTCCAGTTGTCTTTCCCAGTTGTAAACACATTGTATGTGAATTTAATATATATGTATGTATATGTATATGTATATGTGTATATGTATATGTATATGTATATGTTATCTGTCTTTAGTTTCGTTGTTCATTGTTTTGATGTTTTGATTCCGATTTCTTGCCTTCCTGTTGTGTTTTCTTTCCCACATGTATGCCAATGTTTAGATGTTCCTGTGTTTGTTAAAGTTAGTTAATTAGTTTCGTACTTTGTTTCCCAGCTGTCCTGAGTATTTCCCTTATTATGTTTAGTACTTCATGGCCCGGTTTCAGGACTAAGCATTAGTTTAATTAAGATATTTAAGCAACTTTTACAAAATTGCCTTGCAAGAAAAGATTGCAGGTGTGCATCTTAACACAGAACAATGACTCTGACATGTTTTAAGATATGTCAGAGCAAGATATTTTCATCTGAGACAGCTCAAACATGCAGTTTAGTCTGGGACTAGCTTAAGCCTTGCCTGTGAAACTGGGGGCAAGTCTGTGTTTTCTAGTCTCCCTGATCAGTCAATGTTAATGTTAGGTGTACTGTGTTACTCTCCATGTTGATGTTAGTTTCTAGTTTTGATCTACTTATATGTTTTGCTACTCCTCGACTCTTGTGATCTCAATACCCCACAAGGCACATCAAGTAACATATATGCACATACAACACTACTGCTTTTCCGCTACTTAGGTGTAATGCAGGTAGGTTTAAGAATAGGAAATAGATTTGTGGTATGGGTAGGTTTAAGGGTTAGGTTAGAATTATTCCCCCTCCTATATGGTTCACGGAATATTCTGTTTAATCATTCACAATATACTCATACTCAAATAAACTAATATTATAGCATTATTTAATGTTTGCTAATAATATATTAATGAAGCTATTAACCAATATAAACAATCCAAACAAATTGAAGATTTTAATAGATTTTTTAAAAGATTTATATTTTAAATGCATAATCTTATGAAGTAAAAGTTTAATGACATTTTTAAGCATTTTAATTTAGATCAAATAATGGTCTGTTAATCATTTGTTAATGCTTAACAATTTTGTTAGTTAGCATTAACAAAAAAAATCTCGCATGTGAATATATATAGTAATGATTTGTTGAACATTATATCATGGTTCTTAATGATTTATTAAGTTATTATAAACTTTCACCTGAATTTATACCAAAATGTAATGTATTGCTGTTGCTGCTTCTATTAAAGAAACTAAAGCAGGAAATAGAAAAGCAGAATTTGCTGTTTGAGTGCTGCAGTCCCATGAGTGTGGGAGACATTTAGGACATTGTAGACCATGTGAAAATCGCTCAGCTGTGTCTTTGATAGAGTATGTCAGTCCAATCAGCCTGGGCGGCTGAGCCTGATTGGTTCTGCCAGTGCTGAGGGTACTCTAAGGAAGGCTTGATATTACTTTACAACCATCCGACAGCCATAGCAGGTACAGGCCCAGTCGTCCTAAATTCACAAAGAAAGCTCCAAAAGACAAGCACACAAATTTTTTTTGTCATGTATATATGTACAACATGTATGTTGTCAGTTTTCCTCATTGAAAGAGACACTTTTTCTTCTATTTTCTTTCTTCAGATGATTTACTTCTGTACTTTACAAAGTGACTCGCCTTAAAAATATTGATACACTTTCTAATTTATTGTTTCTTCAATTAGTTCAGTCCCTGGGGCAGGATAGAAGCACTAAACTATGATGCTCCTTTCATCATCTTTCACAGATGGGAAGAGGTTTTAATGTGAGTATCTGGAGAAGGGGGCTTGGTCAAGCATTGACAGTAGGGCAGTAGGGTGAAAGGACATAAATGGTAAGAGGGCAATCTATTTTATAGATTATAGATTAATAATAATTTAATAATCTAGGTAGAATATCTGTTTAAACACATTAATTAGGTACACAATGTGTATTATGAAGAACTTTCGTCAAATCAAAACAAATTGCACACATCTGCCACTGGGTAGCATTGTAAAATAAACAAAAAAAAGTCAGATTGACCTGAAATTTTATATGCAGTGTCTTTGTCCAATCTCCAATAAGGATCTATGAGGACATTGGCATATCTCAAAAAACATGACCGCCATCGGCGAATTAGGTATTATCACTTAGACATTAGACAAGGTTAACAGAGGTTGATCAGAAAGAAACTCGATGGGCATGTTTGACTCAATCAGATTGTTCATGAAATATTCTCAGTTATGTTATCTATTTTTGCAAAGTAGTCTCAGGTTTTTGGCCAAATCTGGATTAAACCAATACAGAACAATTCTTTGGATTCTCTAGAAAAATAATTATATAAAAAAAAATTGATTTTCTACTGTGGTTTTATTGGAAAATTGGAAAATTGGTTAAAACATGTGACAGATGAGTCTAAACAAGCATGGAAAGTTTCATAGAGCTCAGACTATAGGTAGCACTATAACCATTAAAAAAGGCCTCAACAGCATAATATTTCCAGAGTAAATTACCTAAAATACCTCATATATTCACTTATAGATTATGTCTTAATATACTATCATAGATTTCCTCATTCTGAACAATTTCTTTGACAAACAGTTTTGACAAAAAACTATTTAATAGTTATAACACTTAAACGCTGGGTTCTGTAAGAAATTGCAATTAATAACCACTAGATGGCAGAGGAAGAACACTAATGGGTTCATTAATACTAAAACCGTGTTTGCTAATGGAGACATTCTAAAATCTCTTTAACATTTATTTAAAGTGTCCCAGCCGTATCCTTGATGCTCCTACCAACAACCGGATGTCAATCGCAGATTTGGCTGTGCTGCTGCCCTCCAAGACTTTAGCAAATGCTGAATCTGATTTGGGAATGACGGCTATGCTTTCCCGGGCAGCCTTGAGGGTAGAGCTTGAGTGAAGACCTCCACCATGTCCTGAGCCCTCAAGGTTGGATGATTGGTCCTACAGGGTGGTCCGTGCTGGTTCTCAAGCACCCTGCCCCGATGCCATTTGCATGAGGGGCCTACCAGGTCATGGATGGCACCTTTTTTTTTGCCAGAAACTGACCTGCTAACTTATCCCCACTGCTCTTGACATAGTTAGTTAGTGCAAAAAAAAATAGGTGATATTTACACGTTTTTACAAAAGCATGAAACTTGGTACAATTGTAGAGGTAAGGGGCCTGAACATTTTCAGAAATAGTCATCACAAAAACACCTTGTGGTTGCCATGGCCACCATTTTACTTTTTACCATAACTAAATTATGTTTTTTTCAGTTATATGCCCTGAACCAAGCATGATAACACAGAAAATGAATACAATGTATTGATGGTCAAGGAATACAATGATCCCATATAGAACAACATAAAGTGAAGAGATACTGGTGAAATCAGCTGTGTGAGTAGGAAATAACAGTATCGTCTCGGTTATGTATGTAACCTTCGTTCCCTGTCCGAGGGAATGGAGACGTTATGTCGTATGTTGTTCGAAGCCTGGATTCACTCTAATTAAGAGAATACGGCAATTAAATTTGGCTAGTGGATTTTGCATCCCGAGCTGCTCCCTCTCATATGGGTATAAAGGACAGGTTTTGCTGAGGAGCCGAGAACTAGTCCCTGGTCCCCAGCAATGGTTTGAGGTTGTGGCAATGGGACATAATGTCTCTGTTCCCTCCATCAGGGAACAAGGGTTACATACATACCTTGTCACAACCAGCAGTACTGCAAATGTTAAGCAAGCAACTTTGTTTCAACAAATGCCATGCAAGGACGTAACTGTAACAAAACGTCTCGCTTCTTAGCAGACAAGGAGACCGAGAGACAGCCTTCCCTTTCTGCTGACCTCTGTAACAGACAAAGAGCTACATCACTGGGACAAATTATACAACCACATAGCTTCTCCTACTATTGCTGTGCTGATGACACACAGCTCTATACTTCATTTTTAACCTGATGATCCAACAGTTGCTGCATGGATTAATGTATTTTTGAATAATTAGTTAATTATCAAATAAATAAAAAAATATGGACTTTTTCTAAATGCTTAGTCCAACCTGGTCTCACAGAATTTCATGGACCCTTAAATACGGTACATATCAGAGCCCATACTTCTTTAGTGTAACTTTTAGTCAGAACGTCTACTTTTACCAGATTATTTTTAAACACTAGTATGTGTACCTTTTTACTTTAGTCAAGTATATGTGTACTTTTGCCATCTGGAGCAGATTCATAAGTGGACTCTGAAGGCTCCTGGACTAGAGTAAATTCTGGAGTTGACTTTGAGGGGTCCTGGAATGGAGCAGGTTCTGGAATGCAGCAGCAGTGAAATCAGGCAGCTTTGTGGTCTTCCAGGACCACCGGACTTGGGACCACCAGAGTCATGTCCACCAAACTTGAGACCACCAGAGTCATATCCTCCAGGAACACCAGACTTAAGACCAATGGGACCTTGCTGCTCTCCTCCTTCTCCACCCTCACTTGCAAGACTGAGACAGTGAAGGTTCATTATTGACTCAAGCAAGGTGCCCGCAATCTCCAGGGGCACTGCAATGACTCAAGTTTAATATAGTATTTTTTTTAATCAGTTTATTTCTAATATTATAAAATTTCTAAAAAATGTAGTTTAGTTTTTATTAGTTTTAATAATATTTTATTAGTTTTAGCTTTTATTTTGTTAACACATTTTTATTTTGTTTTTTTTATAGTTTAGTTTCAGTTTTAGATCAGGATAGAAATGGAAATCAGTAAAGTATAGGTCTATGCCAAAATGGAGCAGTCAGACCTTTTTACTAAATAAATCTATAACTTTTTATATAAGTTGTGTTTCTAATTATGTGTGTTGAGATATTTAATATGGAAAAAAAAAGTTGCCTAATTTGGTTATGGTGGCCTTTTATCCTATTTAACTATAATCATGATATTGTAACTGTAACAAACTCGTCCTCTGTGGCTCTCTCTGACCGTCATCAGCGGGAACCATCACCCGAATATTAGTTCCCACCCGGACCCGGTTCACTGTAACACTCCACCACTTCCGCGCCATGTGTTCGCAGTTTCACAGACTATTTAAGCGCACGCTGCGCCTAAGGAAGTCGCAAAGTTTTGCTCTGCCTTGGCATCAATCCTAAGCGTTTATCCTGGTGATTATTTGGACTGCCTTTTGTTATCGATCTCGGACTGCCTTGTTGTATTGTACCTCCGCTTCATACCTCGACCTTCCGCCTGTTTCATCGACTCTGATCCTTGCCTGTTTCCCCGACCATCTGCCTGGACTCTGATTCGATTTCTGCCTGTCTCCGATACCCCTGTATACTGGTAATTGACCTCAGCCTGTTTGACTCTGTTTATTTCTGTAATAAAGCCGCACATGGATTTTAGCTATGTCTGACTCCGAGTCACATAAAACTTCGCCATCTGAAGATCCAGCGGCTCTCTATGAAATGGCGCACGAAATGACTCGCCAAGCTTCAAAGCTGACTGGTCATCAGCAACAACTGGAGCAACTCAACCGTGGCATGAATGAGGTCACGCGGATGCTGCAATCACTAACCGCCGCCATGGCTGCACATGTCCGGGTTTTTTGCTGCAGTGCGACATTTATATCACCCAGCAGCCGCAAATTTTCACACAGATGATAGCGAGTCTCGTTGGTGTACTCATTGCTTACAGGTAGAGCTTTAAAATGGGCTATGGCTCTGTGGGACAGCAGGCAAATGGTTTTCCCCTCCTACCAAGAGTTTGTTTGCCTGTTTCGGAACGTGTTTGATCACGCTGCAGGGGGTAAAGAACCGGGCGAGAAAATTCTCACACTGCGTCAGGGGAATCAATCAGCGGCTACCTCACTACCACCGCACCGACCCACCGACTGTGCCATAGAACTTCAACCTGGAGCTGTGCCTCCTAAGGGTAGGATCTTCCCGTTGTCGCAATCTGAAACAGAAAGTATGCAGAAATATATTCAAGAAAAACTGGAAAAGGCTTTCATTTAACCTTCAACGTCCCCGGCTTCGGTCGGGTTCTTTTTTGTTAAGAAGAAAGATGGCAGCCTTCGACAAGGCTTCGACTGTGAAATATCGTTACCCCCTACCTATGGTCCCGTCTGCCCTGGAACAACTAGGAAAAGCCCGTTACTTCACCAAACTCGACCTACGCAGCGCCTACAATCTATGAGTACCGGGTTATGCCGTTCGGACTAGCCAACAGTCCATCCATCTTTCAGGCACTAGTGAATGACCTCTTCAGGGACATGTTAAATCGCCAAGTACTAGTCTATATAGACGACATCCTCATCTACTCGGAGGACCTCACCTGGCATGTACATGAACTCATGAACATGTTCGATCCGACCTGAAGAGGCTCATCCAATATCAACTCTATGCCAAGTTAGAAAAGTGTGAGTTTCACCAAACCCGAATTACCTACCTGGGGTATGTCATTAGTGCTGAGGGAGTGACGATGGATGAACAGAAGGTAAACGCAGTCCTCAACTGGCCCAAACCACGCACTGTAAAAGACCTTCAACGTTTCCTGGGGTTCGCTAACTTTTACAGGTGGTTCATCCGGGGCATCAGCCAACTAGCGGGAACTCTTACCACTATGACCCGCAAAGGCCCCACTGTCCTCTGCTGGACCCCAGCAGGAGAACAGGCTTTCCAGGCACTGAAGGAGAAATTCACCACCGCTCCGATTCTACATCATCCCAATTCTGAACAAGAATTCATCGTGGAGGTGGATGCCTCAAATTCAGGAATTGGAGCCGTACTCTCACAGCTCCACTGCAGTCCACCTAAAATGTTCCCCTGTGCGTATTATTCCCATAAGCTTACCTCTGCTGACTTGAACCAAAGAGTTACTGGCCAAGTCAAGTCACTTTTTTTTTTATATAGCGCTTTTAACAATACAAATTGTAGCAAAGCACTGAACATTATCAAATAGAACAACAGAGTAATGGTAATGTATAATGACGAGAATAAGAGTCTTGCGTTAACGCGGATAACAGTTCACCACTTATACCACATATATATATGTATATAATAATATTATGAGGTAGACGTTTCAGATTTCTTTGAATGAATAGCATATGCACTTTGTGAAAAACACTTGGCACAGAAGCTTGTTCATGTGAAAATGCATACTAAAGAAGTGCCCTCATGCTTTAGTCAGCGTGGGTCAGTCATGCAGCATTAACTTCAGCCGAACAGCAGAGCTTAGCGCTAGCAATGCCAAGAAAATTAGCTCCTTTCTTATGAGTTGCACTGAATAAAAGCGTCCGTCACATGCAGAAATGTGAATAATGTGGCGTAGAAAAATCTTTAATTCATTTTGTATGATTAGTACTAAAATACTTTAACATTAAACAGAACATAAGTCTAAGAAATATTTTTCAGCCGAGGAAAATATTAAAAATTTGACTGAAAATGTAAACAGAAATCATTTGAATATGGTCTGCATGTAAAATGAGTTCCTTGAGAGACTTGTATGTCCAGTAGTGTATGGCCTGTCTAGTAGAAGCAGAGAAGCTACTTGTAACTAAATAAGCAGCGTTCCTTTCTAAGTGGATAATGAGCCTTTTGTCCTTTTGTGTGTTCTTAAGCACTGTGTTGTTGTACAGTACAGATCTGCTTGCATTACCCAGAAGTCAATTTGAGAATTTGAGAAAGAGCCTGGTTACAAACTTTCTTTAAAATTTATTCCTTTGCGTTGGGCAGAACAAAGAAATTCAGACAGGTTTGGAACTACTCGAGGGTGCGTAAATGATGACAGAATTTTCATTTTTGGGTGAAGTATTTCTTTAAGGTTAATGATGCTTCTGCATTTTAATACAGGTATTTATAGAGTACTAGTTAACCGTATTGGAGATAACTATTATATTATTATTACTGTTTGTTTGAAAGCTTAATGCTTTAATTAGATAATTTCTGTTGCATGTGGCAAATTAGTCTGTTTGTATGCCATAGAGTAGTATACTGATGCCAAAAAAGGACTACATAAGATCCTGTGCATATAATTTACATTCAGGTGTAATTCTTTAGTGTGCATTGTGTGTGAATATGTGGCATGTTTTTAAAACGTTTGGAAGCCATTAACATGTTTATCTATCAAATCCTGAATTCAGTGGAATGCTTCCATGAATGTACATTTTATACTATTTATAAGTTTACAAGAGTTTTATGAATGAGCCTCATTGTTGGTATATTGTTTTGGCCCAAAGCAGCATAAGTTGACTTTATTTACAGTCAGTACCACATGTATATTTGCACTGTTTGTACATCTTTGTAGTAAAAAAAAATTATACATTGTTTCCAGTTGTTATTGTCCAGATGTTATTGTAATAAGGCCAGCAGAAGAATAAGTGTAAGTATGTACTCCAAATTACCACGGTTTTATAGGTTTTGTTTTTAGCCAAGAAATTTTTTTTTGGTGCAAAATGACCAAATGAGATATTATGATGCATTTGCTAGATGGTACGTTTATGGAAATAACATGGATGAACATTAATATTGTGAGTGTTCCCCCATCTCCCCGGGGAACTTTTTTTTGAATGGCTCTCAGGTGTACAGTAAGCCTGTGATTGAAAGTGTTCCTAGGTTTACAGTGTGACCCAGTTCGACTGTAACTGAGTTTGGTGATTAGAGCTGGGTATCATTCCAAAAAATTCTAAAAAAAACGATATCTTGAGTTCGATTCTTAAACTATACCTTTTTCGATACCAATTTTATGAAATCAGTTTTAACCAAATGACATTCTCAAAAATCATTCAGCTTGTTGACATTTTTACAGACTCAAAACCTCATCTCCCGAGCCACTGCATAGAATAAAATATATCCTACACAATTAATCAGTGCAAATTAGTTTTAATAAAGTTCAAATAGTTTTCTGTTTATACATCTGTTACGCTACCTTTACACTAGTGCATTATTATTTATTCTTACAATAGCCTTATAATTTTTTCCCCTTTTAAATTTTATTAATGCATAAAAAAATTGTCTTTTAAATAATGAATTAATGAAAATAATTTTATATTACACTGAAGAAATACTGTTTTAATTATTTTTGTAGTAGCCTATTGTGTAAATTCTACTGAACAATAGTAATATATACTTCTACTGCCATGTCCAAACCGAACTTTTATTTTGACAGCTTGCCATTTCAGTTCTGTGTGAACATGATATGAACATAGATTTACTTAAATGAAACGGTCAAATTCTCTTAAAGTAACCCTCGGAGCAGTTCTGAAGATGTTATTCATGTAGCCTGCTGTATTTATGTCCTCGTTTGGTGAGGCACAAGATGTCCATATCACTGGAGGCGTCACGCGCAGGTCAGCATGCTAGTAAACAAAACTGCGCGTCTGCACTACAGAGCGTACATTAACACAGAGACATGCAGAATTAATCTTTTTTTTTGTGGTGAAATAATGGCAAATACTATTGAAAGCGGAAGTGCTCAATTGTGTGTGTGTGCGGCAGAACTGCTTCGTGCGCGATACAGAAAGCGCAACTTCAGTAACATAAGGCTATTTTACACTCTTCTGGTCAAACGCACGACCAGTGCTGCAGTCTTATTGGCTCACTGACGTTGATGAGATTAACCCCTTTAGTTATCGGAAATGGATACAAAATAACTAGATACCCAACCCTAGTGGTGATATGGTGGTAAGGCTCATGTCAGCAGCAGTAAGCAGCTTGTTTCATGTGCTAGTTCACATTACATCCAGAACCTGGTGAACGAGCTTGACAAAGTTTACTCTATCACATCCCCGTCATGCTTAAAGGCAAGGAAACCTGATTAACTTCACTAAAGCAGTTGACACTAATGCTTCATGCCTGTCCCAGTTCCTTAAAGTTGTTTTTGTAGCTATTGGCAGGACAGTGGTGTGTGTTTTCAGAAATTGCAAACATGTATTTTCCAAGGCTTCCTGCAGTTGGCCCAGCGTGTGACACCCATGAGTAATGGCAGACCATATGACCGAAAAAATGCCCATTTGTGATCCCTCTCACTGGTGTGACCAGTGGTCGAACTGTAAAAATAAATAAATAATTTCAAGCCCGATGGTGGGGTCAAGTAGTTTCCCATAGTAGGCATCACTTTTCATAATGATTACAGAAATGTTTTTTACACATTTTATTTAACAATAAATGGATTAATCGATTTATTAAGTGAACTGATTTGAATGCTGTTTTTTTTCTCATGGGGCCTTAAATGGGGGAATCTTCCACCATTTTAGAGCGTACTAAAGAATGTATTTGATGTAATCAGCATTGTTTTACGCTTGGGGTATGCGTTGATACTCTCTAAAAGACGTAACTCAGGGAAGAAGAATTGTACATTTGTGCAAATCAAAGTGTAAATACACGTACAAGATATATATTTCCATTTACATCCAACACAGAACTGCACAACTGATAGTGTGACAAATCTTTGAATGAAGTCATTATTTTTGTTTCGTAACATAATGTTGAACCACTGATGGCAGATGGAGCATTCCGGGGCTTTTTTGTGCACCTTGACAGTGGTACTTGCTTTGCAGTCAATGGGACAGTGACAAGCCTCCCGGTTTTCATCAAAAATATTTAAAATTTGTGTTTGAAGAAAAACAAAGCTTTTACGGGTTTGAAATGACATGGGGGTTAATGACAAACTTTTAGTTTTGGGGTGGAGTAACCCTTTAAGACGGCTATGTTCCAAAATGCTGAAACTGATATTGTTCACTTACAAATGTATATTTATATATTTATTTTTCAATTTGCCCACATCGTCCAGAATATTTAACTTAATATGTACTGTAGCTAAAATCTGTTACTAATTATTTTTCTCATTCATTCATGTTTCTGTATCACTCTTAGGTGTGTATGACTTTTAAATTGTGCTGTGCAATGAGGATATATTTACATACAGAAAAATAAACAATATAGCAAAATCTCTCACGATTGACACTTTATACTGTGGTAATGATACATACCTGCCCTCACGTGACTTTAAAAAAGATGTTTTAAAAAGAACTTTAGAGCGTAAGCACCACCCTAGAGAACTTTTGGCCTGAAATCAAGAACACATCCTGGCCCTTTCATACATCCTCTTTACTTGCTTTCTTTAGTATTGGAATTAAACTTCAACGGGTAAAAAACAAGAACCCAAAGGCGCTTGTAGGGATAACCGTTTGACCAATAAATCAAGATAAATTTCCACAGTTATCCATTTCATATTTTAAGGATCATTAAACTCATATTTGATTACCATAATTTTAACTGGATGAATAGCTACTGTCCAGCAAAAGGATATAGCGTACAAAGTAGTTTCCTTTTGTTTGAAAACACAGTGGAAAAGCTGGGAGTACTAATGGAATTATACAAATTAATGTTTGAATGAATTAATTATAAGAATGTACTTCTGAAAGTTCTGACTGCCTTCAGAAAAGATTCGATTGCATTTTGTTTTCATCTTCACTCTGTTATACCTAATAATAAAGTAGTGTACTTAATCACAATACTGCCTTGTCCACAGAGGTTACTGGAATCTGCTCAAATTCTGCTGTTCCATAAACACCACCTGCTGTTACAGAGCGGAGTTACATTTGCATTCAGCTTGTGTGCAGTTCTTGTCTGGCCAAAAGTGGACTGAATTTGCATGCCCTTGCTGTAAATTCTGAACAGTGGATGAAAAACTAGCTTAAGTGCGTTTCACACACAAAAACACTTTAAATAAGATAACTAGAATGAACTTAAGAGCTCAGTTATCATTTTGATTCAGTCCTTTTCTTTATTTAAAGACTGAAATGTGAGCTTTAGCATTCGTTGATTTGAACATTTCGTGCATGTTATTAAATAAACGGTTGTCAGTCATGTAATGGCCATTGAATCGTGTTTAAATAAAGCATCCCAAGATGCACCTCATGATTTTGAATGTCCAGGCTGTGAGAGGCTGGCTTTGCCACATGTTGTGTGAGGACTCTGAGCCTAGCAAAGCTCCCAATGTTTCACAATACTCTTGCTCTCGTGGTTTCCCAGTTATTTCTGCTTTGTGTGTTTGCTGGAAAGGTTAGTTTGTGACTAGTTTCTTGTTAGCTGGTTTAGTTCCTGTGCCGAGCGCTGGTTAGTTGAGTGCGTGTTTGGAGTTTTTCTTTTAGCGTCTGAGTGTCCGGCCCCTCCAGCAGAGATGTGCTCATTGTGTTCAGAGTAACCCGAGCGCTGAGAGCGCAGCGGCCCATGAGAAAGGGTGTGCACAGCTACAGGCCTGCAGTCTAGGCTTACGTGCAGGGCTGAAATGGATTCCCAGCCGCTGGCTCTTCCACATCCCACCTGCGTGGCCTACAATGCCTCTTTGTTCCTGCCCCATGGCACTGTGGGATAGCTGTTATCCGAGAGGCAGGGGTTGGCCACCACCAACTTTCTTATTCAAAGTAAAGATGGTGAATTCCTGCTATCCGGTTTCGTTGTGGCTGGCTCGGGCTCGTGAGAGCTGCTTTCTCCTAGTGTGGGAGTGAGCTGCTCTGTTGTTTACTTGCACGCTTACAGTGTTGCCGTTTGATTCACATTAAGGCCGTGCTGTTCACGTCCTGAGTTTGAGTCTGTACATGGGGAAAACCTGACACCGCCTGCAGTTTGATACTGCAACATTTATCAAATTGTTCGTTCACAAGATCAATTCCTTACTATTGATAGTACCAGCGCTTTTGCCACCTGCTAATGAACACACATGCTTATGTTAAAGGATATTGTAAATATTATCAAATTAAATTACAAAATGGCATGCAATCAAGTCTTTATCAAGTTTTAAATTAGCTAAATTAAAAACTAAAATAGCAATATAGCATTGTAAAGAATAGTATGAATAAACCCATTCGAACGAGTTTTTCTCGGGTCAGTCTCGGCAGCATCTTATAGTCAAACATGTCCAATTGGGATGAAGAACATTAAAGGTACAGTATGTAGAATTTACAATACCTAGTGGTTAAGTTAGGTATCGCAGACCCAATAAAAAAAAAATTGGCAAGGGTTTTTTTTCAACAGGCCCCCCCCCAGACATTCAGGTTGCCAGGTTGACGACACCAACAGAAACGCGTGCACATGGCAATAAATGAAATTGAAATACAATGTATTTTTCTCCCACTGGCAACCGGGAATGCTGAAATATAGTTTGTTAAATCGGCAGTGGGTGGGTTACACAAATCAAAACAAACACAGACATCCTGTCCCGCAGCGCACGTTTTCAAAGGAAAATAACTGACTGTAGCATTGTTTTTTTAGATAAACAAGTGTTAACTTAGCATGTTGCTGAAATAACTTTTTTTGTTGTTGTTGTGTGCTTTCACACTGGCAGCATTTGTCACGCGCAGCTTGTACTGGAGTAGGTTATAGACAAGCATCTTATTTCTGTGTTATTTCTCACATTTTGTATAAGAAATATTAAAATTTTCCATGCAACAGAAGGCTTGCACACTTTGGCTTGTTACACTTTGAGAACCAAGAAATTTCAGAACGAATTCCAACAATAAAGTGTATTTGGATTGAATAATTGAATTGAAAAACTAATCTTAAAGCTAACAAATGCCTCTAGTTTTATTCATTTAACAGACATTTGAAGTTTGGGGAAAAACTCGTGTAAATTGTGTTTTTATGCATTTTATTTTTGCATATGGTAAGCGTGAAACACGAAATACATCAATAGCACGATTTTATGGTAAAAATCTGTTACTTTTCACGTTATTCGGGTCAGTTTAGATCAAGAACAAGGCACTGTCACTTTAATTCAGCCTCAGCGGTGCAGCAAATTGTACTCGGCGCCGAAACTATCGCGGCACCTTCTGCTCTGCTCCTGCTACGCGCTGAAAGCACTCATCCGTTAGCATGGACGCCGAAAAAAATAGTGTGTGAAGCCGGCGTGAGACGAGACAGCGTTCTTTAATTTCCTCGAGCGCGGGTGACTCACACAGACATAACGGCATTTAACGACAACGGCGTTTAACAGTGTATGGTCCAGATGAGTGTTTAACGTTCGCAAAAGTAAAAAGTATCGCAAAAAAAAGACGGAAAACCAGTTTGTGTGAGCGGTAAATGCTGTACACTTACCGGAAAACATAGTCCGTCAATTAAGGACTATTATTACGTGTGAAAGCAGCCTTTATACCAAGAGAAAAACTAACTGTCCCCTCAAACTGTCCTTATTCGAGTATTATTATTGTCAGTACTTCCTATGTAATTTTGTTTTGCTGTATGGTTGATATTTTAAAATGAATTTAAATAAAACCGTTTAGACTTTTACCTCAGAAAATCCGGTAGGTTGCTTGCAGAAATGAGTCGATGCTGTGCGCGGGAAATGGTCACAGACAGCTTATATAGACTCGCTGGCAGGCTTCGCGGGCTTGGCACGCGAACAAGAATTTGTGACAGTTTATATTTTTATACATTTTATTTTTTACAAATATAATGTACATTTATATAATGATACCTTGCCTTTCTAAAAAAAAAATCCCCCGCCCCAAAAAAAAAAAATCTGCCTACATTCCTACCACTCTCTGCGAAGACAACCCAGTCTCAGGGCAATTCGTGATGTAGTCACGTAATTTAATCTATTGATTCGTGGCAGGGACTCGTTTATTTCGTTATATCAACATTTAATTATTCACGAGATCTTAATCACGGATTATATACGTGCAGTGCTGCTGCTAGCCATTTTTGTGCCCTAACCATAATTCCTTTATGATTTTTAACATAACGACAGTTCGCCAGGCTTTTATAAACTTCCTACTGTCAAAGTCAATCTTCGTCAGGTGCAGCGCAATCCAGCGGACCACTGGCACATAATACATACCGAAATAAAATAGGCATTATAATTATGATTATTGATTGTTCAGTAGGCTAGTTTTGGTGCCCTCTCAGCACTGCACGCGGTGGGAGTGGCGGCGTTGTATATTAATTATTATTTATTAATATGTCGGTCTTTTTTGGTTGTTATGGCGAAGCTGAATTACTTTGCTGTTTATTAACAAATACGTTACAAATACGTTCTTGATATTGAATTCTGTATTTAAAATTGTTAAAATTCAATAAAAAATACAAATAAAGTTTAAAAAAGAACCATTGCACATCTTACACAAAAAATACATTTCATCTTTGTTTTTGTCACCAGCAATACAGCACGTTGCTCAGTTTTGTTACAATAAGTTCCAGTGAGTTTCTTCTGTTGTCCTGTTGGAGATATTTATTTTTTATTTTTTTTTTAATTCATTTATTTTAATTTTAATGCAGATAACCCGGGGTTAAGCACAGTGTGAAAAGACCTTACGTCTCTGGCAGGTACCCAACTTCTCTCCTCTGGCACAAAAAAACGACTCATCGGACATCCGGGCAGAGGCGTTACCCCTTATTACGGACATTCGATTAGATCTCCCAAGTGAGGGTAGAGACAACTAATCTCTCCGGTATGATGCACTCAGAAGACACTGGACAGGCTTTTACTTCATGTTAATTGATTGATGTTTTTATCTGCTGTTTGGACTCTCGTTCTGTCGGCACCCATTCACTGCAGAAGATCTGCTGGTGAACATTGCTAAATTTATCCAAACCTAATCTGATGAAAAAACAAAAACAAACTCGTCTACATCTTGGAAGGCCTGAGTTGTTCCATTAATGGGGATTGTACAATATTTAAAGGGTTTGTGAAATTGAATTATAAATTGATTTATGTCTTGTTTTTTCCCCCATCTTACCTCTGGTTGGAGCGCAAGTTACTGCAGTCACAGATACAAATGTAATTCAGCAGCAGTCTGCAGTGCAGGGGATCCAGTATCCACAATACCAACCAGTGCTGACTCAACTGGGTTACGGTCAGCCAATGCAGATGAGACCATATCAGGGACAGCCATGTGCACCAGGAGCCCCACCCCCATATCACGTGGCTAGTAAGAAAACCTAGTTCTAGACAGACTGAAACCATGTAGTAGTCTTTACTGTTACAGTTAATTTTTTACATTTTTGTTTCCAGCATGTACAGGATATCCCGCTAGTCAGAGTGCATATGACAAAGGCCAGGCCATGTACCCCATGCAGCTGCCTGTTCAGTCTGTTTATACGCCTTCAGAGACATCGACTCAGCCAGCCTACACTCCTGCCGGCGTGAAGCCACCAAAGAACGGTTACTGACAAATCATCAGTCACTGCTGCTGGATTGTGGATTGAGGTTGATGCACTTCCATGAGGCAGCAAGACTGTGCCTGATTTTTTATGGATTGCACAAGACTATTGAATGTGCTGTAGTCAGGATTATAACAGCTTTTCATTTTAGATCATTTTATCACTTTCCATATTTCCCGCTCCGTAACACACTGGGAAAATTCTGGCATTGTAAACAAAATTTACTAAAGTTTTAGAAGAAAATATAACTTCAGTATTTCTATTTTATACAAGCAATGAGTGAAAATCTTTTTTAAAGCAGCTTTAGATATTATTAGCATTTTCTACTCTTAGTATTAATCATTCTAGTATTAATGATACGTGATGTAAATATACTCATAATAATAAAATCTAAAATATTTCTGTATCAACAATGTTAAATGCACATGCTTGCTCTTAAGCACAGAATGGCTGTAAAGGAAGGAAAAGGGTTAGATTTTTAATAAAACTTGGGAAACCATTTGCAGTTACTTTTTTCAGATTGTATTTTATTGTTTTAGTGGACAATTTTTTTAAATGCAGTCTGCTTGTTTAACGGCTATACATTTGGTAAATGTTTAAATGTGTAACTTTAAACACTTTAAAAAATTATTTTAAACATGGCTTTACTAAATTCTTGCTTTATTAGCGTAACAGTATGGAGTAGAGAAAACGCACAGCTGAAAAGACTTTAAACATGAACCAGCTTTGGTGCAGAAAGAACAAAACTGATGAGGCTGAGGTGGCAGCTTGTATTGAACAGCAACTTCAAAACTCTGGCCAGAATAAGTGCAGGTAACGTCTCTAATGCTAACTTTTTAAAACGTTCAACATACAACACTATGATAACATTTTTATCCTAACATTTTTAGAATGTTCCATTAACAACTCAATGGGAACGTTTCTAGCTAAATCAAATTAATGTGAAATAAAGCCAACTGTGCACTGAAACACAAAAGACACACAGAATGCTAATTGTTAATGACTAAATAAAAAAGAATTAAGTAAAAAATCTTATAATCATTCATTTAATGTGTAATGTACTAGCATTTTTTCCTTTTAATTTTAGTTAAATAAAGCATCTGATGACCAAAACACAGCAGGTCAAACACAAATAAAAGGAGGATGTGACACGTGGCCAGCTGTTTTAATAAGGCTGATTCGGTTTCTCTCCAGTGTGGATCATCTCATGTTTCTTCAGACTTCCAGACTGACTGAATCTCTTATCACAGCGTGAACACTTGTAAGGCTTCTCTCCAGTGTGGATCATCTCATGTCTCTTCAGATGACCAGACCGACTGAATCTCTTGTCACAGTGTGAACACTTGTAAGGTTTCTCTCCAGTGTGGATCATCTCATGATTCTTCAGATTTCCAGACTGACTGAAACTCTTGTCACAGTGTGAACACTTGTAAGGTTTCTCTCCAGTGTGAGTTCTCTGGTGCTGATTTAATACAGTTGCTGTAATAAAGGTATTTCCACATTCAAAGCACATATAATCCTTTACGCCGCTGTGACTTCTCTGGTGTAATTTAAAATAATCCATTTGTGAAAAACTTTTTCCACACCAACAAACATGAGGTTTCTGCTTTTTATGAACACTCAGGTGGCTCTTTAGGGTTTGTGAATGTTGAAATCGTTTGCCGCACTGATCACAGTTATACGGTCTTTCTCCAGAGTGAGAACGCAGATGTACTTTAAGAGTGGATGTACGTGCAAAACTCTTCCCGCACTGATCACACGTGTGCGGCTTCTCTCCCGTGTGGATTTTCATGTGATCATTAAAGGTTCCACTTCGTGTAAAACAATTACCACATTGATCACATTCGTAAGGTTTCTCTCCAGTGTGGATCCTCTGGTGAGTTTTCAGACTTCCAGACTGACTGAATCTCTTGTCACAGCATGAACACTTGTAAGGTTTCTCTCCAGTGTGGATTTTCATATGAGTTTTAAGAATTATTTTGTTTGGGAATCTCTTTCCACACTGAGGGCAGGTGAAAGATTCTTTGGCTCTTGTTTTTTTCGCTGAGCAGCTCAAAGATTTCTCCACATTTGACATGATGAGATTCTTTTCTACGTAATTCAGTTCTTATCTTTTTTTCTTCTGTATCAGGTCTAAAATAAAAATAAAAAGGTTTCATTTTAAACAAAACAAACAAAAGCTTTAAAATGTGCCATAGAATATAAAACTATTTATATATAGTTATATATATAGATAGATAAATAATAACAGTTCTGTACATTGAAATCGTTTTTCGTGAGTCTCAAAGACCAATGTTTCGTCCTTCTTGTGTAATTTTTGCAGAGGTGGACATTCCAGGGGCCAAAAAGTAAAAGTCCTGCTATATTTTTATTCCCGCCATGAACTCAGCAGCTGATTTCACCAGAGGAGGAACCAACTCATTCCTTTCAGGACACCTGGCAATGTTTTCACCCCAAGCTGTGGCTAAAGTCAGTTGTTCTTATTTGTCTCTTTTCTTGAGAGATGTTGATATGTTAACAGCAGGTGTTTATCACTAATGCACAATCATCATTTAACTAGTCACTTAATTATCTCATTAACTTTAACTCTTTGAGGATGTAAGGTTCCGCCTATTTTGGGCGGATGCGTGTGTCTCAGCCTTCCGAAAACTAAGGGAGAAGACTCCTAGGCTATTTTTTAACTTTGGTTTTAAGTTACAGAGTTACAATTTTGATTCTTAAGTTTTACATTTAATTTTACTTTTACCTTTGAGGTTAGCTTGTTTTAATCTGACTCCAATTTTAAATAGTTATTACATTTAGATTGCAATACTAAACTTAGGTTTGATTGCTGGTTGTGAATTGAGTTGTTTTAATTTAGAGATCTGGTTCTTTTAATTTATTCATTTTCCTGTTACCTGTTTACCATCTATACACCCTACTTGAATTAAAAGATTTCAGTGAATCAAATAACATTTATTCTTCAGGTATGATTAAAACCAATTGACATAAGTAATTCAGATAGAATATTAAACCCAATTACATAATTTAAACTGTATGAAATTAAATTTCAGTCTTTAATTTAAAAGGATGCATCACTTTAATAGATCAAACCATAGTATTAAATTAATTACATAATTTAAACATGTAGTTTTTTTCAAATATCTTTTGTCCAATTTTTCCAAATCTTGCAAGGACTTGGGATTTGTCTCGAGACTTGCTTGTGTCTTGATACGTGTCGTAATACACCATAGGCTTCTACCCTTTACATCGTATGTTCCGGTGATGTGACTATCGCTCACGCGCACAACAGAATATGGTTCAGCCCAACTGCTGTGGAAGTACAAAAAAAGGTTCCGTGTCGCGCGGGTGGTTGCATGGATGGCTGTGGTCAGACCAGGGGGGGCCAATAGGGTGGCCGGATTCGGCCGGGGGGTGGCCACCCCCTGCCCCCGCGCCTGATAACATCACATTCTATATATAATTCATTCGCTGTTTGAATAACCATGGAAAGGAGGCGTTATAGAAATATCAATGTACTTTTGGCATTAATTTTGTTCCACAGTATGTTCTTTCTCCCATCTCATTTTCCCCATGACCAGGGGCTCCTTATATTGCCATGCAATTGCCATCGCCAGAAAACCATTGAGTTTTTAAAATAGCATACTTTATTTCTATTTTAAAGACTAATATTTTGAGTTGTTATAGTTGCGCTAAGTATAATATTAATCAATTAAATTTTTTATAGCAGCATTTCTATCCATTAAATTGTAACCCAAGAGGTTTCTAGATCGTTTGAAATATCTGTTAGGCAACCAAGTCCCGCATAAATTATAGATTGCTCTGTCATTTGAAGAGAGTCTTTTGTATGACCATAACTCACGAAGTAAAAAGCATATCTGGGACACAGCTGCATATTTTTCTCTCTCGAGGACAGCGGGTATCTTATTTTGTCCAGACCAGAGAAGACTTGAAGGTTTCAGAAGGGCACGCGAGGACACAGAGCTGATATTGTTATGGAGCGTCGTCATCAAAACCCCTGCGCGCGGTCAACCCCCCTGTAGTGAAGTGTGTTAGTGCGCACATAAAGAGCAGAGATGCGGTCAAATGCGCACTAGATTACAAACGCCTGCAGAATATTCCCTGGCCTTCGCTGAACTGAGACACGGTTTTGCATTACCAGAAACATGTATGTAAAACTCTGCAATTTCGGCAAGTACACAGAAGGCAAGTCTGAACCGAAACCGCTGCATCCGGGTTCAGGTGATGAATGTTGTTATTGCACATTTCTTGACTTCCGTCGTTTGACGGTCCATGTTACGACAGATCTATCATATTTATTTCTCTTACAGATACATCAATAGATATTTACAGGAAACTTCGTGTTTACCGCATCATTTCGCTGATTCTCTTTGTGATCTGCGTCCTGTTGCTGATCGTGGTCCTTGTGCTGTTTATGAACTGTAAGTAAGACCTGCCACCAATAAAATAGGATTGTAATATATATATATATATATATAAAAGACAGAAAGAGATATATATATAGAATAAAAAAGCTACCATATCGTTTTGATAATGCAACATAAACGCAACATATCTTAATGTTTCTAATAATATTAATAATAATAAATTAAATAAATCATATGTAAAGGCATGGTCTGCGTGGTTTTTACAGAGTATGATTTGTGCTACTGAAGAAACACTTGTGGCTTTTGGCCTTTCAGTAGTATGTATGTTATATATTCATCCTCACTTTTATTTATGCATTTGTAAATTAAAAATAACATTTGAATAAAAAATATGTTACATTTTATATAATATGTATAGGCTTTATCCTTAACACATTCTTTTCTCTGTAAAATGGAACAAACAATAGTGCTAAATAAATAAAAGTAATTTTTTTTTTACATTACACAAACTGTTAAAATCAATAAAGTTGTTAACAGACTAACTGCAATAATTCAGAAGCTGTTATATAAAACATCATATTGCAACATTATAAATTAACAAAAGTGAATTAACTAGGAATATATATATATATATATATTTTTTTTTTTTTTTGCAAGAGTAATATCCCAGAATTTTTTTAAATGTCTTTTTTTTATTATTGTGTTACTGTATAATTGTATAACTACAAATAAATACTTCACTATAATACACTTTAAGACCAGATAAAAACAAAAATTTTAGATTTAGATCAGATTATTAATTTTTAATGGCTTTTAAGGATCACAGGTAGGTGCATGTGGGTTCAAATAAGTGTTAAAACAATATAGTGTTTACCTTAGACAAAATGTTACCAAAAATAAAAGTACACAAAATAAAGAATAGAGTCTGAAAACTCAAGGTCTCCTTTTTACTTTATTATGGCTCTGCAGCACTGCAGTAGTTTTGGTGGAAATGGTGATTTCTATGGTAACTGATTAATAGATGAGTCATTGTTACATTATATTCTGAACAGTGACTGGGACGCCTTCATGTCCAGAGGTAGAGCAGACTACCAAGTCTCTGCAAGAACAGGAATGCAGCTTGGGGAAATGCCAAGAGCTTTACCAACTGCCTCGTGAGTTTGCGAATAACCGACAGACAGTTATCTTTAGGTTTTATGTATGTTTGAATTTTTTTTATATAAAACTTATTTTTCTTCACTTCAGTGTTTTCTTGCTTCCCCACCTAAATGTGCAGAGCGTCTGTGTGGTAACTGTGGCAAGGGCTGGCTGAGGTTTGAGAATACTTGTTACTTCCTGTCTCAAAACCGGCTCACCTGGCAGCAGAGCAGGGAGGAATGCCAGAGGAAGG
>JAUCMT010000032.1:192406-206089 GCA_032357475.1 Enteromius thamalakanensis
ATTTGATAATGTTCAGTGCTTTGCTACACTCTGTATTGTTAAAAGCGCTATATAAATAAAAGTGACTTGACTTGACTCAGCTCCTTCCTTCATTCAGTCTTATTTGGACTTTCATCAGATGACTCTGTTAGCCGCGGCTGTATGTGGCTGTCAGTGCAATTATGCAGAGACAACAATTTAAACACATTTTACATCATTTAGCTCACAGAGGCTTATTAAAAGCGACTTTGGGCCTTGCCAAAATGTAAAATATTGCCAGTGACAGCTTTCCCAGATTACAGCCACATATTTGGGCCTGCTTCTGCTTGGTGTGCCAATATGAAATATGACCGACTACTAACAGTGTTGTTTGTTTCAATGTTCATCCAGTGTTTCTGCTTCTCCCAGACCCTTCCGTACCATAATCATCTGTAAGGGAATGTTTTTTGGTTTTGTTCTGTTTTTGTATTCAGGTATTTATTCGTGAAGTAATTTAATAATTAAAGGGACTTTTGCCTGAAATAAAATAAAAAAAAATTGCATTAAGGCAATTAAAATACATTTGTAAAAGGGTTTAATCAATCAAAATAATTTTGCAATAAATAAAATAAGAATAAATATATTTCAGGAGTTCCCACTTCCTCAGTAATTCAGGAAGCAGGCAGGGAACCCGGCGGACTCCGAACCCAAGAAGGATTTAACCCCTAAGAGGTGAGGGTTGAGTGATGCTCAGAGTCCAGTCTGATCACCACTTTCCGGGAACAATGGGATGCTGGTTCTGGAAGTGACTGGCTTGGAAAAATTGAGGCTATGGTCAAGGTGATAGCTGGAAAAGGGGCTAGGGCCGGGTGTCCCCGACTAAGCAAGCCGGAAGTGATGGGGGCAAGGAACAAAAACTCCGCTAGGGAAAAAATAAAAAAATCCTTGAGAGAAACCTGGCTTGTCGGGGGCCAGTTCTCCTGTTTGGTTTTCTACAAAAAAAATTGTTTGTACGTGTTCCTCCCTAAATTTGTTATAAAACATCCTATATTACAAAGTGTTTTTGATAGTGATTACAATAACTTTTGCCTGGAATAGAATAGAATAGAATAGAATAGAATAGAATAGAATAGAATAGAATAGAATATTTTGCAAGGCATTTTTGCATTCAGTTTAAAATATATTTATAAAAGGGTTTAATCAGTAAAAATAATTTAGCATGAAATAAAATAAAATGATTAATTTGTTCCAAGATGTATTTATTTATTTAAAAATAAAATAAGATAAATTGTAAAATAAAAAGGGGAAAGGAATTCAGGCATTTAAAGGCATTTTTGTAAAATAGTGTAGTTATTAAAATGACTTTTGCTTAAAATAAAATCAAAAGTGTATGGAAATTTTCATTCAGGCATTAGAAAATAAAATAAAATAATGTAAATTTGTTCCAGTGTGTATTTAGGAATTGAAATTATATTTCTATAAAAATGTAATTATTGACAAGTATATATAATATATTGTAAGTACGTTATAAATTCATATAGAAATAACACTTTTCAAGAAAGATCTGGCATCAAAGATGTTGCTGTACATGAGATGATGTTCTTGAGGCCGATGGAGGACACACAAAGTTTACACACATAGTCTCAGAGAAGTGACCGCCGTCTCTTAGCATTTGTCTGCGTTTGAAAGATGATTTGAGAAGCTGCTCTGCCCTCTAGCTGTATGAAATTTGTGTAATTTCAGCATTAGAAATCATTTGCATGTTTATCAGAAGGCATCATTCTCCTTTTTATGGCCTCTGGCATCTGCATCGCACATTCGCTCTGATAAACTGCCCTATAACGACAAACTGAGGCATTGTGGGTAATAAGCAGCCATGCTATGCTGATTTCTAACCTCTCTGTTGTGTGTGTTCGTCGAAAGGAATCCACAAACACTCTGATGTTTATTGATACTATTTCAGCATCAGTAGGGGTTTCACATGATTGTTGGCATCATCACTTCAAAATGAACACTTTCATTCTGGGATTTTTTTGTAAAACAAATAAAACAGAAACCGTCACAATTCCTTTTAACTGCTTACAGTATGCATTAGTAGATGATCAACATGTTAACATATTATTCAATGAATGAATGCATTTCTATACTGTGTGTATATACATTATAATTTTTCACTCTTGTTAATCAAATAAACATTAGCTAAGTTTTACCAAAGCAATACAATTTCACTCTTTCTAAATTTCAAATATAATTTCATGTTACTTGCTTTTTCGTGAATATTTGCACATTTTACCAGAAAATTGTTAGTAGCAATTAACATATAATACATAAATATTTTAGCTTCTACATTGTTTTTTTAAATGATTTTAATTAATTAACATGTGCTAATTTTTTTAGATGTTTTTTTTTGTTTATTTATTATTACTTTTTTCAATTAATGATTTTCAACCATTTAATGAAGTAATTTTAATTAGTTTTAAACAAAGATTGTTTGACAGTGTTTCACTAAAAATACCATCTAAGTATATCTTAAACATTTCATGTTTAATTTAGGGGTATTTGCAGGTTCTTAGTAATTTATAGAGACATTTACAATTTCTGAAGGGAAAATAATAAAGTATATATATATATATATATATATATATATATATATGTATTAATATTTTAAGCAAATACATGTTTTATTAGAATTATATTATGGAATTCATGAATAATTTGAAAGCCATTTTAACTATTAAACTATAAAATTACAGTATTTGTTTAAGTCAGTGATGATTGCATGAGACGTGAGCAGTGACATCATGTGGAGACACGAGTCATTACGGCTTCATTCGATTCACATAAACGCCTCGGGCTACAAAAAACCAATGCATCTGTAAGCATTCGACACAAGATAAACATTCTCTCCAGAATATCGAGATTATGAGTAATGCACAGGACTGAAAATCACTAGCACATGATCCGGAGTATGCTTGAGTTTCACCAAAGAGCTGCCAGGGAAACCTTTCAATGTATTTCATTATGAAAATAATCACAGCCCAGTTCTGGGTTAATAAAAATCATTTCCACAAGCCTTGAAGAAAAATACTTTATTTCTTTAGAAATCCACATAGAGTACCTATGAAAGCATAAAATTCCATCTCATAGTTTTTTTTGTTTTTTTTTTGTATTCATTTCTCCTTGAAATCAAATGATTAAAGTCAGAGATGGCTGAAGGTGTACCTCACATACAAAGACGTCCACAGTCAATTGGAGGAGAAACCAAAAAAAAAAGAAGAAGAAGAGTATTTATTTGAGAGTCAGATACAGAGTTCTCAGGAGCGTCTTACCCTCAATCCGTGTTGAAACAGGAGATGCGGAAAGTTTTAGTGTGTTGTGATAATCAATGTTCTCTCCTGTTTGACCTAATCTCCAGATCCCAAGAACACACTCGCCATGTTTGTTAATCAGCTCAAGATCGATCCGGGCCTTCGTTTCCCAATGAAGAGAGTCATTAGCTGAGACCATACGGAGGAATCCATAATGAAGAGCTCCAGAAGGTTCACAAATGTTAACTCCACACTGACCCGTCAATGTTTGATCAAACTTTGATAAGTCTGTATCCTTCAGGAGATCGTTAAATCCAGTCCTTTGGCACTGTTTAACACTGATATTTTGTCACAAAAACATCCAGAGAGCGATTCCCTCTCTCTTCCCATCGAATGGTTTGATGACATCCAGTTTCTAATAGAAAACATTGCTCATATGCACCGAAGAGGCACATGATATCCAGGGCCTGGGGAGAGTTTTGCATAAAGAATTGAAGATTGCCTTCCGACCGCGGCTTGTCCTACTGATAGATTGGATCCAGTCCCGTTTAATCTGGCGTTCTGCGTTTGCCTTCCAGATTGAGTTTGCCCTAAAAAACAACAGACATGAGGTCAGATTCAGCAGAGAACACGCATTTAATCATCGAATGCAAAGAACAAAACAATCTGACGGTGAACTACTGCAGAAGATGTTCCACCTCTGATGAACTGACCTTTACAAGCTTTTACAGAATCTGTCTCGGTAATCTGCTCTAATGCGCCACACACAGCTACAGATGATGACCTGTCAATCATCCATTGTGCTAAATTAAAAAATAATAATAAATATAATAAAATGTAACTGAAAAAAAAAAATAAATAAATAAAAAAAAAAAATATATATATATATATATATATCATTATTGTTTTTAGTTTTACATTTTAATTTAATTTAATTTAAATATGAATAGCATGAATTGCATTTTTTTTTATTTTATGAATACATTTTTCTTTCTTTTTTTTTTTATTTATTTAAATTGCATTGTTTTTGCATAGGCTATATATGACATAGAACATGTAAAATTTTACAAAATGTAAAAATATACAAAAAATATACAAAACTATCTATATTGGGTGGCCTTCACTACTAAAAATGTAAGTAGTTAGGAAGTTAGTTGTTTAATGGTGTGTTAATGTGTAAGGGATATAAGAACAATGTAAAAAACATGTAGGCAATGTAAAATTATACATTTAAACGCGAGTACATAGTAGTTAAGGCCACTTATATTAACATATCAATACTTATTAAAAAAGATGGACGAATAAATATTTTAATTCACACACACACAGCGATCTGTCTCTCTTGACCACCAGAGAGGTGATACCACACATAAACTGGGCCTAAGAGTGTTTACACACTCTGCAAAAATAGCATTGGTAAAATCCTAATAAATAAGCATTTACTTTTTTTATTTTTTTTTATCTGTAAGTCATGTGACCATTTTGCATAATCAGAGAACAATGCATATGCAAATGCGTTGTTAACGTATAGAAATATTAAAATTTAGTTCAAATGTTCTAAGCTTTGCCAAATGCATAAATATAAAGGTAAAATAATGTACAAAAAAATGCATTGTGTAAAATAAATGATACAACGTGATGGGTTTTGTCCAGCATGCACACAGGTAAGCAGTGCGGTCTCAGCACACATTATCACATCAGTATCATAGCAAACAGCAGTCGGGGATACGCAAACAATTTTCTGAGTTTGCATAAACAGACAGCGTGGGTGACTATACATAGCGCGTGCTAATTGGACATTTAATGACTTCATTAACTCCAAGCATCAAGCACTTTCCTCCCAGATTTAATGCGGAACAACAAAGCCTTCATCAGTAGCAGCAAGGACAAGGCCTGATATGCTGCGGCTAGTTATCTGCAGAGAGCCGCTAATGCTAGGCCGTATTCAGATGGCTATTTTTAGCGCAGCATGTCCTGCTGCAGTCTGGAGGGATTCTGGAACGGCTGTCGAAGAGAGGTTGCGGCCCATTTCTGTGGCACACAACAAACAGTAATTACCTTCTTCTCTGTGCTGGTATTCCACAACATCCCAGCCCTCAGATTACACCATTTGTCTCAATATGTGAGCCTTTACCCTTTTATCTCAATCTCTAAACCCCATCACAATACTCATATCTGCCCTCTTTTCTTCCATCATAGTGCCTTTCCCTATCTCCGCAGCTCTTTGCCTCGTCCTAATCTCTCTATATAATTCAGTGGCTTTGGAAATATCATAGTAACAGCATAGCAACATCTATGCTATCTTTATAATCTATGATTGATATTATATGTTCTATAAAGTATATACTACATATTCCTTCACAAAAGCAAGTATACTAACATTTATTATTATTATCATTATTGAGAATGGATAAATTATTCTGATTACTGATCAGAATCACAATCATAATATATTTTAAATGAGTTTTATTCGTCTAACAAAATCCTAAGAGTGTAAAATGGTCATAATCCATGACAGTGCATGAACATCTATTTAATTATTATTTTCAATCAATTCCAAGTTGATCAATCAATCAACCAACCAATTAATCAATCAGTCAAAAGCCAAATAAATAACAAATGAATAGCCAAAAAACTAAATACATGAAATAAAGTGGAATAAAAAAAAAATCTAACTCTAGCCGCAGGCAAATAAAGAGAAACATCAAACACCTCCACACTGAATAGTCCAGAGGTGCTGACAAGAGCTTTGGGGCATTTCAAAATCAAATCGAGCTCTGGAATAAAAGATGGAGATTTTTCCAGGTCAGAGAAGGTGGTTTAACTCAAAGGTCTTCTGCTCGATCAGACACTAACTCTTTGTTCACCTAATTGTACAGGCAGAACATGGAGTCTACAGAAGCCTTTTGAAGTGTTTCCTGACCGAGACCCTGACAGACACCTCTGTCCTTCAGCGTCAGATTTTTGTCCGCTGGAGGCGCTGTTTCCCTCCGAACCTGCGCTTTCATCTCAACCCATTCAGGGCTCCTCTGAGGCTCCTCAATAGAAGACAGCCGTGACCAATTGACTGAGATGGCTCTCCCCCGGTTATGTTAAATGGCCTCCTCTCTCAGATCTGAGAGTCGAGGTGGTCCACCGCCGGATATTATCCACAAAGCTCTAAGCACGAGGAACCTGGCCAACCTAGATTGTGCCTCCAAGGGCGCTTAGGCTTTGACTGGAATACAAACCGATGCCTCTAGCACTGCCAGTGTGCTGCTGGATGCTTTAGCTAGAAGGAAAAGGGCAGGAAGTTCGACTGAATATGTTTGTTTTTTTTCTGCTGGAAAACGTACTTTGGATGCTGTTGTGCTGAGGTTCTCCCCGTGCTTGTAGCTTGACAAAATATTTGTCAAAATAGTCTTCAATTGCAAATCCATGTTCTGTAGCTAAAACATTAGAGTAGGTCTGGGTTTGATTCCAGGGGGATGTATTAATTGTTCAAATTTAGATATAAAATGCAATGCACATTAAATAAAAGGTTGTTCACAGTGATGCCATAGAAGAACGATAAAGCTGCTGTGACACTGTCTGCGTTGTTTAAACCACTATTGGTATGTGATATGGGAAAAACATACTTTTTGTTCTGATTATTGTCAATTACATCCCGTGGATAAACAAATATGAGTTGATTATTATGAAAAGAACATCAAACCGGTGACGACTCTGACAGTTGTGTCGTTTATGGGATTCTTTTACTTCTGCAAATAAGCTGATCAATGCTGGAATAATCTACTTTGTACAGTCAAATTAAAGTCTAAATGAATCACTGGTGGTTGCTAAAAGTCAGAGTCAGTCTGTAGATTTCGGGCAAACAGAGGAAACCGATCGCACAGAAAAGCCCTTAGTTTTTGAGACTTTGATTCCATCCTGCAGAAGGAGATCAAACATGTTTGATTTTACAACACATTGTTTATTTTTCGAACATGTCCTAGAAACAAGCTGCATGTTTCTGTGGGAATTTATTGTTTTGAGAACAATTTAGAAGTTTGGAAGTGTAAAAAAATTATAAAATAGTACTTTTGTGGAATATTATTACCATTTAAATACACTATATATTAAAAATGTAATTTTTTCCTGTGATCAAAACTGAATTTTTAGCATTTCTCCATTCTTCAGTGCACGGTTCTTTACAAATGATTCTAATATGCTGATCTGCAGCTCAAGACACATTTCTGATTATTTTTATGTTGAAAACAGTGGAATCGTTGATTAATACATCGTCATATTAGATTGATTTCTGTGTGATTCATTTACAGTGTGTAATGCCCAGTTCTTGCAAGTCAGCAAAAGTATGAGGACTAGAGAAAGTTGTATGTAGTATTACAGCATTAAAGCAACAGTTCGACCCAAAAATGAAATGTCTGTTGAACACACACACAAATATGTTTTAAAAAATGGGAGAACATGTAAAGTTGATGGTAGCCTTTGAATTCCATAGTGTTTCTTCCTTTTCTTTCCCCATACTATGGAAGTCATTGGCCACCGTTAACTGTTCGGTTACTAACATTCTTCAAAATGCTGCCTTTTATCTCCATCTGGGGAGAAAATACAGGTTTGGAATGGCATGAGGGTGAGTAAATGACATATTCAGGTGAACTATATCCCTTTGAATATCTCCTGGATTCATAATAACATGTTGAATTGGTAATTTACACAACTCTGCAAAATACCAATATTTAGACACGCCTCATAAAGGAAAACAGTAATATGTGTTATTCCATACTCAGCAGGGATATTCATAACATACACACGAGTCTAATGTACTAAAATGTGCAGACCGTAGAATTCCTCTCATTTTCATTGCAAACATCCAAACCGGGCATCACAGCGTCTCAATTTTACACTTTTGTAATTCAAATGCATTCAAACAACTGTCAGGCTATCAATTTAAATAGCGATCTCAAGTGTGCCGTACCGTTGGGGAAATCTTTTTAGGCCCGTTACCCCGACACAGACAGACAGCAGAGCTGCTATGCCTGTAATTTATCCATTAAAGGAGGCCTAATTAACAGAACTGGAACATCTCTGCATCAGCAGCACTGTAGCGTGGGGAGATTCTATCACACTGGCAATCCGCTGCCTAGCAACAAACCTTAAAGGGATAGTTCACTCAAAAATGTTAAGTCTGTCATTAATTACTCACCCTCATGTCATTCCAAACCCATAAGACCTATGTTAAGGTATTTTTTGATGAACTCAGAGAGCTCTCTGACCCTCCATAGACAGGAAAACACCTGAAATGTTTCCACTGATGTCCTTGCTCTGTACTAGGGAACACGTCAGTTTTGTGTTTTTAGTACACAAATGTCCCAATCGAAACCCATTAAAACTGTAATTTTTAATTAAAGTAACATTTAATTGTAAAACGATGCAATTTTTCTTAATAAGCTTTCATTCTGTTGGCAAGGCTTTAACATTTATTTTATTACTATATATATTCTTTCTTTTTAACAGTTTTTCAGGTTTTGCATATAAAGCAAATACTTTATTCCTATTTTCTGCTTTTGCATATTATAGAGCCAACTGGAGCAATAATTCAGCTATACAGTAATTGTGTGAGTGTGTTAGTGTGGAGTGTGGTATTTATGTGTATCGTAAAAAAAGTTTTTCTGCCATCTAATTTAGAAAATTTAGTACTCTGCCCAATCATAATCTTACTGAAAGTGAATTTTTTGAGATATCAACCTCAAATTTGGAACACAATTTATTAGAGTTCAACATGTCTCATACTATATTTATATATGTATATTATAACAAATATTATCCATAAATAATTTCCTTATCCTTAAACCTCTATAATTGTTTTTGGTTTCACTTTTATGCTTTTTATTTACATCAACAATAATCTGTGTGCAGGAACTGGGATCGGGATTGGCCCCTCTTGTCGAGATTCAGGAACAGGAATAGTGCTCAGAAGCTTTTTTGTCCAATATAGACCTATGTCTAACTTTTTTTATTGATGCACAATGTTTAACTTGAGTTCTGAAAATGCAGTTCATGAGGGTGAGTAATTAGTGACAGAATTAACATTTTTTGGTGAACTCTTTAAAAAGATTACAAACATCCTTACCTCGGACAGGAGAAACCCCTCGGTAAGGCCGCAGGACGCCACCAACAGAAAAGAAACAGAATGGGTTGAAGTGTGGAGAGAATGGGAAGGGAGGCGGGATCGAACCCTGTGTTATTGCGATATGGAATCATCTTCTTTGAAGGATTTCCCATACTCCGGGTTCAAGTCCACCACGGTGGTGCCTTTCAGCGCTCCGTAACCCCCCTCCAGGCCGTGGGACCCTTCTTGCCTGTCCAATCCGAGTGGGACAGATGGCTTGCTTGAGGCCCCCGAGGAAGAAGATGAGCGCGGTGGAGGGCCCGATGTCGCCCCCTGCTGGCCACCGTTGGTCTGAGAACAAACGTTACTGACGCGAGCAGCCTTCTGCTTGTAGTGCTGGCTGTGAAGCTTGTACTTCATCAGCAGGATGAAGATGAAGACGAGGACCGATGCCACGATGATGCCGCCGATGATGATGATCATGGTGCCGCCGAGGAACTGGTCGTGGATGGAGCGGCAGTGACGAAACTCACGCTCTGTGGAGAAGGAGACGCAGCCAACCAGCCGCGTTGCGGTCAGAGACGTGATACCGTCATCGTACACGGCCAGGACACAGAGCTCGTAGTCTCGAGACGAGGCCAGATCGCTCAGTATGAAAAGCTTATGGGAGGCGGGAATCATTCTGAAACAGAAAGAGAGAGAGAGAGAGGAAGAGAATCAGGACTTGAGCATTTTTAAAAGAAGACTCTTGTGCTCAACAAGGCTGCATGTATTTGATTAAAAATACAGTATTTTATAAAATATTATAATTAATAGTTGTGATGCCCAATATTTTTTTTTCTGGAAACTGCAATACTGAAATAATATTTTACATTATTATTGTTTTTACTGTATAATTAAAACATCTAAAAATATTTTTTTGAAAAAACATTAAAAAATCTAAACTATATATCATACTTTATATTGTCTATAAACAAAAGTAAAATGAACATGTTCTGCAAGCTTTAGTTTAAACTCCACAAAATTCAATTCAGGGCAGATGGTTGTCATGAACACACAGAGTTTACAATATCGCCTATACTGTCCGAAGGGAGACGCGTGTCAGAGCAGATTTAAGCATAACATGAGCCCCGTGCCATCTGCAGCAGAGAGATTGTGAGCCCCGGGATGCCGCTCTCTTCTGGATTTACTCCTGACCTTTCTCTCAACAGGACACAGTAAGCAAGTGCTACTGTTTTAGGAGACCTTGTCTGTATTCATCAGGGGTCAGAGAGTTCACAGAAGCTTGAACGCTGGGCAAAAAAAAAGATATTTTTTCATGACTAGCTGTCAGAGTCTAACATTAACCCTCACCAAACAGAAAAAAAAACTATATAAATATAAAAACACACTGTAGTGAGTAAACATGTCAAACTGCAGGATTATTACCCTTCCTGATGTTTATGATACATGGCAAACTTCCTACTCAAGAAAACTATTTTCCATCAGTATAAAACATTAATGCATGGCTTTTTGTTTTAACTTACTTTAGTTTATTATATTTATATAAATATAGGGCCTACTCTATTGTATTGCATATAAATAAAAAATGACATTTTGTGTTAAAAACCAACTACATACCTGCATTGCCTACAGGGAAAGTGATTGCACGGGTCACTGAGTGACTGTATGCAAACACGACCCAAGTGACCAGACTAAAATATTATTTTTTCTTTTTCTTTTTTTAAATAATGCAGGTGATTTAAATATTTTAAGATGATTTGTTTTAATTGAATTGTGTAGCTTGTTTAAAGATTAAAATATTCAGTGTATACAGTATAATGCAATATAAAATATACTTGTTGGATAAAAGGGTAAGTTTGTGTTCTTTTTGTCGTAATGTTGGTGGTATGAGTGCACTCTCTGGAAAAAAGGTACGAAAGCTTTCAATGGGACGGCACCCTTTTAAAAAGGCCAAAATTGTACTAAATTACTGCTTACAGATAGCCTGATCAAGACAAGTGCATTATGGGTGCAAGTTGTACTACAGTTTCTTTTTTTTTTGCCACAGCGCTTTTTCTCTAGTCATGTACCACCAGTAAAACAAAGACATAAATAAAAAGAAAAAAAAAAACATAGCACTTCTACTGCATAAACAGCTATACTTTTTTAAAATTCCATCTTTGCAGTCAACCTGGTCTCATAGAAATATTTACCTCTATGCACTTTTTGAGCAACACTGTTTTTACATGTATGTTTCGCTGCAGTTTTAAATAGAAATGTCCACTGAGTGGCATTAAAACACAGGTTCAATACGTGAACCCTGGTACATTTCTACTAGGGTGATATAGGTATGTATTGCGATATAGGTATGGACAGTTGTTTTGTTGTAAATATATACTACCAAATCCAACCCTAAACCTACCCAAAAGAGTTAACAAATGCGAAACTGATATAAAAACACAATTACTGATGCAACTTCTTTTTATGAGGAACTGTATATACATGAGATTGAACTGAAAGCTGCAGTGATATGTACTTATTGGTACATATTTCTATCACTTCCAAAAAGTGCACCCAGATACATTTAATCCATGAGACCAGGTAGCATCAATTACTCCTTTAGTTAAGTCTTATAATGCATTCAAATCTGCAGGAATTTGCAAATATTATGCACTTAACTTTTACATTTGTGATGCATTATACAGGTAAGTGAAGGTTTCAAGCACAGTGTTCTCAGATGTTATTCTTGCCGGATGCTTCTGTAAAGCAGAGGCATGAGTATCAGGTTTTCTGCAGGTCTGCTGATGCAATGCATTATTGAGCACTGCACTGAGGTGAGCAGATGAAGGCCCAAGTCATGCCCCGGGTGACGCCACGCTTTGCGTGTTTGTGACCGTGAGCATGGCCGCATATTTTTGCATTTGACCCCGTGGGTAATTGGCCGAGCTCCTCTGGCGAGTGTGGGTTGACTGTGAGGGTAATGATGTGTGAGGGTTAGTCTGCATTCTGCTAACTGCTCAGACACTGTTGGAAGCACGGTGTTCTTTTTGATTGTTATTGACAAACAGCCACATATGAAATTACTTCACCCTGTCAGCAGTGAATTGCTCATGTGTTTTTCTTTTCTTTTTTGGATTGGGCAGTACATTTATCAGAGATTGTAATACATGCCAGTGCTAGCAAATACTGTGTGTGACCATGTTTGAGTTTTATAATCAAGAACCAGAGCACGTCAAATCTTCTGTTCAATATCAGTATTACTACATCAGATTATAAGAACATTTTAAATGATATATATATATATATATATATCATTTAAATAAATAAATTTAAATACATATATAACCAGGGCATTATCTAAATATATATATATATACACATACACACACACACACACACATCTAGTTACTATTTATGTACACAGGTATTACTAGAAGCACTAATATAAAGTGGAACCAAAGAATCAATTCAAATGAATGAATGAATTAAATAAAATAACATTACTGTAAATGTGTCTGTGTTTACACTAAGTGACCATTGATCAGCTGTCATATTATTTTTGAGTTCTATTTGTGTGATCTTTTCTCACACATTGTGTTATGGCTCAGAAGTGTTAAACGCTGTTAACAGTGCTGTCAGTGAGCTTTAATAAGCGCTGGGTTTGTGAGCTGCTGCAGTGTCATGTGCTAATGAGCAGATACAGGAATCTCTCTTCAGTCTGCTCCTCTGGATCCTCTCACACAGCACTTGATGGATATATATTGAGAAAATTCCTCTCACTTTTGGCAGCCATTGGTCCTTTTAAGCTGCCGAGGGTCAGGCTGGCTGAACCCGTGTCTCTGAGCTGTCACTGTAAATAGAGAAGGGGCTTCGAGCTCTTCTGAAGATGTGTCACTTGGCACCGAAACCCTGTCATCTTACTGTCCTCTGAAGGAGCAAGAGCTGCTTAATTACCCACTTAAAAGCGGCTTAAATTAAAGATGAAAACATGCAAATAACGAGGGAGACCGAGAGAGATGATAATGTGAAAAAGATGAGGTAAGGTAATGACAGTGACATCCTCAAACAGAAACCCTCGGCACCTAGAGCTGTCTTAAAGAAACAGGCCCTCAAAAATGATGGTGATTCAAACCCATTTGAACTAACTTCTGTAAAAACAATACATATACAGTAGGCCGGGTTTCACGAATGAGCTTAGCTTAAGCCAGGAATAAGCATTAGTTCAATTAAGATATTTCAGCAATTTAGACTTATAACAAAAATGCCCAAAATATTACAGGTGTGCATCTTAACACAGAACAATGACACTGACATGATTTAAGATATGTCAGAGCAAGATATTTT
>JAUCMT010000032.1:206189-219367 GCA_032357475.1 Enteromius thamalakanensis
CGGAGGGATTTAAACACACAAGTAGTCCCGGCTATGCGTTATTACTTTGGAGCGGTTATTATTTGAAAAGAACGAACTCAACTGTCTCAACTGACCAATCAGAATCAAGCGTTCCAGAGAGCCGTGTAATAAAAGAGTGATAATGAATCCATGATAAAAAAAATAAAAGTCTTAAAAGTTTAGTTTATACAAGTTTAGTAAATTTACAGTTAAAAATGTCCTGTTTAATTGCAATTTCTTTGTAATAATTTGTCAAATACACCCCCCCCCCCAGTATATATATATACTTTACTTTACTGTGCCCCTCCCATTAAACTGCACTGCATGCATGAATTGCATTTTTTAATACATTGTCATTTACCAAAAACAAGCACACACAATTTAGGTAAAATAAGTCATTTCTTGTAGACATATAATTTGGTATACATAATTTCTTTATATATGTATACAACTACAGTCAAGCTCAGACGCAGTGGCATGAGCTCAGCAGGACTGATGTGTTTGTGTCTTTTACATCAGCGCTGTTGTCGCAGTTGTTTAGCAGAGCTGGTTCGCCGGAGGATTTAAACTGTTCTGTAGGACGTGTGCTATTTCGCCAGAGGACAGAGGCAAGGAGGACACGGTGCAAATCATCAAGGCATAAAGCACACAACGTTTGCAGATGCTCTCGTGTCTCCCATAAAAAAAAATAAAAAAAAACCTGCAAACGGGAATAGTTTTGCCTCCAGACGAAAACACTCACCTCAACCGAACTCACAGACCTCGCAGCAACTCAAGGCTTATTTTGATTGGAGATTTACCTACTGTAGACCCAGCCACACGCAGGTGTGCATTCATGAAAGACATAAAGGAAGAACACGAGGACCTCACAGCAGACGAAGCTTTGTGTGAAATCACCTCAGATATGTTGACTTCATATACCCCTCCGAGAGACCTTGAATGTCTACAGAGGAAATTAACGCTATTGTGCTACATCTCGCTCCGGCCTTGTCCGTGTGAATAGCCTGGTTATATGAGTTTCTCTTTTTTACTAAAGACTGATTCAGCCGAAGGCCCTCTAGAAGCTAGGAGGAAGAGAGAAACTCGTATCGAATTATCATTGCTCAGAAGGTCTTTGTTATTAAATTTCAGAACTGCTAACTAGTGTGGATGCATGCTGTTCTTGAGCAGAGAAAGAAAATGAGTAAAAACGAGCATCTCTGGGTTCCCTTGGCTGCCGGAGCCCGAGCTTGGTATGGACTGGAATTCTAATGCTCGGGTAAAGTTCCCCTCCGGTTGTTCAGCTGAGGCGGAAGCATGTTAGCAGCCATGTTGGACACTGGCTCTTCTATTCTTGGCAAACATCAAACAAACGCTTTTCTTCTCTTGTTTTTTGACACACTCTGTCTTAGCCCATGGCTAGAAGAAGGGTTTTCAGGGATAATGATTGGTGTCTGCTCCAGCAAGATTTGGACAAGATATAAAGGGAGAGGAAAGGACAGCTAGTGGCCTGAAGAAATGTTAAAGGATTATTTTGGGAAACTGTAAATTCTGGCCTGTTTTCCTCACCCTTGCATCTTTCAAAACCCAAATAACCTTCTGTCTTCAGTGGAATACAAAATCAGATGTTTTTAAGAAGGTCCAAGGTTGATGAGTTTGGAGGGGCATACTGTAAGGTAATGCAAGGTAATGTCTTGATATGATAATAAAGTAATAAGCACCTTTAAACATATACAACTCTTTCAATTAAATATGTATATATATATATATATATATATATGTATATATATTTTTTTATTATTATAATTTCGTGAGAAAATAAACAATCAGCAAAGTGATTTTTTTTGTGACACTTATAAAGTAAAAGATCTTGTGAGAGTCATTAAAATCATGTTTGCTTTTATCCAACACAGATAAACATAAATCTGGGTATGCATTATTAGGTAACATCTGTTATGTTCAGAAATGAATTCACATTTGTACACCTACGCTAACCTGATTTTACCAAGTGCTACATGTCCCTGGATCAACATCTTTGTTGACCCTGGGCCAACAATGTGATTAACAAACCAGATTTGAAGAAACAGTTTAGGTTTACAGTTTACAATCAGTGTTTGGTGCTTGTACATCAGTGTCAGTCATGTATGATTTCCTCTGTTTTTAGGCATTACTTATGGGTTCATTCAAAGAGATATGATCAGGACTATATTTTTGCATCAAAATGTTGTTCCAGGGTCAACAAAATACGTTGACCTAAGGGACACTTCGAGCATGGCTAAATCAGGACGTGTGTACACCTACACTAAACCTAGTCGATAGAGTTAACAAAAGCAAACATGAAATAAAAATACATTTGCTGAAGCAAACATGTGATTTTATCCTGCTTCTATAAGTGTTTGAGCTTTATCGTGACACACGTCTCAAACCGTGCGCTTCTCATCACAAGTTCAATGTCATTCCAGGTGCGCGAACAAGCAAGTTTACTGTACCAGAAAAGCTGATTTGAGCTCATAACAAAGTATTGGGCAAAGAACTGTGTTAATATAAATCTTTATAAATTGATCATTTGTGGTTTCAGATGGTAAGAGCAGTGCATTTTAAGTACAGTTATGATTTTATATACATTTTACAATGCTGCTTTTCTTTTTTTTTGATGGCTAAGTTGCAGTTTCCAGAAACGGACACACACACACACTTAGCTGGCTGCTGAAGTCATGCAACAGTCAATGGTTTTCTTGAACAACAATGGCATTGTAGCGACTGACAGGTTAACTGTGTTGACTCAGAATCCACACCAAATCCACACACATTCATTTTACCACGACTCGAAAAGTCTACCCACACAATGGCAACAAAACAGCAAACCAACCTCCCACACGCTCACCTCGTCTCAAAGACACACTCCCTCACCTCACACACCCACACACACACATACACACTTGAGAAAGCAGACAGAGAGCACTTGGTGTAGACATGAACCTCAGGTGGTTAAGCTCCCACGTATTGTGTATGAGAACAGGCCGGAACCGAGCACCTCTCTGTTATAGACACAGCACATTCACTGATCGCTCCTGCTCTCACTGTCACTAGGGAAACATTTACAATTCTCCCTTCAAGGCAATAGCATCTATTAAATATTTTTTTAAAGCATGATCCATATTCAAAAAGATATTTCGTAATTGCACTGCGACCAATAACACTTAAAAAGCAATTCATTTCAATAGCTATGAGGGTTTGTTATACAGCCAATACAGCTCAAAGTGAGTGTCATTTTAGACACTGATAAAATAACACAAGAAATGCACAGAATATCACATGCTTCCCAAATACACTTTAAAGGTTGTATTCATATGCAATTTCATTTGCAAAATCAACTTTTTATAGTGTGATTTCTACACTTTTGTAATTGCAAAAAAAACCCCACAATAATAAAATAAATAAATAAATAATATACATAATAATAATAAACTAAATAAATAATTGGACTTTAAGCCATTCAAGCATGCTTTGCTGTTTTTATTAAACATTAATAATTATGAAAAAATAATAATAACAATATAAAATAATTAATAAAGGAATTATGGAGTTAATGTAACTTATTGTTATTACTATCTTATTTATTTATAAATTAGTTTTCAAAATGTGTATGTAAGGAAATAAAAAGGAAAGACAGCTAGAACAGGAAATCAATACGATTATTGATCAATGATGCATTACATTTCTCCAATATTATATTGAAAAATATTACTTTTTCACATAAATATGAATGCTATTGACACTGTATAATTATGAGAGCAATTATTAAATAATAGAAAACCAATAATAACTGATTGAGTACCAAATCAGCACAAGGCATTGTAAAATTAATGTTTGTAGACAGCATTAATATATACTTTGTGTTTATATATATATACATATATACATAAAAACACTGATTTTTTTTTTTTTATTTGACCTAATCAAGCATGTTATCTCTGTAATTTATCAGATTTTCTGTGATAAATGACATCATGGTTCACTTGTAAACACGTATAAACAATAGAACCAATAAACACAAGTCATTATAAATACACGATCGTTTATCTTCTTGGATAATCTGCTGATATTTCCATCGTAAGTGGATAAAATGCATGCTGCGGTGTTATAACATGTACTTCAGACGATTTGACTTGCTAATCATACAGCTCAGAATAGCATGGCAGTAATGATATACCGCACGTGTTAAACGAGCAGCAGACTCACACAGACCGTGTTCGAGAGACAGAGAGACGGAGACGGCCATAAATCACTCGTCCTACACCAGAGAGGCCACACAACGCCGGGTCAAGGAGAGCGACTTTCCTCTCTTTCACTTTCCCCCTCATTCTGTCACCAGCACAACAATAAGCTCATGATACTAAAGTACCTACAACATATACATAATAGAGTGCATTAGAGCTGCCCACTATGAAGCATTTATGTTTCCTTTAGGGATAAAAAAACTTTGTTAAAGAGTTAAAGTCATGAAGCAAAGCAACCAGCTTCAAGGAGAAACATAACATTAAAGCAAGGGGGGAAGAAAATAATAAAAAATAATGAAAATCAGATCCAAGTCTGTGAATTTAATAAGAGAAAGAACTACAAACCCATACGGCACTGTGAATTACATTTTATTAAAATTAATAGGATTTTAAAACTATTCATTTGAAGTTTTGCTTAATGGAATATGCTGTGTATATATATATATATATATACATATATATATTAGTGGTGGGCCGTTCTGGGCATTAACGTGCTCTGTTAACGTGAGACTCTTAACATTAAACTATTCACAAAGTTGGGTTGGGAGCTGGTCTATAGTACACAAGCTATGAGGACTTTCGCTGGTTTCACACTGCACACGTAAGCAGCGCGTATTATTTCCGGCGCCCGTGTTAACGGATGAAAGCGATTACACAACACGCAGGGGCGGCGCGGCAGCAGAGCGGAAGTATATAGAATAATATAGACAGTCGCAAAACAAAGTACGCTGGCAATGACATAAATCAAAGCACATGGCACACAGTGTTCAGAGAAGAACGCTGGAAAATACGTCAGGAAGAAGACGCTTGTCTATAGCCTGCTGCAGTAGAAGCCGCGGTTCAGCTGCGCGAGACAAACGCTGCCAGAATGAAGCACAACTGGCGCACGCTGCTAATAATATTCATTCACAATATTATTTTGTTAAGTATTCATCCGTGCTTCTTAACTGAGAGAAGTGTGATTATATTCTATTATTTGTTCCCAGAGCTCCATTGAGTTACTATTACATCAGGTGCTTGTCCTCTCCTCCAGAACTGCCCCGGCCCTCGCAGACCTCCAGCGGGTGAAGCGTCCTGGACCGCTTTAATAGATCACACCTCTGAGAAGCAGGGAGCAGATTGCCCGGGTCTGAGCAGCAGCAGGGATGGAGATGACTGACCTTGCTCAGCTGCAGGAGGCTGTCAGCGCTGACACTAAACACACAGGTAGCAATGTGTTCTTGTTTTGTTGTTGCCCTGTTGTCAGAAGCGGGCGTCTTGTGTGATCACAGAAGGGCTTTTATCCAGAGAGGCTTTGCCCGGCGTATCAACGCTGTATCAAATCCATCCCGTTCTCAGAAGGATGTAATCCGCACTTGGCCGTAACGTCTTTTATGAATACGGTTTAAAAAGAGCCGGAACTCTGCAAATTCACATTTCGTGGCTAGATTAACTTCTGTGACTGTCTGTTCTCAGAAGAGCGGTCTTTAGATTTCCATCGCAGCGTGTTGTAGCCTGCTTCTCCAGTCAAGTCAAGGCACCGGGGCTGAAGTGAATGCGTTACGAGGATATGGCACAGCCGTTCCGTAGGGATGCTGCCATTACCCTGCTCTGCTGAGAAATGAACCCTTGTCACAGATACATTATTTACATCTCTCGTGCCCACCAGAGGGGCTGCTTTATTTTATAACGCATAAATAAAAGAGAACTGAATGGCATATTGATATCTCAGCCACTGGGACGGCTGCTTGAACTACATTACAGCCCGAAGGAGAGAAAAAAAAGACAGCCTGAAAACAGAAACTATGGGCTTTTGTATTATTTTGCAGAGATCAAATGATGATGTATTAGATTTACTTCCAGTGAATATGTGTATTTGTTTTGATCAGCAGTGCTTCTTTTGCTCTCAGTGTTTTTCTGACCTAAATTTTTATATCTTGTAATATAATTGTATATCTTATTCATTCTAACATGTATTTAAATTATTTTTTATTCTTCTAATATTTTTTGTCTAATTTCTAAAATTCTAAAATAATATTAGATTGTTTGTATTGATGCATGTTAAAATAAATATATTTTATAATTATGTATTTGAGAAAAAAATCTAAATATTATTTTTTTTTAAATATTACTTTTTGAAAATATTATGTATTATTTGAAATAAGATTGTAAGATTATTCCTTATTATTTTTATTGTCCTATAATGAATTATAATTATATTATAATTTATGTAATTATGCTAAATGTATGCATTTTATACTAAATCAAATGTATAAAAAACATTTTTTATATAGTGTATTATTATTATTATTATTATTATTATTAATTTACATGAAAAAAGATATACTCAAGACACACACAGAAGTTTATATTGTTGTTAATTGTTTGGTCATGTTAGTTAATGCATTAACTAATGTTAACTAATGACACCGTATTGTTAAGTGCTACCATAATATCTAATATCAATCTACATCAACAATACAAAACAACATCATTGAGATACCATGCATCCCTAACGATAAGCATGACCTATAACTATATTCTTTAAATTATATTCGGTTCACAGAAATCTCTCATGACGCTCTCTTAGATGGAGTTCTTATTATTCTCAGCTTTGTTAGTTTAAACAGATGAGTTCCTGCCGATTCAATTGTCTAAAACTGCTGAATATGCATAACAGAACAGCAATAATGTTCCTATGCTCACTTAGCTAGAATTGATACAGAATGTCTGGCATGACTTCCTTTGCTCCCATGTTACACAGCAGCAGTCAAAAAGGCAGAGAGTGGAAAAGGCTGCAATAAAAGGGGGCAAGAAGGCGAAAGAGCGACGAGCAGCACAGAAAATGGAGGTGAGAGATAGGAAAGTGGGCTGGGAGAGAATGGAAGAGCTCAGTCTAGCATCTCGCTCACGATAAGAACACCTCTTGTCTTGTCATCGGGTTCACAGCTTCACCAAGGTATTGTCCTCGGGCTTATTCTCTTCCCGTGCAGCTATTATTTAAATTAATTGCTGAGCTTCATTAATCTTAATGACTCCTTTGGAAAGATCCGTGGAGGGAGGATGGCTTGAAATGCATTTTGTGCTGAAATGGAGCGTTTCTGCTTTTGTGCAGTGAGAGAACTGACCGGTCCGAGATTTCCTCCACTTTTATGCATGAGACACGCGCTCGCGCAGAATTAAAGTTAATGAAAACCATCTTAAACGACAGCTGCTGGGCCGTTTAATCACACTTAACATGCTATTGTTCTATGAGGTTATAATTAAAGTATTTATAGCGCTGCCATTATCATGTAATAGATACGGTTCATGCAGTTTGTACTGTGTTGCAATAACCATTTCATATTTAAAGGTGTTGTGCGTTTCTGTCATTAAAAAATATATATGTACAGTTTTTATTATATTTTATTTCAGTTTTTGTCATTTTAGTTTTTTAAAGATGCAACTGGCTGGACTAAATTAAGTTTAACTGAAAATGATAGTTTTAGTTAATTTAGTTTTAGTTGTTTTAGTATACAATGTAAAAAAAAAGAAAGAAAAATGTGTACAGTATAAATTCAATGTAATTTAATTCACTTAAATTAAATTAATTTAGTTTCAGTTAAAACTAAACTAAATTAAAGTGAGTGCAACTAGCTAGAATAAAAAAAGTTTTGTTTTGTGTTTATTTTATTTCAAAGAAATTTAATCTTGGTTTTGGTTATTTTATTATTAAATGTAAACATATACAGTATAAAATCTAATTTCAGTTCAATCTTATTTTATTTAATTTTAGTAGCTATAATAATGTTGCTCAGTAGCACTATGAAACCAGTTCCGATTCCATTCCACTAATGAGATGCTGTGGGGGCGGGGCCATCTGCTTTGATCGACCAATGACAGACAAGAGGAGTGTTCAGGAAACCTGTGTTTATATATATAGAACTCTTTTCGGCACTTATGCTTCATAAATGACACACTTCACTTTAAATCTAGTTGCACTAATGAAAACATCTTACCACATTAAAAAGCTTCAAATGTGATCAGCATGTTAACCTGCAAGTAATTGCCATTTATTAAATGCCAAAAGGAAGTGGGATGAAATTCTCATAAAAGCAACATAGCAGAAAATAAATCAATCAATATGGCCTGAAGACATGTCATTTCTAGAGTATAATCATGGAAATTGCTATAAGCCGCCACACAAAGTCTACAGAAACTGCACGGTCTTCTGTGTGTCTTCCCAGTGTTGGCAATAAACGTGATTCTTGGTTTTCTGTCTGTCAGTGACAACTTCACGAGTGCCTCGTTTCTGCCTCAGTTCAATATTTATCGAATAAAAGTGGAAAGCTTGCCTAATTTCCCCTCGCTGAGGATTTATTGGCATTCTTGCTCGTGGTCGATTACTCTCCGTTGCTGTGGCCGGTTTATTTCCCCCCGTCTTGCTGGCGTGTGTTGTGTGGGAGCGTCTGTAACTCCATTAATTGAATGTTTGAGATAAAACATAAGGAGGATAGCATTCAAACACAGCGTGGGAAAGCAGACACTGTGATACAAGCACTAAACCGCTGGGATGAAATACACATAGAAAACAAAGACTAAATAATAGCGAGGAGAGCATTAAATCAGATGGATGCAAGCAGGTGGGACATCTAATAGAGTTATGTGTGTTGATATGCTTGGAAAAACACCATCAGCCGTTTCTCTGCAGCGGGAGACTCTCATCACCATTCCACAGTTTGTTTATGCAGATATCACTGATTCCTGCCATGATGAAAATACATTTTCTCCAAATGATGTGATAAAATATTGGAATGTTCTTATAAACTCTTCTTAAAGGGACAGTTCACCAACAATTTACAGCCCCTCTTCATTCGCAAATGTAATATATGTACATGTCATATGAAGTTATACATATACTATACTGCATGTGATGTAGCCCATACAAATATGAATGTTTATGTATATGTAAAACAAATATGCACATTTATATCTCAGAGGTGGGGGGCAAGTCACACATATTCAAGTCTCGGGTAAGTCACAGTATCAGAATATTTTTGCCACATGACCTTATTTATTTTCTCTCAGAAATTAACTTTAATTATACATTTTAAGTAAAAATGTTTAAAATATTGGCAAAATACTATTAGTCTGTATTTGAGAAAAGATAAAAATATGTCTCTTATATTAATGTTATTTGGAGTTCATCCGCGGAAACACAGAAAATATTTAACAGATGTTTGAAAATGATTTTGCACTAAATACTGGGATTCAGTCCGGGAGGACGCTAAATAATTTTAGTGTGTATTAATACATGCTATTCAATTTAAAACAATATGCTGACCACAAATCACCCCTTATATAGAAATAACATGGACATTTTAATCGTATATAGACACCTCATTTGGACTGCTTCTTTTACTTTCCGTGATTTCCTACACCTTTCTTGAAAAATATTGGCATGGCTCAAAACAAGAAGCCTATTGCTGTTAATGTTTATGTGTCTACCTCTGTAACCTATTGATTTCTTTGGTTAAGAGCTAAACTGACGGCTGTGCTTTTAAGGTCTCCTTAAGCTTTCTGTTTTGCTTTTGTTTTCATTTATATATTTATTTGTTTGTTTTTCAGTTGGAACCATAATTATTGAAATGGAATATAGAAATGTGAAATGAAATAACCACCAGTTATGGTGAATCACTGCTTTCCCAGATTTCATTTAGTACAATTGATTTGTTCACAACCAGTAAGAATGGGCCACTGAATCATTTCAACGATTTGTTTAAACCCCGGGATTCGTTCAGTGTTGCTTAGAGACTTGCGTGACTTTTTAACTATGGTCAGAACAGAACCGTTAGCAGTCGAGCTGAAAATATTACTAAATATCGTATGTCTCTTCCGTCTCTGTGAGTCGAAGAGAAGCATACGTAAACGATAAAACACTGTGGTTTCTGTGGAAAAATTTCACATAGTGATTTACAAATAGGGATTCTTGACACTAAAGTACCGTTTTGAGACGCAAACGCCAGCGGATTTAAAGTTTGGCATCTTTAATAACAAACACGTGACTAATCATTTATAATCTCTTTAGTTTAATGGCAGACTTGAGCTGAATTTTTGAAGTGGTGACGTCCCAGCTTTGTTAATGCATGCAGCAAATGAGAACAGTTTCCAAGTGTCAATCTAAACATCTGGAGAGATTCTCTCTCCCTGTATTTGACGCGCTGTGCTCCTCTGCTCGTGCAGTGTCATGAACGGCACAGACTCGGATCAAAGTCAAGTCAAGTGTCAAGTAACTGGATTTCAAGTTTAAGTCAAGTCGTGTGTCTCGAGTCCTGACTGTATTATATTAAAAGATTATGATGAAAGTTAATAGGATACAGAACAACACTTTTTTCCCCTCCACAATTCTCATGCTTGAAGGAGAAACAAAGCCATATAGAAAAGTTAAAGTTTCACTTTAAGAGGCTTAAAACTTATATTTTGCAGGAGGTTGTTTGTGATACTTTTGCTGCAGCCTTTAAACCATCAAAATAATCAGTTTGAATCCATACGGATTATGTATTATAAATTCACACATTGCAATAAAATGTTTTCAGATGAAAAGGTTATGTCTCCAAACGGACCAGTCTTGTTCTCACTGCTTCTCGGGTACATTTTTACAAATGGCGTGGTCCTGGCCCTCGGATCAATAGCTTCTGGGAAGCGATCTCAAAAGCCCTGTCTGGGAACATTCCCTCTAAACCTAATATTATGTAACTGAATCATAGGTGAGTTTTGAATTTTATGTTTGGCCCGCTGGTCTGACTGCAGCAAAACAACAATCAGGTGTTTTCTCTCAGAGAACAATTATTATTATTTTTTACATTTATTTTCCATCTCTCTCTCTCTTGTTTACAACTCAATCATTTTAATACGCAAAAGATGCTTTTTCATTTTATAAAAAAAAAACTGATTTTTAAGTATATATACAGTAATATATAATATAAAATTAAGAGTGTTTTTTGTTTTGTTTTAATTATTTCAGTTATTTATTACTTCAAATTAAACTAAGAGAAAATAAGACTTTTTTTTTTATCCCAGTAAAGTAAGTAATGAATCAAACGATGATACTCTTTATACACACATGCATACATTTGCATCATGTATTGTAGATAATGCATTGATTGAAAGTCTGAAAGAAAACAAAAAGTTAATCACAAAAAGAAGATTAATAACAACGCAGTGATGTCATCATTAAGTGACTGGTTGGAACCTGGCGGGGTGTCCTTTAAAACGGCTAGGACTTTGTGGAACTCAGCGAAAGTCGTACTGCGGCTGATTGCTATTTGATTTGCCACACAGCTTGATTTGTTTTGTGCCACATCATGCTGCAGAAGTGAGAAGATGCCCCGAGGAGATGCTTTTGAGTGTCGGGATTTCATCCGTTAGAAGCTAAGAGTCGACTGCACTGACAAAGAGATGAAAGTCTTTAAAATTCGGGCTGTGTCTTTGGGAGCCACTAAGAGGAGGAAGAATATTCCAGAGGGGCGAGCGAGGAGTTGTGTGCTCAATCTGTGAAATGAATTATTACCGAGAACTAATTAAAACTCACGCTGACACGTGCAAAGGTATACATATATATATATATATATATATATACTTACATCCACACACAAAGCTCTGTACCATTAGTGGGTCATGCATGTGCCGCGGAGCCGTCGGGAGACTTTTACACATTAATCTTGCAGTTTAAATTCCTCAAGGTGTCAGAACGTTACACACCACTATGCAGAAGGGAACACAGCAGGACAAATTAATTGAATTCTGGGACTACAATGCATTTTTTTTTCTGATGACCTCTGTGTGTATTAGTCTCAGGTTCCTGAGCATATTTCTACCAATGGAGTGTGAAATGAAAGCAGGCATTGATGTGACTGTCTGGAAATACACAGAAGGAGTCATAGATCTGGTTGAATAAAAGAACTCCAGTTTGAGTGCGCTTGCCCGGACATCTGGAGGTTTCAGTTTTATCACGAGTGGAACTGGGAAACCTGTTTGGAAACAATGTACTAATTGCTTACTAATAGCAGTACACAGTATGAATACAGTGCAAAGTACGCACTTTTTCTGTATGAATGTGAAGTATTTAGATGACCTTTTACATTTCTAAATGTGCAATATGAAAAAAAAAAAAAAAAAAAAAAACTGTATGCAATTTTTTAATGCAAAATACAGCAACACAATGTATAAAAAATATAAAATAAAAAAATAAAAAATTATATTAATAATTATTAAATAATTATTGTATTAGTATTATTGCTATAAATATTATTAAAATAATAATATTTATAATGTTACAAAATGTTTTTATTTCAAATGCTAACATCCATGACACACTTCACCTCTGAAAACAGCAGATGTGCCGGGGTGGCGTCACCGCCATCATATAGAAATATATGACTGTGCGTGTGTGTGTGTGTGCATGCAAGGTGGGTTTGTTTACATAATAATTGTATGTGTCCTGTGGGGATGGTGATGATGAGCTTTCCCTAGTTAGGCTGAAGGCAGTGAAGGGTAATGGCACCCTATGACCGCTGTCTCCTACAAAGTGATGGTCATTAAAAGCACAAAACCATGTGCTGCTGTTGAGATCATCATTTGCTGTTCATTAGTGCCAGAAAGACCCTTTACCTTTTTGAATATATATGCTCAAAGTTTGATGTCAATAAGATTTTTGACAAGTTTCAAGTCACATGCCCATTATTCAGTAATAAATAGTACAATTAAAAATAAATGTTTTGTTTATAATTAAAAAATATAAAGTTGGATTTTTAGAATCATTACTCCAGTCTTCAGTGTCACATGATCCTTCAGAAATCAATAGGTGCGTTCGACTTCATGCGGTGCTGCGCAGACCGATCGGCGGCTGACTTGAAGTAGTGCATGCCGGTTAGAAATTTTGTCCGACTTGAACCGGCGCCG
>JAUCMT010000032.1:219467-241303 GCA_032357475.1 Enteromius thamalakanensis
CGTGAATGAATGTTCCGAAGTAAACTTTAACGGACACTGTGTAGGGACCATGTCAATTGGGAACACAGCTCATGCACGGAGCTCTCTTCTAATGAGCTGATTATCAAAATCAGGTGCGTTAAGAAAGCAAGAGATGCAAAATACGCAGAGCAGGGGGGTGCGAGGACCAGGGTTGAGAACCACTGCTCTAAGGTTTTGTCGATCTTAAGCCAATACAACAGTCCATTGCTGATGATCTTCAAAACGTCGAGAGAAAAATAGGAACCCTTCCGTGCATCCAAATAAAGATAAATGGCACCCTCCAGTTGACTTATCACATCTGACTGAGGATGAACAGAAAATAGCCAGAGAGATGCTTTTTAACCAGTCTGATGTATTTGCTAGTTTTGGCCCCAGAGTTTCACCCAGTATGCCACAGAGTAAAGCAAAATATCCTTGAGACATATGAGCAGCACCCCCAGTTCGTCACACCAGAGCAAGTACAAGCACTGGCTTACCCGTTACCGTCCGTGGAACCACAGGAACTTGTGGATGAATACCTAGTAAGGAGAAGTAATGAGGATCCTGACCTTGGAGCACAGCATCTTGCACAACCAGTGAATGAGAAAGACATTAACCTGTGCAGGTCTACACGTGCAGTGAAGCCAAAGGAGGTGTTCATGTACAGATGGGCCAACCTACATATCAGGCTTGGAGACCAGGAGTCAACGCAATGCATCCCTGTGTACAGTACCCAGTCCAGACTTACCCTGTCCTACCTGACATACACTCCTACTCACCCCTACTATCCCCCGACATATGTGTATTGGCATGTTCTTAAATTATTTTTTACAATACGAGAACTTTTCTAATTAAGGTAATACAGTTTATTATTTTGGTGTTACACCGCCATGCCAACAGATGGCGCATCAGGCGCTCTTAAAAGACACAAGAGATGAACCTACTGCTGGTAAGCGGGCTCAGTAATAAACTGACTGTCGCTATGGAAAGACGTCATTTCTGTGTTCTATTGTTTTTCACAGGTATAAATTTATAATATTCATTTTATGTTACTTGTGTAAATTGAGATGCGTAATACAACAAGTGTAAGTGAGATTTGAAGTGATTTTATTCAAAAAAAAAAAAAGTGTTTTAATTCACTGAGGATTGTAAAACCAGCTGAAGAGTGAGTTGAATCGTGTTTTTATGTCTGATTTATGTTGATTGCCCAAAATATTGAGTCGGTGTCATATGTTATGTTTGAGAGTGTTTTGGAATTATGTTTCTCCGTTTATGTTATATTCATGGTTCAGTCGGCATTTTGAGTGTTCAGCACATGCGTTTTTCAGTGTATGCATGCGCATGGGTTAAATGGAAAAAAATAAAAAGTTATCTTAAATTAATCTCTCAAGTGCAATGAAATTCCAAATATTTATTTTGTTAAATCTGTTCTTTAATACACTCTGAAAGCTCGATAACTGGTGTATTGCATTTTTTTTTACATTAACTGTAAACCAAATCTGATTGTTTTTATAAACATATGTAAGATTATATGAATCTATGTAAGATTCTGTTTTCTTAATAAAGTGTACATTATATTATAGCTAAAGATATATTTTGCATACAATTATCAAATGTTTATATGGATTTGTTGTTGTATAATAGTAATTCACAAAATGCACTTTAAGTGTTGTTGAGTTTTGAAATGTTGAATTTATAAAGAGTTAAAGAAAGAGAAATTATCTCAGTAATAAACTGACTGCGGTTATGGAAAGACATAATTTCTGTGCTCTCGTGTTTTTCAAAGTTTATCCATCGATCCATAGTGCGTAAAGCCTGTGCATCATTTGCTGCCGGTCCAGATTTCCCCTAGGTCGGAGGCTGGTAACACAGACAGGATGCAGCTGAACTCAGCGGTCTCATTTATTTTCTCCTTCAATTTGAACAGCTCACCAGAACAGTGTGTGCACAAGAATCCTCTTTCTTAAAAGGGATCACTCCCATAACCATGCATTTATATATTGTTGCAGCGAATGTAAACAAACTTAGCTGTAGTGCAGTCCTTGGGGACTCAAGCAGCCATCATGCCATGCTGAGAGGTAGGAACTGGTTTAAAAGCCTTGACTCTGTCTAAAAGTACAGACAGGTCAGATGTTAGAGCACACCCAAAGTAGCCACTCCACCCAACTGTTGTCTGTCGGGCTTGGCCCTAAGTGCAGGGTTTGAAGTACAAAAGATGAGTAGACCCACGGGGGGTGGCAAAGGACCCACCAGGTCAATGTTAAAATGAACATGAACAAAACTTAGTTCAGGTTACACGAAAAGCCTCAGTGGTGACTTGCTGTGTTGTTGTACTTTCGCCCGCTGACATGCAACACAAACTGAAACCCAATTCCGAACATCCTTTTTTAAACCATGCTTAAACCATAAAGGTCCACTGGACCTGGGGCTATTAAAAGACTGGACATTTTAGGTGACATTTTCACTCTGTCCTCCTATTGTCTGGGAGTGCTATTAGTATTTGTGTTTATGTGTGTGTGTGTTTCTGGCTCTAAAATTCCTGCTCAAAAACCCAAAACTGCAATGGACACTGGCTGAATAACTAAAATATAAACACCACACAGGGGTTAAGTCTAGTGGTCTGCCGAGGTTTTTGTTAGTGTCATGTTTATTGGTAGAGGAAGGGTTATGAGATGAGATATGAATAACAGAGTAAATAAATATAAAATAAAGAATTAATAAAAAAAAATAATAAACTTAACAAATAATATCTTTTCTGATTTTCTGTGGATAGTTCTTCTTTTTTTAGAACAGCTCACACTCAAATGTCATACAGTATATGACTCTAATACATAGTTACCACAGGACAGAAATTTCAAGTTCAATGTCATTAAATATACAGAAAACAGAATAAGACCACATGCTTTTGGTAAGTTCACTGCCATCAGAAGATCCAGATGTTTCAATGTTCTGTTGAAAATGTGGTGGAATTCTAACACGACTGAGTGAAAACCTGGGGATACTGCCAAAATGTGTATGCAAAATAATATACATTTATTTTTACATAAATGTATGCACAGATTCAAAGCACATTCATGTGATCATGTGATATGTTTTTTGTTTTTTTTCGTGCCTCCTACCAGCTCCTTTCAGAGGGAATGAATGCAGTGAACTCATTTACCTAAAAACAATTTACCCATATTGTAGCCTATTCATTTTCATTTTATAGTGCAGTTGTTTTACAATATACAGCAGTACATAGTCCTTGTTATAATTATTAGAATTACCCTATATTGTAATTTATTTGGCTAATTAAAGCACCAGTGTGAATGTTTATATTCTTGTTAACATATTCTTAATGTCAAATATTCTTCCTTGTTCTATATCACATATAACAATGAATACTGTACCATGAACTTCTTATCACCATGTTATCATATCTGAGATTCCATTACATCCCAACAATACTACTAGGATACTACCATAGTGTAAAAATTGTCAAAACTAATTTGGTATTATAAAGGGATTGTTCACTCAGAAATTAAGATTCAGGTATCATTTACTCACCCAAAGCTATGACTATGACTTTTTTTTTCTCAGTTGAACAAAATGTGTCATTTGGTGACACTCTTGGTTCCCCTGTGCATTCATAAGAGTGCCTTATTGTCATATGTTTGTTTATTTTATACTTCATGGGACATACTAAACAACATACTTTATACAACATACTAAATGTGCAATGCTGTTCTCTGTTTGCCTGTCAATGAAGTTCTTGTGTTTGACAGGCCAGTATCAGAAAATAAAAGCTTTTCTTTATTTGTTTAATTTTTCTTTTAAATTCAGAGACTATGCATATTCGGCTTTAATCAAATTGCACTGTGGGAGCTGATGCTTATGCCTTGTGCTAATAAATAGAAATGTTGCTTATATGAGCCACAGTACATTTTCCAAACATCTTGTAGACATGGCATGGAGAGCACTTCAGGAATGAAAACATTAGCTGATTTGATCCGATTAGCATTCTCTTTTGAGGAGACAAAGTGAAGCAAAACGTATTGTCATTTTGAGGTCTAGAAGAGACAATGAGAGGGAAAGTGTGGAAAATGAAATAAAAGCAGAGAGCATTTTTGAGCACTAAAGCACTAACGATTAAAGGTAAATGCTCACACTGAGATAGTGGCTCTAAATGAATTAGCCAGAGATAACATGTTGTGCTGCATTTGTGGGGGTAGTCAATTTTAATTAGTGTTTTGGAGACATCTTTTATCGGACTGCTGTTAACCTTTCTACCCCCCACCCTCCACCCCCTCTCTGCCTATTTCTCTGCTATCACACATTTGAACTATGCTTTTAAAAGATTTAAGACTAAAACGCAACTGTAAAGCTGTTTATATATAGTATATCTATACATATATAATTTTAAGAAAAAAATGCTACAGGAGGGGTGGTAAATGAGTCATATATTCAAGATCAGAATTTGTTGCATGAGATAGCCCTTATCAGAGTGAATCGGTTTTCTCATTTTCATTGGTTCACTTTTATCTTGAAAAGTTCACATTATTATAAAACGTTTTACATTACAAAAGTCTTGGAGATTACCAGAGCCTGCTATCTCTTTCTCTCTCTCCGTGTTCTTTTTTTTTTTTTTCTCTGCTGTGCGATGTTAGGCAGCTACTTTACAGCCTTGAGCAGCACTGCTGTACTGGACATCAGCTGAAACTACCAGTGACAGGATGCAATAAACTGGAGAATAGCAGCAATCTGAGAAAAGTTCCTCATTCACGGCCTCCTGTCTTCTATCCTGGGCAGAAAATAAAAAATCAATACAAGCACACAAGGCCTTGATAAAAGCACTGGACAGGGAAGAGAGCCAATTCTGAATTTACTGAATTAAAGTGATCAAAATTTTCAAGTCAACTCAGACTGCTGCCTACATAAACTAACAACCCTATCTCCCCAACTGCCTGTCATTCACAGTGATTTACCATTTTCTGTCAGTCTTTTCACCCACTCTCAGTCTTTCTCTTATTGGGTTTATTGGACTTTATTGGCATGACAAATAGCATTGCATTTAGATGCCAAAAGCATTCGTAGGCTGCTACCGAAAATAGTTACATTAAGGACAGGGTAATAATAATAATAATTACAATAATGTAATAAAAAACATAAATTCTCTTATAATTAAGCTTAATGCTTTTTGGTCTCATATTAATTGAGTGACAAAAAAAAAAAAATTATTTATCCCTTATTTATACCTTTTAAATAAACTATTGAAGACAAAAATGTAGCACAGAGGTATTAAACTGCTTAAATTATATGTACAGCAGTTTTTTTGTTGTAGTTGCCGTTGTTTTTTTGTTTGTTTTTTTACTTCACAGCTGTCAAATATTAATTATATTATGAACTACTGTACTATTATTTTATCATCATCAACAACAACAAAAATGTAGTTTTAGTTTTATTGTGGTTGATTTAGTTAGTTAGTGTCACATATGGACTTGTAGTTGTGTTTTTGTTCCCATGTGTTTTCTGACCTAGAGTTATGTGGTTCAGGTGTGTCTTGTAATTGCCATCAGTTGTTCTGTGGTGCGTTTCCTGAACAACGATGTAACCCGCTGATAAACCACCATAGTACGATGCATTGTTTTGGAAATGAACTAGCAACACCGAATCGTTGAACTATGCTGGTAACTATGGAATTTGTGACCATAGAAGGCTAACTATGCCTTTGGGAAACGCACCCCTGCTACTTAAGTGTGAGCCTATTCTGTATATCTTGGTCCAGTCTTGAAGCCACCTGTGTATGTGTATCCTGCCTACCTAATGAGGATTACCTTATTTGAAGGTATTAATGCTTGTATACCATTATTTTCATCACATACGTGCATTTCTTCTACGGAGCATCATTTACAGTTTTTCTTTCTTGTTTTATGGAGTCCCCCGCTGTCCTCTAGGACCATTTAAGACTATTTGTGGAAATATCTATCTTTAAACTTCGTGAGTAGAGCACAGTTGTCTAAAGATGGTTTCAGGGGGATTTTGCCACCTTTGTGAAGTGGGTACTGATGTCCTAGAGCCCACTGTGGACGGAGAGTCAAAGCAAGCTGTGATTGATGAGCCATTACAAGAAAAAGCGTCTGTAGCTAAGCAAAGACTTTGATACTGAGAGAATATGTCTTCCTTCATCATCTGGACTCTCTTTAACTTTTACTGTTACCTTTGGCTAAGGAGACAATTTTTTAACTGCCTGTCTACCCTGAATTCTTGGCACTACCTGTTTTGGCCAAGGTGGCCGTTTATTAATGGTCTAGCTGATTCGTACTATCTGCCTCTACTTCTATGACCATGGAGGTTGTTCCTGTTGGGTGGGCAACACACACATCCCTTTTGGACTGTTCTGAAATCGCATTTGCTCTCCCTCTTCTGCTATCTCTTCTCTTCTATCTTCTATCTCTTCTCCTATTATAACCACTTTCTCAGCCTTGCCATCTTTTGCCCCTTTGCTGCTACTTCCTCAAAGTCCCTCTGCTCATCCTAAGCCTACCATTGGTATTTTGTCTACCATAATTTTTTCTTCACCTCAAACCTCTGCCTCTGTCCGTCAACCCAGCAGCTCAACCATGGCTCCTAGGTCCCTCCTTTCTGCCACGGCCTGTCAGTCTGTCAGTTCTGCCATGCTCCCTCATCCACCTTGGTCAGTTGTCAGCCATCCGTTGCCTTGGAACTTCATTCCCCTGACTGCGCCTCCATCCCTCCGGCTCTGTGAGGCTCCTCAATTACTCTGGCTCCAGCTTGGTTCTCCGTTGCTTCAGCTACACCATGGCCTTCCAGATCCCCACCTCTGCCTCTGTCATCAGAGTCATCTGCTCCACCTTTGCCCTCCAGATGTGCTTCATCGCTCTGGCTCATCAACTCTCTATCTTCGCCTCCGGCTCCACCACCACCTACTCCGCCAGTATCGGTTGGTCCCCTGGAGTTGTCAGGATTTTCTCCACCATGGCCCCTGACTCAGTCAGCTTCACCATGGGTCACCTTCATGGCTGCTGACTGGGTGCCACCTGGCTCTTCCTGCTCTAAGTTCCTCATGTCTCCATTCTGGTATAAGAGAGTGATGTCATAACAATAATAAATGCTGTAGTTGTTTTTTGTTTTTGTGTACAAAATAATCAATGTTATTTGACACTAAGAGTACAGTCTGGTTGACTACCTCATCTCAGTCAGGAATATACAATAACACCCATATATTTGTTGACTAAGTACACAATTTACCAGTTGGCCATAGAAACAATATGCCATACTGTAAGATGACATGGTTACTTAAGCAATTACAATTACTGCAATTAATGCAGATTATGAGCAGTTGAAATGTGGAAACACTTCTTCTTATACTGTGACAAACACATGCCCTTAAGAGGCTCACTGCACAGTTGAATACAGCAGAGTTCCAGTCACTCAGTGAAAATGACAAAAATAAACATTACTTGTTGAAGCACCTACTACCTCTTTAGTATGCATATTCATATTCATATTCATAAATGCCACAAACTAAGAGGTAATGAGTGAACACCCTTACATTAGTTGTTAAATTAATGTGTATGTACATATATGTGTTTTTCATGTTTTGTTTGTTTTTGTTTTGCTGGTTTACATTTACATTTAGTCATTTAGATAATGCAACCAAAAAAAAAACCAACAACAAAAGAGCAGAAAAATGCAAGTGCTATGACAAATCTCTTTTATTGTACATGTTGCACATTTTTGTCAATTTTTAATTGTATAATAAATGAAAAGAAAACAAATAGAATACAAAAAGAATGAAAAGAAGTGCAAGTCTTAAAGGGGCACGTTTTAAAGGTGGTATTTTGATATATTTTACTATTTAAAATAACTTTAACTATAATTTACTCCTGTGATCAAAATGCATTATAATTAATAATAATAATAAAAATAAAAATGTATTTATCTGAAATGGAAAAACATTTTGTTATAAATTCAGCTTAAAAACACAGCAAAAAATTAGATTTTAAAATATATTCTAGTAGGCTATATTAATATATATATATACATATATATATTTATATTGATGATCTACCTAGCTAGCTCACTAAATAAATAAATAACTTATTTATACATATATTTTATATATAAATAACTGTTATAATGATTCATAATACATTATAAATTGAGATACACAAACTGATATCAGGCCTATTTACAGTTGATATAGATTATTCCTGCAGATCTACAGATTTAGTGCTTTGAAGTGCACTTTGTGTGAAGATGAGTACTACACAGCATTCAACATTATTTCTTTTCTCTGCAGACTGAATTAACGTGTGCCATCATGCCATGTTCACATGTCCCTGATCTTTCTCTGATCTCTCTCAATATCATGCACATAAACACTCTCCTCCTCTCTCTCGCTCTCTCTCTCACTCACACACACACAAATATGTGTGAGTGAGAGAGACTCTATTACTTTTATACTGAACAAACTATATTTTCTATCCCCTAAACCTACCCCTTACAGAAAATGTGTTTGAATTCTTACACTTTCAGATAAACATAATTTACTATTTTAGTTTTGATTTATTTTTCCCTTGCAGGGGAGCCCCCGACAAAATCAGGTATTACTTGGAATTTTAGATTTGTTAATTCAATTGGCAAATTGTTAATTCACAGTGGCAAATTGATTTAGTCAGTTCTATTTTTTTCAGTTACGTTTGACTTGTTCAGTCCAATCCCATTTTACTGTTATATTCTCCTTTTTGATGATAAATTTATATTATATTTATTTTAGTCCATAACAGGTCTCTTTATAAAGACAGACTGTCATGATTCTAAATTTTTTAGCAAACATATGCTGAATCACAATACAAGCCATGTTACTTAATTTGTTCTCTGTTACATACGTGACAACACATGTTAATTTGTTTGTGTGGAAGCTTTAGGCTACAGCCGTAGTCTTATGTTCTGGTACATCCTCATTAACAGAGTTCTGAAATTAAATACTAGTTTTGCTGAATGTGATCAAGGGCCCTAAAGTATCATCTTTTCTCTCTCTCTCTCTCTCTCTCTCTCTCTCTCTCCCTTTGCGCTCTCTCTCTCTCTCTCTATCTCTATCTATCTGTATGTGTGTGTGTGTGTGTGGGGGCATGTTCGAAGTATGCATGCATGTTTAAAACTTGTTAATTAAAATTTACTTTTACAATAGAAAGCAGATATGTAGCCACAAAATAAATGCATGTAGTTCAAAGACACACAAAGTAAACTAACTGTCATACATAAAAACTTAGCATTTTGCTATTTTTCTAGGAAAAAGGTGGCTCAGACCAAAAGAAGCTTTAATGGAACTAGCTACGCTGGCATTTTGGTATTCGTGAAGTGCAGAAAATGTCAGCGAGCCAGAATAACTCGTGCAGTGAAACAACCCTGATTACATCAATATATCAGTCAGTCAGTCATTCAATAAATAAAAACTCAATCGGATGCAAATTTACCTGGAACGTTTTGCTGTGCTTCACGCCGCGGTTCGGTACTGCCTTCAGACTCCTTGGCTCATTTGATATATCGCTCGAGATTTAAAGAATCATCGGACACAATAGAAAACACAGTATCAGTGCTTTGCTTTTACGAACAGTTCGTGAAGCTTTAAACCAAGTCGTTAAATCACATTTGCTTGCCTTCTAAACCGCCGAGCTGACCCTCCCCGTTCTAGCCCTCGCCTATCTATGCTTCACACTAAGAACAAATAATAATTTCTGCATTTGTGCACGCTATTTACAAATATGGGTAAGATACATAAAACTATTTTGTTAATTAATTACTAGAAATCCCAATATAGGCTAATAAAATAACCAATTTACGATTGTTTAGGCAATATTTAATTAATGAGGATTGTCTTTTACCTTGCCATTTGCCTGGTTCCATCATCATCTCTCTAATACAGATAATCTACTAAAAGAGGTAAAACCTTCCTAAATATATTCATTTTTCTGACATTTCTGTGTTCCATCTTTAGTTATAATATTATAATATAATCAATTTTACAACAAGGGGATACACTCGTGATAAAGGACTTTAGCTGCTTCTGCTATTCATCATAAGTCTGTAGCGAGCAGATAGGTCAAAAGAAATGATATTGCTTTAAAGGGTGAGTGTTCTTATCTCCCCATAGCAGGACACGCCGATCGATACAGGACCTGTCCTGAGCTATACTCTTGCAATTATCAATGGTTGATTTAGTCTTCTACATAAATTAATAGAAGATTTAAGGTCTTTCTGGACGCAGGCCCAACTTTTAGGGTGATGGAGTATAGAAAGAAAAAAATCGCTTATGCGAGAACCTTTTGTAAAGAAAAGTAAAGAGTTGAAAATGTATAATATTGTACAATATTGTAATAAAATTGTACAAATTGAGCATTATACTAAAGTATACTCTGCATTAAATTAAAATAATATCAGGATCAAACAGATACGACTAATAGGCTACATTACAAGAATTAGGCATGCACAGAAAACAAAACAATTAATGATAAGCTCATATATACACGATATTTCACGAGTCTTTCTCTGTGCTTATCTCTCTGTATGTGTGCGAGTGTTTTCTTTATATAATAATAATTATATATCACCATTTTTTCCGCTGTAGGAGAAACTACCCTATTTCAACAATAACACACCAATATTTGCAGCTTAAGAAGATGAAGGTTGGAGATTTTTTTTTATCAGGTCATGCCGTCTTGAGCATATAGGATGACGGGTGGTGGTGAACTGGTGTGTCCTGCTACATCCTAGCGGTCGCTCTCCGCAATGGGCTAAACTCAAGCATTCAGCAAATCTCTCACACACGACACACAGTCTCATATACGGACACACACCTCTCCAGCGCCATCACCGACAACTAACAAACTCCTGGCGTTACCGCTTCGCCCAGCTGAATGTAAACCCAATACTACAGATACAACGGCAGTAAATATATAGGATATTTATTTTTTTCCTTAATAGCCTATTTGTATACTAATACATGTTAATATAATTATTACTTACTTATTTATCGCGGAAGCTTCTTTAGGCTATGCGAGCTGTTTTGTAGGCCTGGAGCGAGGCTTTCAACGGGCTTATAGAAGACTAAACCAACTGCAGACTCTTGAAACGAATCATATACGACGGATCACATCTTAAACCGATTTACTTTTAATGGTTCGAAAACTTTATTTTTTAAATACGATTGAACTTGTGTTACTATAAACATTAAAAATGAGTGGGGTCTTACTATTGTAAACTTTTGCGCACTAGTTGTCAAAATTCGGCATTTATTATTATTATTTATTTTATTAATTTTTTTTTTTTAACACAAGAGGACTGCATTTTTTCCTTCTTAACGAGAGAAAGAGGGATGCAATAATTATGCGTTTATCGTATCGGTCAATGGAACAGCGGACCTGCGAACCAGCAGAAAAGTTATTCTGAACAGGAGCAACCCGTATCACTGAATTCTCTCACTAGCTGCTGGGAATATACATTTATACCGTTTGAAGCTAAGAGTAAAATCATGCGAAAATGAACTACCAAGGAAAAGCCCTACGAAGCAAAGGAAACATTTGACCCTCCTCCTTTTTCTCTGGGCGTTAGAGGTGATTTTGGGTGGATGGCGAGATTTGAAGGTGAAGTTGCCTAGTAAATTGCGGAGTCCGTCCCTCATTTCCATATGAGTGTGCCCACGGGAGCTCTGCCAATCCAAAGTATCATTCACTGTCATAATGATACATTCACATATTAGCAGATCATCTCCGTTATTTTGCAGCTTGACTTTTTGAGATTTTTCAGCGGATCTCTGCTTATGTTCATGAATGAGAAAGATCTTGCAGCGGAAGAATGTCCCGTCGGAAGCAAGCAAAACCACAGCAGCTGAGATCGGACGAGGACCCTTCACTTCTCGAGCTGCTTCCTGAACACCGTGAGTGCGTTGCTATACCTTTACTGTGTGGTGCGCTATTAAACAAAATTATATAAAGTTAGGCCTAATATAAGCAGCGGACTCTTTGCAATTCTAAAGTAGTGTTCTAAAATAATCATAATGTTGTTTCACATTTGCACGCTTACTTTGCAATTTACTAAACTCGTTTTGCGTTGTTTTGTTATTGTTGTTTTTTCGCTTTTATGACAGGTGCGACTTTATATCGAAAAACTTTTCTGACGTTATATTTTAAAACATGTGATCCAAAACGGAAAGCTAATATGAGGTTAAAATTATTATGTTAAATTTACATTATTGTAGTCCTTGATAGATATAAACGATTGGAAATATGTTGATTTATTATTATTTTATTATTATTTTTAATGTGGCTCTTCAATTAAATAGCAGACGACAGGCTCCAAATATTAGCTAAAACAACACATAAATATTACACTAACAAACAACGACAAACTAATAGCAAAGCTAATAAACGCACATTAAGAAATTCGCAACGCAACGGTTATTGTTCAAGTTAAGAGATTCACTTACAAAACCTAATTTATGTTCATTTACCTGTATGTGAGAGAGAGAGTGTTTGTGAGTGTGCGTGAGTGTGCGTGACTGCAGAAGCATCCTAAAAGCATGTTTTGTTACTCGGAGACACTCCAAACTTTTAACCAAATGTCTTCAAATAAAACGGGCTGATTTGCTGCCATTAAACTTTTTTCTTGGTTTCAACTTGATATATATATATATATACGATGATACTCGATATATTAAGTCTTCACTAAATCACTGTTAAAGAAAGAAAGAAAGAAAGAAAGAAAGAAAGAAAGAAAGAAACAAAGAAAGAAAGAAAAGAAGGAAAGAAAGGAAAGAAAGAAAGGTGTCAGTTTCACTTGTGTATTGATCATGGCACAAACTTTCTGATATTGCACAATTCAGGCTTTTACATGATCACATTTTCTACAAAAACAGTTAATAGAAAATTAGTTGCTATTAATAATAATAATAATAATAATAAAGAAAGAAAGAAAAACTTCCTTATATCTCTCTTCATGCTTCATGCTCAGTCACTCAGAAGTGTAGTGTAACATTTATTTTCTAGTTTATAAATATCAAAAACTTTATCATATTTATTACTACATTAATTAGTTTCATTTGTTTGTTTATTAATAGACTATATTATATTACTTACAATTATTAAGTTTTTAAAATTAATGTCAAAATTAAAGGACCTCTTGACTCGACAACCTCAACGAGTGAAGCAGTAAACAAGCGATGTGAAAAATGTATTGATAGATTAAACTAACTTATGTGAACTCTTTCAGTATTTTATTTTGACTTGTATTTTGGTGTTTGGTTGTGTTCTGTTGATGTATAATCTGGATTCTACTGCATATGATTAGCAACAGAAGTATTGATTGTTTCCCCATTACAGTAATCTAATGACACTATCGGTCATGCTGTGAGAATTTAACCATTTGGTCTGACTAAGGTCTAAATGTTCAGTACACCATTGTCATACTTCACATTCACTTAGTGGAATGTTTTCCAGTAAGAATGTGTAAGCAACTTTGTCTTTTTCTTAATGAGCGCAGTGTTTCTTTAGACATTTCCTCTGTTTCTCTTTGCACAAGTATTGAAATTCTCATTTTGATTCTCCTTTGGTTGCCTGGCTTTTGAAAAAAAAAAAAGAGGAAAAAAAAAACCTTTTGTGTGGGAACTCAATGGTGTGTCAACAAGAAACAATCATTGTCCCCCCACCAAGTCGGTCCTGACCTGACACAATTGTCCCTGAGGAGAGCTGCTTTAAAGTGCTTTGATACTGCATGCACTTAACCTTTGGCTTTATGGCACCATCATGGGTGGCCAATAGATGTCAAAAATTAAATGCAGTATGCAGATATTGCGTTGACCTGAGGAAGGTGGCTCACACATGTCCTAAGTATTAATTAATAATGCTTAACTTAATAAGTAGTAAACTGCGTTCTTGTCTTATTTTATTTTATTTATTTTATTACCATTTTCATGAGAAATATAGCAAATAAACTGATAATGTAAGAAATGTTGACGGTGAATACAATCAAACCATTCAGACAACTTCTGCATTTCTCACATTTTCACAGTTTATTCGCTATAGTTTAGAAAATGGTAATAAAATAAGTTAAATAAGACAAGAACTCAGAGTTTATTCGCTATAGGTGCAAAGCTTAGAAACGCCTTTCAGTGTCTCTCATTCATGTCCTCTCATTCTCATTCGTGCTTTCTTTTGACATTACTCCTTTCATAGACACCTATATCGCATGATGGTTTCAAGTGAAAAATGTTATATGAGAGTAACAATTAAGAAAATTAGAGCATATTTGAAGTATTAGTAGTCAGTGAATGTTGATGCTTATGAATTGTATACCGTAGTAGTTTATATTTGTGTGTAAAATCATATTAGCTACTTTGACTTGAGACTTGAAAAAATATATATATACATAAAAAATATGTTTTTTTGTTTGTTTGTTTTTTTTCTATTTAAATGTATGTTTTTTAACTAAACAAAAGTTGCATTTTAAGCATTTATTCATCTGGGAATTTTACTTGAACTATGATATATGGTTCATAAGAAAATGCATTTTGGAATGGTGAATGACTAATCTTGCCTAATATAACAGATTATTATATAACATTGGCAGAATATAACACACACACACACACACGTAATAAGGTATAAAAAGTAATAGGGGGTTAAATAATATTTTAGTTTTTTCTTTGAAATTGTATGTGAATTTGTCTTGATTATCTATCTTTGGTTATTTATATATAACAATAATAACAATAATAATAATACTTTTATTCCAGTCACTACTGTAAAGAAAAATGAAATATTCCTAATTTTCTACTTCTTCTTCTTGATTTATTATTATTATTATTTTTTTTAAATATGTATTCATTTCACAGTACAGTATACACAATAATTGAATTTCATATCCCCCAAGGTACAATCAAATAAAGATTTAGACATTTAGAAATTCATACTCAACCCAAACTCCTAGCTAAGCCCATTACCAGATAATTGTCATGAAACATGTGATGCATGTAAGTGCACAACATATCTATTATCTATTATTATTTTTTTGTATAATTAAAATCTCAGAACAAATTTGTCATTAAAACAATTCAGATATAGTTAGATATGAATTAGGGCTGGTATGACACATCTATACTATCATAACTTAGACATTTGTTATATAAACCCTGTGTGTGAAAAGATTTTGCAAAAGCATACAGTAGATCACACATCTGACAGTACTAATGAAATCTGAAGTTTATGTTAGCGTTAAATTAGAGACCTGATTTGTACAGATAAAGTGCCCTTGGTTTATATGAGAACTGTGGTTATTCAACGAGTTACATTGAATCCTTTGTAAATGGCAATATCTATAATTGATAGTCTCAAAATAAATAGATTGCACGAAGACAGATCTGACTATACAGAGAAAAATGGAATGGTGGTTAAGATGAACATAATCAAGGTAAAGGTTAAAACATATCTGATTGAGCAAATAATAATCATAATAATCATTACTCATTGTCTTGTTCTTCTCAGTGTCAGGTGAAGGACTGGATGATTCTGACAGTGGAAATGAGAGCCCCAGTGGGAGTGAAGAGACCCATGTATGTGAAAAGTGTTGTGCTGAGTTCTTTAAGTGGTCTGATTTCTGTGAACATCTGAAGAACTGTACCAAGAATCCACTTGTGTTGATTATCAGTGACAATGAAGTGACTTCAGACCAAGCACAGGACTACCCACCTGAGCCATCACCCATGCCCAGTTGCAGCAGTGAGCTGGCAGACAGTGAGGATGTAATAGAGGAAAGCCACATGCCCACTGAAAGTCATGAAGGAGCAGAAATGATGCTGGAACCAGGTGTTGTCCTGGAGAAAGAATATGAGCCCATGGACGTGGAATTGTCTCCCGAGAAACCAATAAATTCTGAAAATCAAGTTACACTGTCAGATTCAGACATATGCCTACCTCAACTAGAAGATCTTAAGCAGTCTTCTGGGGCAGGATATACTATACCCAGCACTAATGTCACACTGGAAACACTGCATGGAACCCGTGTGGCTGTGGCTCAGTTCTCTCAGGGTGCCCGGGGTGCACTAGCTGGTGAAGTGTCAACTATGGCCATTCCTATGATCCTCGACCAGCTTATGGCCTTGCAGCAACAACAGCTCCACCAGCTTCAACTGATAGAGCAGATTCGGAGCCAGGTGGCATTAATAAATAAGCCGTCCTCCACACAGACCACTGTCAACCATCAAACAGACCACAGCATGAATGCAACCTTAGAAGTAACCTCATCTTCCAACATACCTACAATGCCGGGGCAGCTTCATGTACATGGCTACATTGCACCCCCAGTACATCAGCTTCCGATAAAAGGGCCTTCCGATTTCAATGGACAGGTCTCAGCCTCGTTATCTACAGCTCTTGAGGTAGCCTGTGTTAGTGTTCCTCAGACAGTTGGCCAGCTGGCTAGTTCTGGGATGAAAAACAACATTACAATTAATTCCTTATATCCAACAAGCAGTAATGTAGTTCCTTCACAAATGCCACCATGCTCAGCATCAATTGGCAGCAGTAGCTGCACCAGTAGTAGCACAGCAACTGGGTATGAAATAAGTTGTGGTATTTCACTTCCAAAAAACACACCTAGTCCTCAAACACTGACTCATGGAAGATTGCTTACATCCCCCTCCAGCCTTCCTCTCGTACCTCACAGCTCATCCAGCAGTGTTATTTTCCCTAATCCTCTAGCCAGTATTGCTGCCACAACAAATGCACTTGATCCTCTTTCTGCCCTATTGAAGCACCGCAAAGGAAAGCCCCCAAACGTCTCTGTGTTTGACACCAAACCCAGTTCAGAAGATCCCTTCTTTAAACACAAGTGCAGATTTTGTGCCAAGGTATTTGGAAGTGACAGTGCCCTTCAAATTCATCTTCGCTCCCATACTGGTGAAAGGCCTTTCAAATGCAACATTTGTGGCAATCGCTTCTCCACAAAGGGTAACTTGAAGGTTCATTTTCAGAGACATAAAGAAAAGTATCCTCAGATTCAAATGAACCCTTATCCAGTTCCAGAGTATCTGGATAATGTTCCAACTAGCTCAGGTATACCTTATGGTATGTCATTGCCCCCAGAAAAACCTGTTACCACATGGCTGGACAGCAAACCTGCTTTGTCTACAATCCCAACATCAATAGCACTGCAACTCCCTCCAACAATACCCAGTATTATAGGAAACTACGGGGATTCAAGTAGTTTTACTCCTTTAAGCAGGTCACCTCAAATGCCATCACCGCCATCGAGTGAGTGTACATCTATGTCTCCTAATCACCTCATTGCTGAGGCTACTATGGCACAAATTTCCAGTTCACCACAGCCTAGTGTGGCAAGTGACACACCTCCAGTTTTAAAATCTGAAGCCTTTAATCTACCACTCAAATCCACCACCAGACCTGGAGAAACCAGCATATTGACTTCTTCTATACACCAAGTTATTTCAACGACCACAGTTACAACCACAACTAGCACGAGAACACAGATCATAGATTCAGCAAATACTCCTTCTGCTGTTTCTCCTTCACCCCTTCAAATGGTTTCCAGTCCGTTTAAGCCCAAATTTCCTTTTGGTGGCCTCCTGGACTCTATGCAAACATCAGAGACCTCAAAGCTACAGCAGTTGGTGGAAAACATTGATAAAAAGATGACAGACCCCAACCAATGTGTCATCTGTCATCGTGTGCTTAGTTGTCAGAGTGCTCTAAAGATGCATTACCGCATCCATACAGGAGAAAGACCCTTTAAATGTAAAATATGTGGTCGTGCTTTCACAACCAAGGGTAATTTGAAAACTCACTTTGGGGTTCACAGATCAAAGCCCCCTCTTCGAGTACAACACTCTTGTCCCATATGCCAGAAAAAGTTTACAAATGCAGTAGTCCTGCAGCAGCACATTCGTATGCATATGGGTGGACAGATTCCTAACACACCCCAGCCTGACAGTGTTCAGGATTTGGACAAAAATATGTCATTTGATGAAAAGAACTTAGCTACCATTAACAACTATGATGATGAGCTAATTGATGAGATGGAGCAAGCAATAGAAGACGAAACTGATTTTAAAGAAGGGAATGTGGACACACCCAAACAACATTTATACACAGAGATGTCTCCAAGCACCTCACCCCCAACCTCTCTTATATCTAGCATGGTTGCTTTTGAGAATGAAATGAGACTTTCTGATATGACAGTGAAAACAACCAATGCATTCGGTCTCAAACCTCCAGAAAATGTGAATGGAATTGATGTGGATAATGAAGACGTTTTTAAAAATGAGTCATCTTCCACTTTAGGAGACTTGGAGAACCACATTGTTTCGAGTCCAGCACAGTCTGAATCATCTGGCTCTATGCAGGCTCTGTCTCCTACTTATAGTCAATCGGAGAGTCATCGATCCAAGTCCCCTACTCAGTCGGATAACAGCAAGGAGGATACTTTGCATATTCCTTCAGTGAACACAATAGTGAAGTCTGAACTGTCAGATACCCCTTCTCCTGGATCAGAAAACACAGGTGCATTAGATCTCACCGCCACTCAGCACACTAGGTCATTTGTCAAAGATGAGAATCACTTCAGTCTGCTGTTCCTGGGAAAAGACAAAGGTAGTGTATTTGTAGACAGATGTGTGTGTGTGTGTGTGTGGGTTTATATGCTTTATGAGGACACAAATTTGTATAATGACATGGGTATGACATATGTATTACAATTAAAATAAAAAAAAAATAATTTCCAGTGTCCCCGTATTTCAAAAGGCTTAAAAAACATACTAAATGGTGTTTTTTTTTTTTTTATTTAAAAAGGCACACATTTTCCTGTAAGGGGTAGGTTTAGGTGTAGGGTCAGTGTAAGGCAATACCACATACAGTTTTTACGGTATTAAAACCATTACGCCTATGGAGAGTCCCCATAAATCACAAAAACCAACGTGTGTGTGTGTGTGTGTGTGTGTGTGTGTGTGTGTGCGCGCTATATACACAAGCAGTCAAAAGATTTCTTTCCCCTTACTTCTGCTTTCCAGCCCTGCATTTATTAGATCTAAAGTACAGCAAAAACACTACAATTTTACAATATAATTTCACTTATTTATGGGAATTCACAGCTGCCTTTTAAGCATCAGTAATCCATTTACATGATCCTTCAGAAATCATTGTAATATTCTGATTTGCACTTTTTTTATTTTCACTTTTTTATTTTCACTTTTACTTTATTATTCTAAGAAATCAGCTGAGTTAAACTTGGGCTTTTTTCCAAGTTTCTTTGATTGTCAGTTTCGCACTCAGACAGGAGAAAAAAAAACCATTTGGTTGTTTCATCTGTGACAGAGCCTTTACAAAAAAGGGGAAATCTGAAGGTTCAGAAGAACAGAATTAATTTTTATAGAAACCTTGATAACACTTTATAATAATCATTTGCTAACATCAGATAATGTATTAACTAGCAACCCAGTGGCACGGCTGGTCGTGACAATATCACGAAATTAGCACGAAATCTATTTTTAATGATTTTAATGATTTTCATAACTCCAGCATCGTGTCAGTACCACAAAAAAAAAACGTGCGACTGGGATGCAACTAACATGAACAAGCAATTAACAAAGCTTTCATTAAACTATTTAATCATCTTTGTTAATGAAAATATGATTGTTAATTGTGTTATTTTACAGTGTTAGTTATTAACTAATGTTAACAAACACAACCTGTGATTTTAATAATTCATTAGTAAATGCTGAAATTATCATTACCTAAGATTAATAAATGCTGTAGAAGTATTTTTCATTCTTAGTTCATGTTAACTAATGAAGTGAACTATTATTAACTAATGTACCTTTTTGTAAAGTGTTAACACTTTAGTAACATTATGAATCTTTATCATTTATTTTATCAATGAAATAATTTTTGCTAAACAAAAGTATTATTTTCTATATTTTTCCCTTTTGAATACGCTTTTAAATGGTATAGTATAAAATATAATGCAGTGGTTTTTAAACCTCTCCATGAAGTACCCCTAGCACCGGACATGTCTCTCTATATCTGATACAACCACATCAGGTCTTCCACTAATGAGCTGATGAGTTAAATCAGGTGTGATAGATGAGAGAGACAAACAAAGTGTGGAGGGCTGGGGGTACTCCAGGACACATTTGAAAACCACTAATATAATGTTACAAAATATTTTTATTTAACATACATGATAATGATAACTTTCAATTCATTCTTCTTATTATTATGTTTCTTATGGCAAATCAGCATATTACAATTATCATGTTATGAGACTGGAGTAATGATGCTGAATTTTTAGCTTTGATCACAGCAATAAATTGCATTTTAAAATACATTAAATAGAAAGCAGTTATTTAAAATACTAAAAGAAAAATCATAATATTTCTGTTTTGCTGTTATTTTTTATAATAAATAAATAAATAAATAATAAATGCAGGCTTTATGAATAAAAATCTATTTTTGATGGTAGTGTGTATAGCACACAGAGTTATTTAACTATTCCCAGTCCCAGTCTTTCCTCGCAGTCTCTTATCACATACAATGTTTGTTCTATTCAATGTCTTATGGGTGCCCTTTGAAGTGGACATGGCCAGATATTCCTCCATGATTCTACATTCAATTAGTTAGTTTAATGTTTAGTTCCAGGGCATAAAGTGTGCAGGACATCAATTTAAATTGTATTTATTTACAGAGGTATATGATGTCCCCAGGTGAAAAAGAAATATACTTAAATTGTGCTTTTTTTAGACATACTTAATCTATTTAGATTATACTATACTAAGTGCATATTAAATGTATTATTTTGGAGCAACTTTAAGTATTTAAAGTGTATTTTAAGATATATTTAAGTTCAACTTTTATATATTTGCAATATACTAAAGGCATTGAAATTGAAAAGTATATTTAGTGCAATTTAAGTGTATACATTTAAAATATACTTTTAATACTCCATGAACTACATTTAGAGCATATCTGAAATATTGTTTTAATGTACTTCAAATACATTTAAATTGTATTATAGTTCATTTGAAATGCATTAGCATTACACTAGTAGATTATTCCCAAGTTTCACAGACAAGGCTTAATCTAGTCCCAGACTAAATTGCATGTTTGAGCTGTCTCAGAAGAAAATATCTTGCTCTGACATATCTTAAAACATTATCATTGTTCTGTGTTAAAATGCACACATGCAATATTTTCTCTTAAGGCATTTTTGTAAAAGTTGCTTAAATATCTTAATTTAACCAATGCCTAGTCCTGGCTTAAACTAAGCCCTGTTTGTGAAACCGGTATATTTTTTTCCAGTATATATACACACATACACACTTTGATATATATAAAACTTTAATGCATTATATATTGTTTTGCACATTACAGATATTCATAGTGTATAAAAAGTACAGCAGCATATATATACCCTACTAGAAAACAACAACTATTAAATGCATTAAAAATGCACTTAGAATACAAGTGTTTATAGATCATTTGTTTTACTAAAACACTAAATATTAATACATTATTTAAATAAAAAATAAAAAAATGCTATGTGAAATGTGTGAAATGCTATTGGAGAGTTGTAGAACATTTCAGTTATACCTGTATTACTGAAAAGTAATGGATTTTACACCAATACCTGTATTACTGAAAAGTAATGGATTTTACACCAATGAATACATCAAAATTACAATGCAGTTTTCTGAAAATAAAAATATATACTGAAAAAATACAGAGGTGAGTAGCAGTGTGTGTGCAAAGACAACAAAGGTAAAAGTTCAA
>JAUCMT010000032.1:309197-320808 GCA_032357475.1 Enteromius thamalakanensis
TATCGTATCGTATCGATATCGAGATATCTGGCATGAAAATCGAGATATGAAATTTAGTCCATATCGTTCAGCCCTACCCCAGACTGGTTATGTGTCTAAGATTCCCAGCACTGCTTTTCGAGAACCTGCAAGCACTGCCCTCTGAGAAGGCAGTTTGACATGGCCTTTGCATTGCCCATGTTCCGGCTTTGCACATTTACGTGGAATGCACCCTGAGTTTCAGAAACTCTGAGCAGCTCTTTGTCTGCTTTGGGTGACAGCAGAAGAGGAATACTGTCTCCAAACAGAGGTTGGTTCATTGGGTGGTGGATGCCATGCCCCCTGGAAGTTAGAGCTCATTCCACCAGAAGTGTTGTAGACACTTGCAGAGTTGCGGGTTGGGTGACACCTAACACCTTCACAAGATTTTAAAATTTGTGGGTTGAGCCTGTGTCCTCCCATCAATAGGGCAACATCAGGTAATTGGCAGGAGACTGGTTTGAGGGCTGCTTTCAGTGCCATTCCCCATGGATCCGTGTGCCTTCCCAGTTGTTCCCCTTGTGAACTCTGGTCCTCCGTTGCCTCCTCCGATTCTTCCCCGCTCCTCACCACAAACCTGAATGAGTGGATGCAATTTGCTATCTTACATACCTGTATGCACGGATGAGTGGCTTGGCATGCAAAATCTACTTGTTGGCGTTTACTTCTAAACTCAGAGGTGATTATGGCTCCCGAATGAGACGCCATGATGTCAGTTGATGTAACATCTCTGGGTTGAAAACATACAGACATTTTTTTTTTTATAAAATTTAGCTGGAATTAACTGGGATTAATGTAAAAGCTGTGCTGTTAAAACGAGGCTGTTCTAAGTATCTGTCTTCAACAATGATTCATTTGTGCTGTTTGTGAAAATACAGTTTGACAGTTACTGATTTAATCTGTTCATCATTTGCTTATTTACTCCTTCACCTTAGACTAGGAAGGATGCTGTTTCAAGTATATATTTGGATATGTGAGAAGGACAAAGCCTTCTTTACATAATACAAAATAGTTATAATAGCAACCAAATATTAAACAGCATCTAACAATTTACTCAGAATTGATTCATGCCAAATGAGAGGTATGCAAGCCCATCACAAAGTTCAGTTTCACTTTAAGTAAGTTTGTTTTAGGCTCAGTATTTAATATAAATATTGTTTATTATAAATGCCACTACAATTTATTATTTTATACATAATAAGGGGTGTAATGGTATGTACCAAAAGTGTGATTAAGGTGTGTGCATCTCCATCCTGCAGTACACTTCCATAATGCTACTAAAACAGTAATAATGTACATGTCTTAATCCAATTTGTGTTTACTTCGAGTATGACTTTAGCCTGATTAAGGTATTCAAAAATCTATATGTGGTGGATTCATAATCAGGATATTGTCTTTATCTTGTTAATATAAGAATATTGTTGTCTATGTAAATGTACTGCGTATGAACAAACTAATAAAGTCCATTTACTATAAGCACTAGATTCACCTGTGTCTCTAGCTATTTATATTTGGCATAGCACAATCAATCAGACCTAACATGACGACACTTTTAATCATCACTATCCATTTCATATAATCCCTTAATGCAGTAAAAAAATGCAATTTTGTGCTAATACCTTTTTTCCAAGTAAACGTCAGCATTTAAATTGAAAATTTGTGACAGCAGAGATTGCTTGGCTTATGATTAATCCTTTTTGATTTGTGCTGTTGCATAAATCACAGCACATTCACATTCAAAAGTGAGAGTAAAAATACTGTTGATCAATATGTAAAGCTCAATTGACACCAACTAAGAAGATGCCTTAAAAACAGTAATTGCTGGATTTGATATTTGTATTTATACTTTGATACTTTTTTGTTCTCTAATACTATTCATGGAAAGATTGCAACATTTAAATGTATTAAACATGTATTTAGAAACATAAAAACTATTTTCACGTACATTTTAAGTATTTTTATTTGTTCAGCTTTTATAGATATAAATCTGAATTTTGACTGGTTGTGTGGTTCAGGATCACACATATTATGTAAACAGCAACTTTTGGAGGTGATGCTGGATCGAGAATGATTCGCGCGAACATAGACGTATTTAGGTAGATCGGGGGGGTGCCCTTCAAAAACAAAAGTAATTCACTGCATCTTTAGCAGCTCAGATGCTGTAAATAAATGACAACTGCTGATTTTATTATTACATCCAACAACACAGCACCTCAATCATTTAGGAGACATTCTTGTTTACACCTGCTCAGGCATTGAAACAGCTCACTGAGGGCAGGTCTGTGCAATTTACAATCATGGAAGCAACCTGGGTAAATAAAACAATGGGTGGATTTTTTGATCATTGTGAGGTTGTGTAGACACATTTCAGTTCAAACATTAGTACACCCTATATTAAATTTAAATGTACAAAACCTGTAATTTTACCCTTTGTATACTATAATAATGTTATGTATACCCTTACCCTTAATCCTTACCCTTTTTGATACTGAGTGTGCAAGTTTATGACAAATTGTCACATGTTTCTTTTTTAACTCCTGGAGGATGACCTCCTTAAATGCTCTGATCTGTGTTGAGTGTTACTCAGCTTGTCTCTAAAAAAATTCCTCACTGGTGTTCAAGAGTGGTTAAGGTTTGGTGAAATACTTGTAGGTTTTCCACACTTCAAGAATGTACATATAGCTAAAAAAAAAAATATATATATATATATATATATATATATATATATTGTGCTTTTAATTATAGACAACAACCAAGCATTTCACTTATGCCAAAAAGCATATTCTGAAATAATTTCAAATTGATTAAGTTCAATGGATATTAAATGTTTTATACAATATTGCATTTTTGTTAAGTGGTTGGACCCCTGCTTCTTAACAATACAGTCTCCAGTTGAGTTGCGAGATCTTTCCGTCTGGAGTCCTTTGTGCTTGTTCTCCTTGTTTCCTCCAGGGATTCTTCTCCTCTCAATAATACAAAAACTTGCAAGTTAGGTGATTTGGGGACTCAAAAATGGCCAAACAAATGTGCCCTTTAAGACTTCATGTTTTTCAGCGCAAGTAGCACACAATTCGTCATGCATGAGCACTGCTCCCTGCAGGCATGCTCCTTAGCATTTAAATAAATTTGTATATTTTGTCAGTAGCTAGGCCAGATTAGACTGCTCTCGGCCACTCCAGCTTGGAAATTGTTTGTCTTGAATCACTATTTAAGTATATCTGGACTTTAAACAGATATTTCATAAACATGCTTTTTTAACTGATTCGGAGTAAATAAAATAGCCCCAATAAAATATGAAAAACTGTCTAAAAATCCATTTACACATGACGAAATTTGTTTTATTTAAGAGTGATACCTAGAAAAGCTAGAAAATGGCAAAAAAGCATCAAGTGACAATAATTACAGTATGAACAGAAACAGAAAACAGTAACAAAAAATCGGCATCCTTTACTCAAGGTGCATAGCATTGAGCAGCGTATTATCAACAGTGTAAAATGCACAAAATGTTTTTTCTGTAGCTATTTCAGATACTTTCTGTTTTATGCATGTCTGGACGGCTTGTTTCTAAAAGCTTGCCAAGATTTTACAACAATAATTTGGGGGGGGAAAGAATTCTGCAATTACTCTGGACATTAACCAGACAAAAGATCTGGGGTCTAATGTTATGTAGTAATTACTTCTATTTGACAAACCCACAAGCTGTCTCTGTGCTTGACTTTTTAAAATAAAAAGCACACTTAGAGAAACTAAGCTATTTTGGATTTGGAATTGGATTTTTTTATTTTGGATTATTGACTCAAATTTAAATATTTCAAGTCTTCCATGACCGCTGTCTTGCTGGTGAAGTATGCATAAGACGACATGGGTGTAATGATTTTCTGGTTGTGGTTTTTACCGTTTTACAACACGTTTTAGATTGTGTCATTCAGATTAAATCATCAGCAATCAAATCCAAACATGTAAAAATACTTTTAAAAAGCAGAGACATTAATATTTTATTGCATTGTGATGGTACACACACACAGTGCTTAGCTTGTTCATGTTTTATGTGCTCTGCCGCTTGTTAAAATGCTTTTCGGAGAGTTTCACAGAGCTTCACATCAGCTTTTGTACTTGGCATAACTTAAAATGCAACATGACTGCCCCCTACTGACTGTATCTTTCTTTCCCATTTTCCCACTTCCATTTCCTTCCCTTTCTCAGTATCATGAGAGTATTGTACTATTATATCGGTATTGTGTACCTAACAAAAGTGGATGTCATGACACTGATTTTGGCATGAGATGTCAAGATAAACTACAGCAATCCCACAAATCATAAAGGGAATGGATGGATATGCAGATATATATTTTTTTTATTCTAGTACCAGACAAGGGCAGTATTATTAGTTTATTTGGCAGAGGCAGTATTAGTACTAGACTTCTTACAGTATTATAACATGTCTGGGTGGCAGTATGAAAATTACAGTGCCCTCCACTAATATTGGCACCCTTGGTAAATCTGAGCAAAGGTGACACTGAAATAAACCTGAATTGTTTATCCTTTTGATCTTTCATAAAAAAAAAAATCACACAATTGTAACCTTTGAAAGTCTAAGTCAATTCTAAACAATTGAAAACATAGAGATATTCTTATGAAACAAAGCACAAAATCCCTTAATCATCAACACAATGAAAAAAAGATAATTGAGCTTCACCAGTTTCACCAGTCACAGAGTCTCAGGGTCAGCAAACTTTACCCCAGCCCCTACATCAGCTCATGTTGTTCAGGAGGGTTTAAGAAAAATTCTCCTCGCTCATCCAAAAACAATCTCCAGCATGTTCAGTTGTCAGACAGGAATGAAACTTCAAATGGGACTGGCTTCTTTGACCAAATGAAACTTAAAAAAAAATGTTTTTAGCAGCAAACTCTCAAGATGGGTTTGTTGAACACATGGATAAAAAGTACTCCATGTGTACAATGAAGTATACTGCTGTATTGCCAATATTAGTGGAGAGCACTTTATGCAAAATGTCATGTAAAGTAAAACTACTTTCTAAGCACTATATATAGTTGTTTTAGAGATGAGAAGATTGTGTGTCTTTTCAGTGTTTTTCTTTTTTTCAGAATGTGTGACAGGCCCTACATTTCCGAGTGGGATTGTGATTACTTTGTGGTTTACTCTTTCCTGCAAGCTCTGTGCTTAAAATGCAGAAAATTCCCATTCTCGCATTCATTCAGTGTGGGTTGAATCAGTAAATGAATCCATACAGATCAACAGACCAAGTCAATAATATAAATCTCTCAAACTGTATTCTCACGAGTATACTGGTATATTTAGACTAGAAGACAGACCTCCATCACTTACGAGTTACACTCTATTTTAGAATGATCTATCAGGTAAAAACATTATGAACAGTTACTATATCAAAATTGTAGTGAATAGAACAACCTGGAATAATGTACAGCCACTTATAAGAGCTAAAAGGCCATGAGCAAGTTCATTAAAAAGATGTTACCATTTAATTGACAGGTATTTACCCAGTTGAACATACATTGTACATGTATAAAATATTAACTACAACTACAATTAAAAATGCAAAGTGGTGAATCAAGCCACATTTTGAAGTCAAGATAATTATGAATGCGCACTTAATTCCCTAAAAGAGTGAAAATCTGTTTGTCTTGACTGTTTGATAAACAACTAAAATTGAGTGTGTCGATTATTTTTGGTTTGAATAAATAATTTCAATTCAAAGGTTGAAATATCTGCTTGTGTGACATCGGTTATGTTTTTTTAGCATGTAAATCAATTATGTTGACTGCAACATTGCAACAGATTTTTGTTTTTCACATCCACAGATGGGCATTTGTGATGAAGAAACATCTCAACACTCATCTGCTGGGAAAGCATGGACTGGGCCAGCCCAAAGAGAGGTTTTGAACTACACTGAACACATATACTTCTGTATCATATTATTTTCGAACACATTATACATAAGGTTGCATTTGTTAAGATGAAATAAGCATGTAGAACAACATTATATAACCGTGAAATCAATTTGCATAGGCAACATTTACAAATAAAGTAAAAAACATGACATCTCAACTTTTACATTTCTGTGATTAAGAATTGTGATTGGATGTACAGGACAGTGGTTCATAGGTTAATGTGTTCTCTTTTACTAGAAAGTTTGAGTGCGAGCTGTGTGAGCGGAGCTTTAGTGAGAAATGGGCGCTGAATAACCACATGAAGCTGCACACAGGCGACAAACCATACAAGTGTGGATGGCCCTCGTGTCATTATGCTTTCCTGACCTTGTCTGCTATGAAGGACCATCACAGAACACACACAGGTACAAACACATCAGAAGGAACACTGATTGGAGAAAAAAATGTTATCTAGAAGAGCTTCTGCTGAGACTGGTGGGCAAAGATTTCTAGAGTATTTGTAAAGACAAATTATAAAATTTATTAAATATATATATATAATATATATATATATATATATATATAAATGTGAAAAGACAAATGAGCTTGAAGGTGAAGGAAAATACTTCCTACGAGCTATTTAAAAATGAAGCATATTAAGAAACCGAGCATATTTCATCAGAATCTTTTTACTGAAACTGAAAGTCATCGATTCATATACAGTCTTGGTAATTGATGTAGGTCTTAGATTATTACTTCAGAAGCATTGATTAGATCTTTCCTTCACAAATGGTACCGATACCTTGAGTTTGATACCGGTTCCTGAACGATACATTTTTCAATACCTATTTTTTCAGCCTGTTGACATTTATACAGACTCAAAACCTCATCTTCTGAGCCACTGCATGGGAAAAAAATATATCCAAAACAATGAATCAGTGCAAATGACTTTTAATAAAGTTCAAATCGTTTTTGGTTTACACGGCTGTTATGCTACCTTTACACTAGTGCATTATTATTTATTCTTACAATAGCTTATCATTTTTCCCCTCTGAAAACTTTTTTTATGACATAAAACATTTGTCTTTTATTTAATTAAGATGTTATTTTATTGTTGGAAAATAAAGGGGATTTTATATTAGTTTAAAACACTGAAGAAATACTGGTTTAATCATTTTTATGTATTATTATTATTATGTACATTCTACTGAATAATAGTCATGTATTTCTGCTGCCATGTCCAAACAGAACTTTTATATTGATGGCTTGCCATGAGTACCTTTACATTCTAACATGTCTAAACGTGTGTACATGACATGAGAATAGATTTACTCAAATGAAGTGGTCAAATGCTCTTGAAGTAACCCTCGGAGCAGTTCTGGAGATGTTCTTCATGTAGCCTACTGTATTTATGTCCTCAGACGTAAGACGTTAATATTACCAGAAGCGTCATGCACAGGTCAGTATGCTAGTAAACAAAACCGAGGGTTTGCACCATACATCTTTTTTTGTGGTTAAATATTGATAAATATTTGACAAATATGTGTGTGTGTGCGGCGCGCACGTTTATGTGTGTGTGTGGCGGAACTGTGCCATGCACAATACAGAAAGCGCAATTTAATGTAGAGACAGAAATGACGTGCAGTCATGTAAATGATATAAATAACATAAGCTATTTTACACACTTCTGGTCAAACACACTGCAGTCTGTAGTCTTATTGGCTCACTGACGCTGATGAGAACCCCTTTAGGTATCGAAATTGTGTACCGAACGACAAGACGTTATTCTTTACTCTGTTGTATCGAGGCAATTCGGTCGGTACCTAAAAGGTATCAACCTCAATACCCAGCCCTAATACAGACCTCTGGTAAAAATGCAGTGGGTGCTTGGGATGCACATTATAATAGCAGTTAAACCTGTCATTAGAAAAGAAAAGAAAAGAAACACTATGAATGTCTTGAACGGCTGTCCCTTACATGCTGCTGTCTGACGCATTAGAATTCTTCATGGTCAGTTAAGGCTTTTTAATTAAGACTCTTTATTTAAAGGGTCACTCTACCCCAAAATAATTTTTTTTTAATTAATCACTTTTCCCCATGTTGTTCCAAAGCTTTTTTAATCTTTGGAGCACACTCCAGTAAGATATATTGGATGAAAACTGGGAGGTTAGGTACAGAAAAGTATGAAAGACATTGTCATAGTGGTTCAACCGTGATGTTTTGAAGCCTAGAGAAAACTTTTTGTACTTTTACACAAAGATTGGTAGGTCTGTTGAATTGAGCTGTCTTTGTTGCATTATGTGAGCGTTCAAAAATGGGGAATGTTTACAGGCCTGTAACTCAAAAAGTAATATAGATACCTTTATGCCTTTTTACATATTTTGTCTGTTACAATGTTCCCTTTTGGCATCCTCATTTTTACGCCCCTACATTGTTCTTCCAGAGATATTGGAGTTTCAATATGGCTCAAGGAGTATATCCTTAAATTGTACACACTTTCAGTGGTCAAAAACCAAAAGCTGTTGAAAAAATTGTAGTTCTTTACACTAGTGCACATGTACCCATAGAAGTGTATAGGTAATTCCCCATTCAGATGCTCCAAGCACTCAGAAGAGTCCACCATCTGAATAATAGAAATCTAGCTATTTATCTATGGTCGTACCTGAATCATGTGACGTGTTTTTAGGTATATATATGTATACATATATATATGGGTCTCTTACGGTCAATTTCTCAGTCTTTACAGTGTTTTTCATCCATGACTTTTCCGTTTCAGGAGAGAAGTCTTTCTTGTGTGATCTCTGTGGATTTGCTGGTGGAACTCGTCATGCCTTAACCAAACATCGGCGCCAACACACAGGTTAACACCATTGTTCACAATTAGAATGAAAATGAGACTTTTAAATTTTAGTCTAGTTCCTCAACTTGAATTAAGCAAACAGGATGTAGAATTACCAATCTAATTTGGATGTTAGGAAAAATGCAAAAAAATGCAAATGCAAATCATTTTACAGTTGTGTATGAAGTAGCTGAAACCCCAGGGAGAAGTTGGGGGTTTGGTGCGATTCTCAAGGGTCGTGGTATTGAGGGTGGAGACAATAATTCCTGCCAGACTTGAGACTCGAGCCTGCAACCATCACCAACTTAAGGCCACGACTGAAGTTTTAAAATGCTTTTAAAATGGTTTTGGCAGTCCCCAAAATATGTCCTATAACCTTTTTACCTTACTTACTCAATTCGCTTGACGATTCATTTTCCCAAACCCCTCCTTAATCCTGCTGTTCTCATTTTCCTTTCACCGTGCTTTTAATGCCTGATAAAGTAGCATTTGATTCGGAGTCGACTCTTTCTTTTGAGAGACAATAACTTTATACACGGTGCACTTTCGGATTTAAAACTTTGCAAGATGTTTTCATTAATTTAGCGCTGTGTTACACACTGCATAAAAGCCATAATAGGGGCATTTTAAATACTTTAAAAGTTGTAAAGTATGAGATATTTTGATGTTTTTATGTAGGAAAAGTATTTTTTAAATATTAAACATACTTCGGTTATAAAAGCAAAAGTTACGAGTAAATGCAAAAAAGATGTTACAAAAAATATAACTAGCAAATGTGTGTTCAGTTTTAACTCTTTCTTCCATTTTGTATATTTAGGTTTCTAGGTCTTGTAAATTAGTGTTTCTTCCTAAATTCTTCTTGTCTGCAGGTGAACGACCCTTCAAGTGTCAGCTGTGCAATTTTGCATCAACCACACAGTCCCACCTGACGCGCCACAAACGTGTGCATACAGGCGAGAAGCCCTATCGCTGCCCCTGGTGTGACTACAGGTACCACAGATAGCTTCCCTCAAAAACTGTCTCCTTTCCTCTCCTCTCTTCTCCCTGGCTTCCTGTTTCCTTGAAATTTTAGTTTGTTATTTGGATTTGCATTAAGTATGTACCTTCTGTTTTTCAGATCTAACTGTGCAGAGAACATCCGAAAACACATCCTGCACACAGGCAAGCATGAGGGGGTGAAGATGTATAACTGTCCCAAGTGCAGCTATGCCACCAATGCCCCAATGGACTTCAGAAATCATCTCAAGGAAACTCACTCTGACATTGAGAACCCAGACCTGGCTTACCTACATGCAGGTACTGTCTTGTGCTTTTCCTTATCTTTTATAAATAAAATAAAAGAGATGAAGCTATGGGATCAAACCCTAAGCCTTCTCTTTCACGCTGAAAAGCATGAAAGTCCCCATCAGTGTCCCACAGATAGTGAGGTTATTATAGTTATCTGAACTTAAACTAAAACTGAAATGAAATTCCGAAAATAACCTAGAAAAATAAAATCTGAAATAAGTTAACTGGAATTGTAATGCCTTACTTTGAAAATAACTAAAACAAAATAGAAATTATCCTTAAATATTTTGTTCATACACTATCTGCAAAGGGTACCAGTAATTTTGGGGCATAAAGATTGTAAAAACAACATTAATCTGAAGTTAAACCTGCCTCCCGGTAGTCTTCATTTAAACCCCAACCTAGTCCTGAAGTATTTTGAGTATTGTAAAACAGGGCATAATATTACCCCTATAACAACAACAATAAAAACATCAAAGAAAACTTCATGATACTTGCTGATTCTGGCTATATCTGGATCCTATTGTGTCTTTTTTCAGCATTAACTGACAGATCAATCTCTTATAAAATGATCATCTTGAGCTACAAAACAGAGGTCTGATGCAACTGAAGCCGGGCTCACACCGTGTGAAGGATTTTACTTGTCAGACTGTACGACAGTCAAGACGTGTTAAAAACGTGTGCGCAAAAAAATCTTGATCAAAGTTTTACATTAACCCACACATTATTAAGTGACCACGAGCTATATTGCACGCGGGGATAAAATGTTGGTTATCATAAAATGTATTTGAATGGTGGCAAAACCAGCGTATTTAAGAAGAATATTATAAGCAGAAACACACACCCACACAAAAACAGTGTTTATCATACTATAGCAACGGCAACATATGAGATAAATTTCGCAAGTGAAGGATGAAAGCGCAGGAGTTTATGGCATACAGAAGAAATCTCTAAGAGATAGATACGAGATAAGAGAAGTCTTTATTAATCCCGAAGGAAATTGTTGGCTGCTTATTTCCACAACTACAGATACAATGAGATAAGAAGAGAAACAGAATAAAAATACAGTATAAGTCAACTAACATATATGAATTAAATAAAAATATATCTGTACATTAAAAAATACTAACTGTACAAAAAAGTGCAGAGTTGTCTCTTGACTTGCATGATTGTTATTGCACACAAGATAATTATTGCACATAATATTTGAAATTGCATTTTGAATAGTGAAGTTATTGCACAAGATGATCATGGCTTGTCTTGAAATACAAAGAAAGTTTGATGTTCATAGCAAGAATCTTCTGACTTTGCCACAATTTTGATCGCAATAGCCATTAATCGGCTGTCTGTGAACATGTCAAACTAACGATCAAAGACTACAAATTTTAGCCAAGGATTATAACAGTGGTTTTCAACCTGTGGGCCGTAAAGGTATTGCAGGGGGGCCGCCAATTACTATTAATAGAAATTGTAACATTGTTAATATAATAAAAAATGTCTAGTTTGCTGATCTGTTATGTATATTTTCTGTTTATTCAATACATTACCAGTTTATTC
>JAUCMT010000032.1:320908-345490 GCA_032357475.1 Enteromius thamalakanensis
ATTGTAATATTGTTAATATAATAAAAAATGTCTAGTTTGCTGATCCGTTATGTATATTTTCTGTTTATTCAATACATAACCAGTTTATTCAATAAAGACAATTAACAGCCTTGCTTCTGAGTACTTAGTTAACCCGACACAAAAAGGGGGATCGTTTAAATTCGTTTAAAATCATTTGCAGTGGCCCGCAGAAACATATGTGTTTGGCTGTGTGGGCCGTGAGTTAAAAAAGGTTGGGAACCACTGGATTATAGGAATATTTTAGGATTTTCAAAATCAGTCACAGATGGCCAAATCGTGGCTGAAATCGTACAGTGTGAGCCAATCTTAATTTGCTAAGTGTGAAGGAGGGAAGAATTGACTTGTGGGACTAGTAATGAAATACATGTTACTCCAACTCACTTTGTTTTAGGCTACAGGATGTTATTAGTCTATTGTACAAAAAAAAATGCTTTACAGCCGGGCTTGATCTACAGAATGTTTTTCTACTCTGTGTTTGTGGCAGGAATTGTGTCCAAGTCCTTCGAGTGCCGCCTGAAGGGACAGGGGGCATCATTTGTCCAGGCAGACTCTTCGTTCACCCCTGACGAGACTGAACTGGGTTCTGAGGCTGTTCAGCAGGTCATCATCATTCAGGGCTACAGCGGAGGAGAGGTAGCCATTGATCAGACCCTGGAGGAGTCGGCTGCTGCTACTTTACAGACCCTCGCTATGTCTAGTCAGCTTGCCGAAGTGCTACACATCACTGAGGACGGGCAGCTCATCACTTCTGGTCGGGAAGTGTCTGCAGTGACAGGAGGGCAGACCACTCAGTATGTGCTGGTGGAGTCTTCTGGAGAGACTGTAGCAGAAGCAAGACAGGAAGGGGAGGAGGTTGTGCACAGCGTGTCAGAGTCTTCCTCCGCTCTAGACGCATTGCTTTGTGCCGTGACAGAGTTGGGCCAACAAGGCTGTGCTAGAGATGGAGAGATTACCACCAGCACAATGCCAGAAGAGAAGGGTGAAGGTCAAAGCTCTCAAACCTCGAGACAAAGTGAAGGACAGGTGTATGAGGAGAGGGCAGAAGTGGGAGTCGTGACTCAAGTAATGGACTCTACCCATGAGCACACATCTGAGGAAATGCAAGAGGTGCTACAGTTTGCTGCCAGTCAGCTGATGATGAAGGAGGGTCTTACTCAAGTTATCGTCAATGGCGAGGGGACTCATTACATAGTCACACAGCTGGATGACTCTACATTGCATGTTGAGGGCACAGTAGAGGATCAATCCAGACAGGAGACGATAGTGTACTCAGAAATTAGTCCTGAATGAGGTGAAGAGGAGAGGCTGGGAGCATATTTAACTGAATTTGAAATCCACTGTCTGGTGACTTTTTTTGGTAAGAGAATGACCTCAGGTTAAATCTAAATATATCAAAACTAAGCCTGCTTGTTGCGAAGATTGCTTCTTTTTTTCAGTTAAACATATGTAGAAGTTTAGATTCCTAATGAAAACCTTGTTAAACATACACCTTCTGTCTTTTATTCCTTTTTGTATTTTAGTTTTGAAATACCTTTTCTTGTGCAGTAAATGGATTTAGGTTAGACTAGACATCTTAACAAATTCATACATGGCTGGTAAAGAACATGTGTAAAATTCTCATAAACCCTTTAAATGAAAAATATATATTTATGACTTGCTTGCAAACAATTGTTTTATGATTATTAATATTATTATTATTAAAAATGTGAACTTCTGAAGATATTTTCCAGTAAATTTACCATTTAAAAGTTTACTTTTTGAGAGTTTGACCTCCTGTAAATAAAGAACTGAACAGTTTGTTGGAACATTTGTTCTCTTCAAGTTCATTTTAGCCTTTTTTTTATTTTTTTAATCTGGGTAATGTTGCCAGAAAGGCGTAAGTATCTTAGAAAATGCCGAAGGTCTTAGAAAATAAGGATTTATAATTTTTTTCCTGTTTTCTAAAATAAATATCTTTAAGTTCCATTACATCACAAGTAAAATTACTTAAATTATGCATATATACTATTAATATGATGTGCCTTGGTTTCTGAAAAAAAATATTTATACTAGTAAACAAGACAAAAATACGAAAGAATATCATATATTTTTTTTTTATGACGTATGTTGTTAGTATTTTTATTAGTAGTATTAAATATTGAAAAAAAAATCTAAAATACAAAATATAACATTTTGTTTGTTTGTGTACTTTTCAGACAACAGCCCAACTGTCTACTATTACAGTTTATAAAACATCAGACGATTTCCACAACCTGCCTCTAAAATGAAAATTTAAAAAAAACATTTTATAAAATAGATTGAAAGTTGCGTATGTATATATGTGTGTGAGTGTGCATATATATATATATTAAAACTACAGAAGTTCTATGTATTTTTTGTATACTAAAAGGATGCCTAGGTATGATCTCTGGATTAACCTAATTTAATTAAAAAATATTAGCAAAGAAAAATTAATTAAAGGTATAGCTGAAAATGTCGATTTTTTTTGTAAAGGATGAACATATGTAGTCCATTTATCTAGTAACTTCACTCAGTTTATTAAATACATTTACATTTGTAAATGTTAATGGGTTGATTTTTTTTTTTTTTTTTGGTACGATACTGAAAACAAACGCAAAGTCAGTCCATATTTTAGTTAAGTATCAATAACTGTCCGGTAGATGTCGCGTCCTCCAATATGATATGGCTCTGCTGCCTACGCCGTGCCTCGACTCAATGAAGCCGGTCGCCATTTTGAAATCCAAATCGCTCACACTACACCCGCTCTATAAACTGGAACTATGCCGCGGGGCCGGCCGCGAAAACAAAGGATTAAAGATGACAGCGAAATCGGTAAAGTCAACTTCAGGCTCAAAAATAAAAACTTCACACCATAAACTATTTGTTTACGTGCATAGTGCATGACGAAAATGCAACAGAAGGTTAGAGAAACCCATTTGAAGCGTGTGTATATAGTCCCCGGATATAGTATGTCGGTTGTGTGTGCGCGCGTGTGTATCTTTGTGTTTTTATGCTGCTGCAGGAGTGATTGCGGCGGAATGATATTAATAACTCGGTCATGTGCAGGAGAATGCGTCGTTGGAGTGGTTGAAGTAGAGTTCAGATTCTACTCCTAACACTATCTGAGCATTTTATGCATTTCATTAAAATGGATTTTGAGTGGCTTGGCATCGTTGCTAATGTTAGCTAATGCTTCCGCACATTTCCAAGGAGGGGTAGAAATTGTTGGGCAGTTAACGTTACATAAGATGTGTTTATAGCCTATTTTAGAGATTTATGTACCGATACTATATAGTATTCACACGATATGTTTTAGGTCTGGTTTTATCTAATGATCAGTTGATCTAACGTTAGCTGGTCTTATTGCTTATTTAGCTGTCAAACAACCAAAACGCCTCTAAAAGAGTAACGTTACGCCAAAACTGGTTTATGTGTGTCTTGTTGTGAATACAAGATAAGACTGTTCAGTCTTCTGTTTGATTTTAACCAGTTCAGGCAACAGCCCAGCTGTCATTTGTTAAATACTACTATTAAAGTGTATTTAACATGATTTTCACAACCTAACTCTAAAATGAAAATTGTACAAAACATTTCATGAAATGGATTAAAAATGTGACAATGCTTATTTAAGCTACAGAAGTTCTATGTATGTTATTATTAATATTAAAAGGATGCTGAGGCATATCTGATCTCTGGATTAACCTAATTTAAGGTACAGTAATGTACCTATGAAGTAATGTTAGCAAAGAAAAAGAATTCATTAGTGCTTGCAGAGCTGAAGTTGCCAACTTTTTGAACGGGATGATTGTGGTAAATTGTGCTTATTTTATCTCCTGGGAAACACAAGAGTATTATGTAGCTTACATGATAACTTGTAGAAGGGAAACATGCTGGGGATTGGGGATTTTTTGCCAGTTTTTCCAGTAAGAAAGAACGTGGTAAACTGAAGGTATTTACTAGTTTTTTAATTAACTCAACAAGTGCATTGTTTATTTGATCATGAAAATATGATGAATATAGTATTACAACTTGCATGAAATAAATGCTCTTGATTGTGCTAGCCAGAGTGTGTAACACTGTTTAGGATGTTTTCTTATTTGTTTCATTTGCTTGATCCAATACAGAGGTTTTTGTTTCACACTATACACATTGATATGTCAACTATATATATATATATATATATATATACAGTTAGTTTTGCATGCTCACAAATCATCTCAGGCATGAGATGCAAGTGCAGATGTTTTTGTGTAGTTTAGAGAGCTTCATTGATTATAACGAATCTTTGTGAGATCACAATTAACTAAGTGATGCTTTTAGTGATAATATTTTCTATAGGCTATGATCCATGTAGAAATTTGTATGAAATTTCCAATTTTCAGACATGCATGCTTCAATGTTTTAGGAATGACATCCAAGCATAACCATTTATATCAGCAACAAAAGGCAAAGCTCCACAATTTAGTAAATGCACGCAACTTAAAAAAAAATAACTTTTGTTTTTTATTTTTTATTCATTTTGCACGGCTGCTTGAATCTAATTGACTAAAAAAGTTTTAAATGCACAGCAAACATACAGTGCAACAAGAAATTATTCACTTTTTCCACGTTTTGTTATTTAGACTTATTCCAAAATGGATTGAATTCTTTATTTTATTTATAATTTTACAAACAAATACACCATATTGACAACGTGAAAGAAGTTTGTTTGAAATCTTTTCAAAGTTATTAGCTTATGGCTTAGGAAATAAAAATCACATCTGCCTAGGCTAAGTATTCACAGCCTGTTTCCTCTGATCATCCTTTAGATATTTCTACAACACTGTAATCACTGTAGTCTACCTGTGATGAATTCTGTTTTTGGGCATGATTTGGACGCACATGTCTATATAAAGTCCCACATTTAACAGTGTATGTCTGAAAACAAACCAAGTCCAAGGAATTGTCTACCTCTTAAGACAGGATTGCATCAAGGCACAGATCTGGGGAACAGTACAGAAACATTTCTGCAGCATTGAAGGTTCACAGCACGTAATCTGTGTTTCTCTTAATGAAATATTTTTAAACAACCAGGATTCTTCCTAGAGCTGGCCAAACTGAGCAACTGATGGACTTGTCTAGACATGTCACCAAACACCTGATGGTCACTCTAGTTGAAATCCGTAATCCGTAACAGAATAAAAATAAAAACACCTAAAGGACCCTGAGACTGTGAGATATAAGATTCACTGGTCTTATGAACCTCAATTCCAAACATCATGTTTGAAGAAAACCACCTGCAGTGTACCCTCCCAAAAGTAAAGTGTGCTAGTATCCTCATATTGTGGAGCTGTTTTTCAGAGGAAGGGACCGAGGGATTTGTCAGAGTATGAAAAAGCTCAATGCACTGCTCTAAGCCTGGTAATGGTGGTGGATAGTGGACACTGGACAATATTTTGAAGCTCCATAAAATGGCATATATCTGTCGTAAAACTAACCTTTATGCCTCCGGGGCGTTGACAGTTGACACGTCTAATGAAGTAGATTGATGGGTTTTTGTAAGAAAGATATTTAAATTTTTTAAAAATATAACTCAAATCACTGACTTCACTAAGAATGATTAGTTATCATTTGAGAATTTCGGTAACGCTTTAGATTACAGCCTGCAGTGTACTGCCTAATTAAACAGAATTAACAGTGTACCTATCTGTACAGAGTATCTCCACAGTACCTGCTAGCAAGTATAAGGGAGCAAAATGCAACATTTAAGGAATAAGGAGGTCATAACCTGTGAAATTATAAAGCCACTTATATTGTAAGTATTGTATAACTAAAATGAACATATCCTGAATTATGTGTTATGTTTGACACGGACCATAAGGATATTGGGGAGAAGGAGGTAATGACTAAAAAATCGAAAGTATTTCTACTGTTACTATTTCATAGGTAACTTATCTAAGATCATATATTATGAACAAGTTAATAACATAAAATATATTATGCATGTATTGGTTACTTACTGTATTATTTCAAGATATATTTTAAATTATATTGATACTAAAATTAAACTGTAATTACATTTTATTAATTAAAGTTAAAAACCACTATCGTTGAGATTACTGAAGTAAGGGGCAATGATGTAATGGGTTTCTGCTATGATTTGGTTTATTCATTTTGTATTCTATTGTTTCCTTTTTATATATAATACAATTAACATAAAGAAAGAAGCCTTTGGCTCAAACTAGCTTTATTCTTTTTCTGTTCTATCAGTTTTCTTTTTTCTTATTTATTACTTAAAAATAGAAGCCTTGCTACATGTACTGTGTTAAAACTAACCCAGACTTGCCATAGCACTTGCATATCATGCTCTTTTGTAGATTTTTAGATAAAAGTGTCTGCAAAATAACTTAATGTCAGTGTAAATGACAGAGAACTATACTTGTTTAGTCCTTTTCTGCAAATGTACAGGTGTGAGTTTAATTAAAGAAGAATTAAATCGTACTGTGTGTGAACATAACCATAGTAAGGCCTGACAACCGGATGCTGCTGCCGTGTGAAAGTGTCCTAAATAAACAAAACAAACTTTTCTGAAGACAGTCAGTTCTATTTAGTTATATTTTTTTCCTTATCACTGTCGAAATAGCTCCTAAAATAATAGAAAAATATGAACCGAAAAACTGTTCACAGACTGGAGAAATATTTATTAGAAAAATTAATATGTATTAAAAAAATCTATATATAACATGTAATTTTGTGCAGTGCATCCATTCCTTAAGGAATCTATTGACACTCGTTGTCACAGGAATATCCCAGCAGAAGATAATGAGGAAATTACACCACTCCCTTATATATTATAAATACTGACACAAACATGCTCTGCTCACTCTCATCTTCACTAACTAGGGGTTAAGGATGATCAATTTGATGATTTGGAAAATTAGCAGCTTACACAGGACAGCATACGAAGTGTGCATTCAGTGAATACTCTCCAAAATGGTGCTACGGTGCCGAATTGTTGAATTAAGTCATTTTGTTTTCTTTCCATATAAAAAAGTGTTCTAGTAGCTTGATAAAGTTACGGTTGAACTATTGATGGCAGGTGGACTATTCTAATGATGCATTTCAAACAGTTCTGGGCCTTGACATTGTTATTTACTTGCCAGTCAATGGAACACTCACAAGCTTCCCGGTTTTCATCTAAAATATCTTAAATTTTGTTCTGAAAACAAACGTAGCTTTTTTGGGTTTGGAACGACATGGGGGTAAGTGCTTAGTGAAAAAAATTTCCCTTTAAGTAACCCTTTAAGTTTACACAAAAGAAATGATTCTTGGAGAGAATTTGTTATCTTATTTGTATCTCTAAATATAACATTAATAGTTTTGTTGTTGTTGTTTTCTCCGTGTTCTGCAGATGGTGGCCAGGAAGCAAGTTCAGAAAGCCAGAAGCATGTGGAAAACAAATGTAATATTTGCTCCCAGAATTTTTCCAGTGAGAGTCAACTTCAGAGACATCTGCGAGACCATGAAGTCAACGATAAGGCAAGAAACTGTACAATATCATCTCACATAAGATCTAATCTGTCTTGACAGGTGAATTATTATATCAGACATAATTTAACACCTTTTATATTAAGATAATGTAAGTGCTATGATAGTATAAATTATAATTGAATAAAATACTTATTAAACAGGCACATAGCCAACTAGCTATCATGTGAATAAACGGTAACTTCAAAAGCATGCCTCGAAAAACGGAAAAAAAAAAATGTAAATCACAGTTGGTAAAAATCTACTGCATTTTCACTATTTACTATTTTCTCTTAATTCTCTGAAGAGCCCTAGGAACAACATGTTAGTTTTTAGACTTTTTTTCAGAATGCTCCTCAGAATCCTCAAAATGCTATTTTTGTGCATGAAAAACACTCATCCAATTTAAATGTCAATGTCTAATGTTAAGTATTGATTTCTGCACATTGTAACAAATAACTTAGTAGGGTGCAGTTCCAGTAGTTTATTTATTTTTATGTTTATTTTTTTATGTATTGGTCCTGTTTTGTTAGTAATTGCAAATGTGCTGCTCAGGAACGGCTGTTAACATACTTCTTTCTGGATGCAGCCATATCGGTGTGACCATTGTCCTATGTCCTTCAATGTGGAGTACAATCTTGGCCTTCATAAATCCACTCACACTACCAGTGAACCCAAATGCCCAATATGCAATAAGAAGTTCTCAAGAGTGGCCAGTCTGAAGGCTCATGTCATGATACACGAAAAAGAAGAGGTCAGACCACTTTCTTTAAATCCACTGGACATTTATTGTTTATGGTTAATAGCTTATTTGTTTTTTTGTCTCAAAGTAAAGACTGCTAGTCCAGTTTATTTAGAATGAAAATACTTCTCTCTTTTTGCATTATATTTTGCAATATTATGCTTTGTGTTGTCAGAACTTCCTGTGCTCTGAGTGTGGAGATGAATTCATTCTTCAGAGTCAGCTTTCTTTGCATCTTGAGGAACATAAGCAAGAACTCAGTGGAACAAAGTCACACACTTGCAAGACCTGCAGCAAAGAGTTCTCGACGCACAACCTGCTGAAAGAACATTTGAAAAGTCACGCCAAGATCAGGTGGGATTACATGGTGATTATTATTGATCAGTGATGTCTTCAGCTGAAGGGTCAGGACACTGTTGTGATTTACAGTTGTATTTTTATGGAGATGTTTAAGTTTAAGATCTGTAAGAGGCAATCAAATAAGACAGGTTAACATCTTTCAGAAACTTTCTTTGTGTTCCATGAAATATGTTTCCCATATTTATTTTGGTGTCCATGTTAACCCTTTCGAACTGTACTTCCATTGCATTGACCATCACTTTTATTTTTCCCACTCAAATTGCAAAAGTTGCATTTTTAGATGGGATGCTGCTTAATCTCTGAATGTCCAGATTAGCCCTGAAATACAGAACATTAATTTTAAAATTGTAACCGATTGAAAAAAAATATTAGGAAAATTTTTCATATCCTAAAAACGCATAAATCTTTGTAAATGAACTTGAGATCCTGCAGAGTTTAGCCCTACGCCTAATCAAACTCACCTGAGCATGCTAAATGATGTGTTTAGGATCATTAGAAAATCACAGGTAGGTAGGCGTTCACTTCATGTTGTAGTTATGGTCATTCGAAGATGACAACTTGAGACGTTCTACTTGGCTAGACTTTCTCACTGGCTAGAGTTATGTGTTTCAATGGCAACAACTAAAGTCTTTGTGAACTCCAGAACTCATAATTATAACTTGTTCCCAGAGTTGCGATTCTTGACAGCTGTTTATACATTAACTTAAGCTCAGAAACCAAGAAAATAGAAAGCTCTGAGTAAAATGTCACCATTGTGCACCCTCTCCTGGAGTTGTGGAAGCTGGGAGTGTGGCACCTCAGGGGGCACAACTCATAGCCTCAGGTCTCTCAACCGAGGTTGTCCAGACCATCCTCCAATCCAGAGCTCCATTCACAAGGAAACAGTATGCCCTGAAGTGCAAACCTTTCACTTCTTGGTGTATAGAACGCCAGCAGGACCCAGTTAACTGCCCAGTTGGTACAGTGCTGGAGTTCCTGCAGGCCGGATTCCCACTGGGGTCACCCACTGCACGGTTTACGTGGTGGCAGTATTGGCTTACCACGCCTCTCTCGGTGGACACGCAGTTGGTAGAGACCCCCTGGTTACACGTTTCCTCTACGGTGCACTGAGACTGAGGCCTCCTGTATGATCCCAGGTCCCTTTGTGGGATCTGGCTGTGGTGTTAGAGGCCCTCTGTGGGCTACCTTTTGAGCCTATAGAGGAGATCTCAGGCCGCAGCAGCCCCTTCATCCATGCCTATAGAGTGCATTTTGAGGGTCCCTGTGGTCACACCAAAGCCGATTGTACTGTAGGACAGAAGAACCTGAATTGCATCTGTCCAGTGCGACGCATACGTCCACAGAGTTGTGGTGCAATTTGGAACAACTCTTGGTCTATTTTGGTCCCCCCAAGAGGGGGTGTCCAGCGAACAAGCAGACCTTGAGTAGGTGGATAGTGGATGCCATTAAACACTGCTTACGAGTCCTCTGGTCTCCCGTCGAGGCTAGGAGTCAGAGCATACTCAACCCGAGGTGTCCCGGGCTCCAAGACCCTGCATTAGACCTCGCTTCAATTTCTAGTCCAGTCTGTGTCTGTAATGTTATGACTGAAAATCACATTTGCAAAATCAGACAGTAGTTTAGTTGTCAAAGAACAGCAATCCAGTGTTTTTAAAAGTCCTATAGCATGTAGGTGGCATGATGTATAAGGCATTTGGATGTAAATAAAACAACCCTCATCTTATTATTTAAGTTTTGCAATGTTTGCAAATGCTTACTCTTAATAACTGTTTTGTGGTTATCCTGTGTGGTTATGCAAGTCATGCCTTTTTGAAATGTGATGTACTCTAGATATGTTTTATGAGATTCATCCACTTGAATACCAGCTCTTTATATTGTTTGATTTAGTAAGTTTCTTACTATTAAAGCTGAATTATCAGATTCATTTTAATTAATTTTTTGGGTGTATATTAATCCAGATATATTGTATGTACTATTTGAGTACAACTTTGTTGCTCATACTCTGATCCTCAATTCTTTTAAAGGCCTGTTATAACAAGTTCAAGAAACTATAAGAACATTGATCGGAGAGGATTCAAGAACGTTTGTCATCACTGTGGAAAGACCTTTAAAAAACCCAGTCAGCTTGTTAGACATATACGTATTCACACTGGTAATTTTGTCATTTTTTTACTTGAACACATACTAATATTTATATTTTTGTGAACCTGTGCTGTTGAATTTTTGATATGTATTCTGTGTGATCCAGGTGAGAGGCCGTATAAATGCACTCACTGTGGAAAGGCCTTCAACCAAAAGGTGGTGCTGCAGACACACATGGTGCGACACACAGGGGAGAAACCCCATATGTGCTTGCATTGTCCAGCCTCTTTTTCCCAAAAAGGAAACCTTCATTCACATGTTCAGCGAGTTCATTCTCAGGTAACACCCTCTGCATTGTCTTGTGGTCATCAATTTTTTTTTTTATATCAACGCTGCATGTATGGCTGCATGATACTAGGAAAATATGCCATATGTGATGTTTCAAAAGTTATGTCTTCTTTCCTTAGAGAAATGCTATTTTTGTTAGCTGTTTTTTCTTTAATAATTCATTTGATAGACATTAAAATAAAGAAGTAATAGATATTTTTCGATTCTATTTAAATCTAATTTAGCTAACAAAATAAATAACTATGTCAAGGAAGGTGCAAACATTTAGAAACTTTAAAACTCTATTATTGACAGAAAACCTCTGCTGATATTCTGTTTTGCTGTTACAATAGACTTGCAAACACACACAAAAAGATGCATTTATCTCAAAGATTTTTTTTTATTCACAAGTAACCATGCAATCATCAAGGCTATCATAAAACAAGATCATCTTTTAAACTAAATATTGCCTTGCCTGTTTATTTTTTCCAATATTAAATACATTTAAAATAATAAAAAAATAAAAAAATGCAATAATAAATTAAATAATCAGTTATATAGTAGAAATACTAACAACTTGTTAACAGCCACAATAATAAAATAAAAAATTAACATGTAAACATGAAGTAGTAAAATGTAAGCCTATGTTTTAGCACAATACAATGTCATGCCATATGTACTTAAATGTGAAAGCAACCGTTTTCTTTTTGCCGAGAAAACTCGCATTTGGATTTAGGTTTTTAGCATGTGCGTTGGCATCTCACTACATTTCCTGATGTGCTGAGAAGTCTCTCTGAAAGGTGAACTACTTGCAGGTATAAACTAGCCATGTATCTCTGTATGAAACACTTGCCTAACTTTCAACCGATAGAGCATCTGCAAACTCTTGCAGAGGCTGTAATGCCTGGTTTATAGACTCAAGTGCATCTAGGTCCTGCCAGGAAGCAACCAAATATCTTGACTATTTGTGTTGCTCATGGCCCGCTTCTGCTCCAGAACTCTCTGAATCACTTTCTGCCTTAAACCCCACCTTTTTAGGGCCATCTTCCTCTTCCAGGTGTGGTAGATATGTCCCACAACATATGTGCTCATCACCTTTTAAGAGCATTTTCTGAAGAGTTATTGTTGTTTATTAATTCTAATGAATACGTTTTGGTTAAATACTAACCAAAATGAAAAATAATTAGCTTATAATTTCCACAAAAGAGAGACTCTGTGTTGTTTCCAAACAAAAGGAAATATATCGGTATCATTATGGGCTATTGGCCAAAAATTAGTTAAAAAAATATCACATCTCAGATATCAGATACCGTGCACTACTACAGAGAGCATGCTTTTAATTAAAAGTCTTGAATATGAAAGTGGAAGCTCATGTAGGGGTGTAGAAGTTGGTACAACTCCTTTATTGTTTCTTGGCATGTTTCTTGTGTTTCCTCTCAATGTGACCACATTTTTTGGCAAGACTTACACAGTACCTGCATTTGTGACATGTCCTCTCTCTTGAAGCCAAAATATTACCATATTCCAGAATCAAATCACTGTCAAGTTAGTGAGGGTTCTCTATTGGCTTGATGATCTATTTTAACATTTTGTCCAGTTCATAGTTATTATTATCACTATTATTATCCGTCATTGTGATTTTGAGAGACAGTAAAATGTCCCCATGGTGGGAGCAGTCTCTCTCGGTGTGGGCACTGTCCAGGCAAGCAGAAACACTCGCCCATGTGGAGAGTGCAGGGGTGTCCTGCACAAGACAAGATTGTGCAACATTTTCAACAATGATGATTCATGGGGAATAAGGGTGTCGGGATTCTCTGCAGAAGACACCTAGTCTATCTGAAGCTCTCATGAACAGGGGATCAATAGTCTCAGCATCAGACGTCTTGAACACGGACCACTGGCCTGAACGCCCTTGATGCTTACAGCAGACAAAATCGGAAATCGGGATTACTAGAAGATACATGTGTTGAATTCTTTAACGTTCTCCCTGGAAACAAAGATGCTGTGATGCAAAACTCCGTCGTGGAAGAAGAAAGCTGTTGTATTAAAGTTCAGATCCACAGTGGCGTATCAAAGTGCTGCTGGAAGAGTGAAGCATGCGGGTCCTGTGACGGGGTGATATCACACAAGCCTGTTACTCAGCGCTGTTAATCTCCACTCACGGTGAAAGAAGTCTGAGGATTAGATTTATGCTTACTGATAATTGTGCCTAAAAAAAATCAGAGAGAGAAAAAATGCTTTGTTTTCAGTTAAAAGCACAGTTTTAAATAACATAAGAAATGTGATGCTGTAACAACATTGTGACAAGAGCAGTCAAGGAGTAGATTTAAATGCAGGAAAATTTTAGTGAACAAGCAGGAAAACATTAAAGAGTCGTGCAAAAACATTCAATGACTGATCAACCACAAGTGCAACAGAATATATACATATAAGAGAAGACTAACACGATTAATGAGGTTAGTGAGCTGTCATGACAAATAATGAGAGTAGCTATAGAAACAAACAGGGGAGCAATGCAGCAATAACACACTGAACTGAACTAAAAGTCTAAGACTGTATGATTCCAACATTCTTCAAACCATTTACTGTTTCATCCCTACTTATTATGAATCTAGTTAAATGCTGTAATCATCTGTTCATGAAGTTATGAGAATGTGAAAATAATCTATAACTAGTGCCTGCTGTGTTCCCAACATGGAATAAGAAAAAATTGTGTTGCCGGAGTCTATGGAATTGATGGAAGACAATGTTGCAATAATTACAGTGTTGGTTCGTCTTAAATTGGCAAAATAAAAATATTGAATAGGTTGAATGCCTCCAAATCTGCAGTAGGTGTTTTTGTTAATTAAAAATCTCTGTTTTTAGGCAACTGGTGTTCCTCTCTACCCATGTATGGACTGTAGCTGTGTCTATAAAAAACTTGGCAGTCTCAACGCACACATCAGCAAAATGCACATATCAGTAATGGAAGTTGAGGAGCCAGCAACACAGGTGATTTCAGTCTGTTCCTGTCTGAGACGAACTTATCTTACTGCTAACAGTAAATAAGATACTTCTCTCAAAAATGAATGTTCTCGTCATTTACTCACCCTCATGCTGCCCAAGATGTGTGAATATTGTGAAGGTTTTTTTTTTTTCTTGTTTCAAGAAGTGACTTTCCTATAGTCTTTATTCATTACATGTAAAGTAAAAAGTTTGATTGTTTGTTTTTTCTTAATTTTGATGATTAAAGCTTACAGCTCAGTAAGCAGTGGTCCAAAAGACAATCACTGACACCCTCCACGAAGAGGGTAAGGTCATTACTGATGCACTGTATCAAAGCATATCACATGTGCAGTTGACTGAAAGGAAGCTAGTGCGTACTGTCAAACAAAGCCAGTTCAAACACTTGGGAGAGCTTTACAAAGACCAGACTGAAGCTGGAGTCTGTGAATCAAAAGTCACCATGTTATGATGTCTTCAGGAAAAAGGCTACCAAACCACTTCTGAAACATACAGTACATCAAAAGTATCTTACCTGGGCAAAGGACAAGAAGAACTGGACTGTTGATCAGTGGTCTAAAGTCCTCTTTTTAGATGAATGTAAATTGTGCATTTCATTTGGAAATCAAGGTCTGGAGTCTGGAGGAAGTTTAAGTTGCTTGAAGTCCAGTTTGAAGTTTCCCAAGTCTTATTTGGGGTGCCGTGAAGTCTGCTAATGTTGGTCCATTGTGTTTTATCAAGTCCAAAGTAAATGCAGCCGTGTACCAGGAGGTTTGGAGCACTTTATTCTTTCATCTGCTGCTTTTGGAGATGCTGATTTCCTTTTCCAGCAGAACATTAGCACCTGCCCACAAGTGCCAAAACCACTTCCATGTGGTTTGCTGATTATGATATTGCTGTGCTTGACTGACCAGCCAACATGCCTGACCTGAACCCTGTAAGGGAACAAGGGGATATTTTTAAGAGCAATATGATAAACAGTGGATCCAACAATCCAGATGAGCTGAAGGTTCATTAGAGCCACAGGCTGATCACTTCCGTGCTACTCCTCACTGATGGTGGAGTTTATGCTAAAGAAGCCTTGACCAAGTATTTTGTGCATAAATTTAATATACTTTTTTTTGTATATATATTAGGAAGTTACTGGATTTAATCATCTGCTCTAATCATCAAAATTAAAACAAACACACAAAAATGTTTTGAAATGTTATACTTCACATTAAATGAATCTAGAATGGACAAAAGTTTTTAATTTAATTTTAATAAAAAAAAAATGTATATATATATATATATATAATACAATGACGTTAACCCAGGGTTGATTGTAGTGTGAGGAACCTTTTGTTTACCGTCATCCTTACATGTAAAGTGTGATTCTTCTGTTGGTTTGTTTTCAGAAAGGAAATTCAAGGGCTGATCAGGGTGTAGTGGGGTCAGAAGGGGCAGAGGGTGTGACAGATGTGATCCAACAGCTGCTGGAACTGTCTGACCATGTGACAGCAGACAGTGCTCAAGCACCCCCCCCTGGGCAGGCCATAGGCACAGCCATCAACCAGGACATCCTACAGGTAAGCAAGATCTATTTCAGAGAAGAAAGAAAAAATAAAGTGAAACCTACTCGAGAGGGCAATTTAAATGTCTGTGATTTTAAATGGTTGGTTGAAGCAGGTGCAAGATGACAGTTGATAGCGTAAAAGGCCCCATGGCCTGGTTCCATGTGTTCCTGTATGGTGCAGAATACATGTCAGACATTAACAATGTTCATTTTAATCATTTAATATTCTTTGCAACAGACCTTGTTTTAAATAACAGTGTGAACATATTAAATCTGACTATTCCTGACTCAGATTATGCACCTGTAAAATGCATTCTATTCAGGGCTTGCAAAATCGCTAGCCCGACATCCCGGGGCTATTGTGTCTTCCAGTCGGGCTACCAAAATCCATCTCAGCCCTGCCCGTCGGGCTATCATGTAGGGAGGAAAAATATTTAAATGCTTTTGCATTCTTTCACAGATATGTTTGGGTAATTATGTAATTTTCGGGCATCGGGGAGCCAATGTCAATTAGGTTAAGTATTGAAATCGTGTTTGAATTCATGCTTGTTTTTTACTTTCACTTTGTGATCGCGTGGACTGTATGGATGGTTTCATCGGGCGCACGCGCCTGCAACGAAGTTAACTGTTGTGTTTGTTTATCGGTCTGGTTACAAACCAGCTACAAACGCAGCTAATGAAGAGTAATGAAGTTGAACTCTAGGTTATTGTGCTGAGGGACAACAACACATTTGGACTTAACATTGCAGTTTCCATGACGTAAAATGTATTATATAAAAACAACGAGGCAATATATGGTATAAGGTTTAATTATGGTTTCATTGAATAACACTGTAAAATACATAATGTAATACAATGCCTGCAAAGGCCACCAAAGGCCTGATAATTGCTGTTTACTTCATTTACAGCACGATTCAATCTTTGTTTAATATTCACCAAAGATTTAATTCAAATATCCACTTAATTAATTATAAAATGTTTTTTTTTTTTTTTTGGCCACCTTTTTGTAATAGAAATGATTTAAAAAAAAGTGCTTATACAAGTGAGCCATCATTTTTACATCCCTTCACAGACTCACAGAAAGTAGCATTTTATTTATAAATGAAATAAAATAAAATATCATTTCAAATAAGTGCATGAGCCTTTTAACATTTGATCTAATTAAATTTGATGTTTCCACAGCAAGCTCTGGAGAACAGTGGACTGACTGAGATTCCAGTGCAGCCTGAAACTCAGAGCAGCTCAGAAAAACTTCAGCCAGAGACAACTGCCCTGACAGCAACTTCAACAAATGATGGACCAGTCCCTTCAAAAATACTTGTCACTGACACTGTTGTGAAAAAGGAGAAAAGAAGCATTATCAAAAAGCCTCCACAAATGCTAGGTATGCTTTACAGACCTGGAACACTTTCATTTAATTATCCTCTTCTAAATGTATAAATGAGAAGAAAAGTCAAAAAAGGATGGCTTCCTTTTAATCCAAAATGTGTGTGAAATAAATATTTGTTTTATTTATCATATCTTTGTATTCACAGTTATACATTCTAGCAGATATTTTTGTGTGTTGACAGGCACCATCAGGCAGGAGAATGGTGTGAGGTGGCATGGCTGCCCATACTGCTCCAAAGAGTTCAAGAAACCCAGCGATCTAGTCCGTCATATCCGCATTCACACTCATGAAAAACCCTACAAGTGCAAGCAGTGCTTCCGTGCCTTCGCAGTCAAGAGCACACTGACAGCCCACATGAAGATCCACACAGGCGTTAAAGCTTTTGTGTGTCAGTACTGCATGAAATGTTTCTCCACATCTGGGAGCATGAAGGTCCATCAGCGTCTTCATACTGGTAAGAACAGCACTGTTTCAGTTACGTACACACACTTTGTCCAAAAGTTCCCAGATCAGAGGGGTCTGGTCCTGCACTGTATTGCAGGGTTTACCTGCACCTGCCTGGACATTTCTAGTTATCATTGATTAACATGTTTTGGTGTGTTTAATTAAGACTGATGCTAAACTCTGCTAAAACATGGCCCTCAAGGTATACATGCATTTTGTGATTGGGAGCTATAAAATTCTAAATTAAATTCAAATGCAGTGAAATAAACTAATATACACCAAAATGTATAAAAGGTTAAAAAAGTTTTTTTTTTTTTGTTTGTTTGTTTTTTTACAATTTAATAGGCTCTGAAGTATATCACTTTAAATTTAATTTAAAAAATATATATATATTTTTTTTTTTATTTAAACTACACCGCATATAATAATAATACATACGTGTAGCATATCCAGTCCATATACATTAGCATAACTTAATGAGTGCTGTTGTATAAAGGTCGACATTTCAGAATCATGTTTCTGCATTCATCACAAAGCTTTATCTGGAAGAGGTTTGGAAAGTGAATAATGTAGGGAATAAACCAGTTGCATAATTTAAAGAGAAATGTGACATTTTACTAATCCATTTTTCTCAGAAAGAATTCAAAGGTTCTTATTGGAAATTAAGGGCTGTACTAAAAAAACACGATAATAACAGAGAATAATTTCTTAAAACAGAAATTAAACGTGATCATGCTAAAGTCTGCCATTGTTGTTACCGAAAAAAAATTACCCTGGAAGCAAACCACAAGCCAAAAACATGAAAGTGTGAAAAAGACCGTTTATAATGCATTTGTGTATGCATATTTATGTGTATCCATAAAATACAGGGTTAAAATGAAAACATTTAAGAAAGCAACTAAAACATAGACACAAGATATTTCAAAGATTTTAAACTTGTGGGAAAAATATAGAAAATGTATGTCGAAAATAATACATATGGAAAATAAAATGTGTATTTTGAAAGTTGTGACATTTCCAATTGACCGAATGCAACAGTATGGTCTATGTTGGATATGGCCAGATCGAAATGTGAAAGCAGTCTTTTATTTGCAAAAAAAATAAAAATGACGACATGTTTTCTCCTTAGGTGTACGGCCATTCCCTTGTCCTCACTGCGAGAAGTACTTCCGTACGTCAGGCCACAGAAAAACTCATGTTACTTCTCATTTTAAGAGTTTACACCATAAAAAACACAAATACCCTCGAAAACCTCACAAAGCCAGAGTGTCCAGGAGCAATCTGCCTTTGCCTGATATACATCTCCAAGAGCCAATACTCATCACTGACATGGGTACGGAAGATCATCAACAAAGTGTTTCCATGCACCTTTACAGTTCAACAGTACCTGAGCTTCCGCACATGCTATATCATTTGATAAGTGTAAAATTAATCTAATCTTCTGTGATTTTCTTGTTAATTTTTGACTGAATTAAAGACATTTGTTCTACATTTTGTACAGTTTTGTTAGCTATCGACAACTGTAAAATGCATTAATTTAAAAAGTATGTTTTAGAGTTTCTTATTGTGATTGAAACAGTGATTGAATATTTATTGGTATTTACAGGGAGGCTGAATATTTTAAATATTCTCAGAATGTTCAGATTTTTAAATGTTGTTTTTTACTGTAACACTGCAGGGCTCCTTCAGAACCAGAACTCACGGGCCGCCCTACAGCAGTATCTGGACATTGTGGAGAATGAACGTCCATATAAGTGTGGATACTGCAGCAAAGCGTACAAGAAGTCAAGCCACCTTAAGCAGCACATCAGGTTCAAATTATGCACTGTTGAAAATGTAAAAATGCAATGACGCTGATTTAGATGTGACTTTATAATTCGCAATTGTAAGTTTACATGTCACAATTCTAAAAAAAAATTGAGCTTTGCAACTTTATATCACACAGTTATGAGTTATAAAATCAGAATTCTAAGATATAAAGTTGCAGTTCTGACTTTATAACTCAGAATTACACAATTCTGACTTTGTTCACATAATTGTGACTTTGTCTCGCTATTCTGACTTCATAACTTTTAGATCCTACAGTTCTGCGACAAATTACAAGGCTGTGTCATGCAATTCTAAGAAAAAAGGTCAGAATTGTGCGATAAAAAGTTTTTTTATTTTTTATTCAGTGACTTCCATAGTAACCACATTAAGTAGCACCTCAAGAAGTACTGGTCCAGAAACAGATTGATAAGATGTAGTTGGTGGCAACAAGATGAACTTAAAATAAAAACATAAAGTGATTTCAAGGCTGATGTGAGTCTCTGTATTTTGTGTTGTGCAGGTCACATACAGGGGAGCGGCCGTATAAGTGCCTGCAGTGCAGTAAGGGGTTTGCTTCATCCGGCGTACTTAAAGCTCATATCCGCACACACTCTGGGCTCAAAGCCTTCAAGTGCCTGCTATGTGACACCACCTTCACAACCAGCGGGAGCCTGCGACGCCACATGACTACCCACAGCGACATACGGCCCTACATGTGTCCCTACTGCCAGAAAACCTTTAAGTCCTCCCCCAACTGCAGAAAGCACATGAAAACACACAGGTGTGTTGTCCTAACGGTCTTTTGTTTATTTACTCAGTATCAACTTGTTCCTAGTTTCTTTCTTCTGCTGAATGCAAAGTAGATATTTTGGATACTGTGAGTAACCAAACAGTTGCTAATAGCTATTGACTTCCACAGTATTGAGGAAAAAAACGTTCGATGGATGTCAGTGGAAACCAGGAACTGACTGGTAACCCATTCTTCAAAATCTTGTGAAAACTTTCGTACAAGTTTGGAACAAGTTGAGATTGAATGAATGATTGCAAGCTTGCAATTGATTGCAATTCCTTTAAATGGTTACTCCACCCCAAAATTAAAACTTTGCAGTTTTTGACACACAGATGCACTGTTTTAGTTCAAATCCAAGCATTAATACACATAGAAGACGTATCCTTGTGTTGCATATGCCATTCCTGTGCAGCAATACTCTCTAAAATGGAGCTGCGGTGACGCTGCTGTGCCAAATTTGTTCAATAAATTTAAATAAAGTTATTTTTTGTTTTCAGTTTTGAGTGTTGTCCATAATTGATGGGGCTGGGCAGGTTATTTTCATCCTTGTGATATTCCAACAACATCTTTGCAAATTTCTGTTAGTCTTAGCCTTAATCATAGCTTATTTTATCAATAATAACACTAAACATAAGTGGTATTTTTTCGGTTTGTTCACAGGTATGAGCTGGCTCAACAGCTGCAACAGCAGCAGAGCTCAAATGACATGCAGCCGCCCACAGCTGTGGTTGGGACAGGAACCCAGAGCATGCTTGAGGTGGTGGGAGATGGTCAACAGGTGACACTGCCGACTGCACTGGGGGAAGATGCCCTGCAGGAAACAGGTGAGAGGGATTGTTTGTTTCAGGGGTGTTTTCTCTGAGTAGGCAAGGGAGGCAATGCATACTTAAATGAATGAGAAAATAATTCACAGCACAAAAAGATGCAATATAATCTTAGGTTCTAACACCACTCATTTACTATTACAATTATTTGCATTGTGAAATGTACTGATTTGTATAGATTAATCCAGACTATTAGAATATCATAATATCCTCTGAGCATTAAATTGGTTTTTATTTAACAAAAACAACCAAAACATTAAAGCAAATACATTTTTTAGTGCTTCATTCATTAATGATTTAAGTAAGAAGTGTTTGGGTTTATGAAACAATATTTTAAGATGTATTTAATGTACTACTTAAATATAGACACTTCTGCAACAGTGTCTTTTTCATTATTTTACAGCTGAATATAGAGAGAACTTGCTTCTTTCGTGTTCTATTGTTTGAATATCCAGAACCTTGAGGAGTTGACACCACAGCATTCCACTCAATTGTTTACTTAGAATACATTAAATGAACTATGAACATTTTATTTATTCACAGAATCATTTGTGAGTGCGCAGCATGCTCACATGAGCCAGTTTGAGGCACCAGCGCTGCCTCAGTCCACATTTGAACAGCCTGCTATGACACAAGGTAACACACATGTACACTCTTCTGTAAATACTCCTGTTTTGGACAAAATTTGCATGCAGTTAACATTTCACTGTGAAAGTGTGTCATGTGAATTTGCTGTAGAATGTCCATTCAGCTTCAATGAGACAAAGATGGTTCTGCCTCCACCTTCTTTTCTTTAAATGTACTCGTTTGAATGCAGTCTTATCTTACAGATAAAGTTCAGTGTGTTAGGGTGAGTAGTGTAACTTCAGCTATCTTGTCTAATGAAATCGGTGTGCCTCAGGGATCTATCCTGGGGCCTCTACTTTTTATTTTATATATAAATGATTTACCCTCAGTGTGCAGGGTGTGATGTTCAGATGTACGCAGATGAGACTATAATCTATGTCCATACAAAAACAAGCCTTTTAAAATAAATGTGAACCACTTAATGATTCACATTTGGTTCTTAATGTAAAGAAGACTGTTTGTATGTTTTTCACAAAAACGCGCATGCTCTATAATTGATTGTGATTCCCAAATCTATCATTCAGGTATTATTCTTGATTCTACTTTATCCTTTAAAAAACAAGTGAAAAAGGTATTACAAATAACTAAATATAATATTGCTAGTTTTAGGTATATGAGAAATTGTTTAACAACTACAGCAGCAAAATTATATATAAATGCAACTTAACATATTGTATTTAACGTATATGTACTTGGTCACAAGCTTAAGAAACAACATTAAGGCCTATCCTCTTACTGTACAAGCAAACATATAAAATATTAGAAAACCTAATACTTATCACTACTGTAATATTCTGGGCAAATATGATATTTTTAATTGGGAAAATTGAATGAATTATAATGATGCCTGTCTGATGTTTAAGATTTAGTCATTCATGTTTTTCTGTAAGAGCTTCTCAGTTGTGGAATAAAGAAAGAGTACTATATATTATATTTTTAGACAAAAACAGACATGTAATAATTTTTAATTAACAAATCGTACTGGCTCATTTTATTATTGATGGTGAAATTATTTAATATAAAGCATTTATTTTGAATAAAAATGTCTAGAATTGAGTAGGGTTAGGGAGGGCTTTATTTTCCCGTTAAAGTTGTCAACGATGGCATCTATTTAATGCTGTAAAAAAAAAAATTACACTCATTATATGTTTTATAATGCAAATAACTGCCACTTGCAATAAGTGGTATAAATATCAGAAAATGCTATGTGCACTTGGCATAAATTGCCGCTGGCAAAAATAATGATCCCAAATCTTATTATCCATATGGAATTGTCAGATATGAAATCAAGTAGCAATAATTGATTGATGTTTGACACTGTGAAGGATAGCGTATGCTGTTTTTTATGGTATTCTAAATGGATTCTCAATTATTGAAATGACTAGACTATTACATTATGTTTCATGTTTTATACCTGATTTTTATATTCTACTGCAAATATGTATTTTTGTTGTTTTGTTGTTTATAAAGGATTAATTATTAATTAAAAAAAAACACACTATTCCTAAAGCCATGATAAGCGGTATGTGTTATAAATGACCAATCACAAGAGCGGAGAGATCTGACATTTAATCCTTGCCTCCAGTCTTTGAGCAGTTGAGAGAGCATAGAGCGAGCGCTACTTAGCGGCATTCTCGCAAGAGCGCAGTTTTGCACACGCGTAGTGTTGTGTTCTCTCGCGGTGCACAAATGCTCACTCATGAGAATAGTTTACTGAATAGAACTGCTCGTCTTGTTTTTATGTGCGCTAGATTTGGAACTAGGCTATTTAAACGCCATAGTCATACAGTAGGTAGGTTATAATAGAAAACCGCCTAGGGGCGCAGATGATTTTTTTCCCCAATTAGTGCTTGTGCTGCCGCCCCCACGTGTCATGGGCCCCGTTCACCCATGCCTAAAAGCACCACTGCTGATAGAGCTTCTCAGTAATAACTGCTATTTTACATGTAGTTGCAGAGTTACTTACTGTTACACTGTAAAGAATGACAGTGATTTTAACTGTAAAAACCTGTTAAATGTTAAATTTTTGTTTGAATTTGATATATATATTTTTTTTTATCATTTTCCATTCACTGGTATTATAGAGGTTTTATTTAAGATAGCTGTTCCTGAAAAGAAAGGGAAAAAACTTTAGCCCTCCAGGGCTAGATTTGAGGAACCCTGGTTTAAAATATGTATGCTCTGTTGCAGGTTTCTCTATAGCTGAGGGATTTACTCAGCAGGCACATTTCTCTACTGTACAGCAGCTTCAGGACTCAAGCACACTGGAGTCACAAGCCCTGACCACCAGCTACCATCCTCCCAACCTACTGCATGTAACACACTCTGAGGTACAAACACATGACCCATTCGCAAATCTACTGCACATAAAACCAAACATATAACAGCTGTGGTTCTAAAAAATATCCCCGTACACAATATGGACATCTCCCTTGTCTGACACAACCATTTCCGTTTTGGGTGTTCCCTGCAACACTGCAGGTCTTGATGCTCAATTCTGATTTGTTGCCTATATCTGATTTTTTTGGTTGTCCGTTTACACGTTTTTAAATTGTGACCAATATCTGATCTGACGCGTTTACACTTGCCATATGATCTGAAGCATCGAGCATGCGTTGTTGTCATTTACTGCCTCCACACGTGCTGCTTCTTGAGAATAATAGCGTACTTGACCAGTGCTGACAGAATGAGTCACAATTTTATTTCCATATTCACCGTTAATGATTTGTTGTAATCTGAGAAAAAATGTCTGACTTACACCCGTTTGAGGTTGAGTAAGCAAATATTATGATAATTATTAAAGTTAGCTGTTTTAACTACATTAATAATCACAATGTCGCTATTTTTTATTTTATCGGTAGACTACTATAAATAAGAAGAGTATTAGAAAGAAGCAATGCATTACATTTTATCTTTTTACATCTAAACAAAAGCATTCATGTACAAAAAAAATCTAATTTTTATATATTTTATATATTTTTTAATAATAATCAAATATAAAAATTACGTCAGTGTGTTCATTTACAAATAAACTGATTATTAAAACAACAAAAGCAGTTCAGTGAAGTGCAGCGAGTGATTTTCCTCTTCTCTTTTATTGTTAGATTAACAGATAATCTATTT
>JAUCMT010000032.1:349232-360935 GCA_032357475.1 Enteromius thamalakanensis
CCTCCAGCTACGCTCCATTTTCCGGGCTGCTCTCCTTAGGGTGCAAGTGTGCTCATTCAACAGAGTCAAACCGTTTTCTATTATCAATTTCTTTTAGCAAAGGAGCAACTGTATCTAAAGTTCTAGAAAAGAGAGAGTGTGTGGTTTCTGATGCCTCATTATTTTTTTCTATGCTATTGGATGTGCTAAGGAATTGAGATACATCAGGAAGATTACTTACAAAACAGTCTTTTGTGGTAAAAGTGATGGTTCTTCCATGCTTGTAACACGGTGCAGAATTTACAGGTATATCTATATCTTGGGGTGTAGACTCATTTAAAGTAATGTATAGTAGTAATGTAACAACTAACTAACTAACTAACTAACTAAATTCTAACATACCTGTAAAAGTGTGGGAACAAAACTACAGTAAATTTAGTAAGTAAATTTAATTTATCTATAAATAATTAGGCCTATTTATTTTATTTTTTTTACAAAACAGAGTTTGTTTATGTGGTAATGCTTTGAATCAGTGGGCAAAGATTTGTGGGTTACAGGTTGCAAAATGTTGGGTGCAGTTTTATGAATCTGTGATAAAATGAGAATGCAATTTATAAAAATCTAAATTTCTAAAATGAGGGTTTACAAATCTGTCAACACTGTTTATAAAAAGAGTAAAGGACAGAGTAGTGGTTGCATCTTTACCTGCGTCTTAAAATCAAGAACTGCTTATTTAAGTAGAAGAGTGAAAGATCTGGACAAAAGACATTAATAAGGCTATAAATAGGAGATCATTTGTCACAATTCCCGATTATAATTCACATAATCAGAGAACTGACTCAAAGGGAAAAAAATAACTTTACTAGCCTAAATGTCTATCTTGATTGCAAACTGTATTTAATTTTTCAGACACATCCGCATTCATACGGGTGAGAAACCATACAAGTGTGATGAGTGTGGAAAGTGTTTCACAGTGAAATCCACATTGGACTGTCATGTGAAGACACACTCAGGTGAGTTGTATATAGTTCTGTGTAAACCATGTGTTTGTGTTCATATTTTGTTTATATAACTGTGGAGTCATTTATCACTACTATTCCTATTTGGTGTTGGGTGTTTTGTACAAATCACAAACACTATATTTTAAACTTTTAGTGTTTAAGTTATTGATCTCGTACTGGTTGTTTTACAGACACAAGTAATGCATTGAAATGAAACAAAATTGGTGTATGATTTATTTTCAAATAGTTTTTACTTTCTGGTATTTATTGTAATTTTATTTATTCAATTTTATTACGGACACACTAACACAAATTTGTTTTTTATGAATATTTGAAATGACTTTTTAATCCGAGGGCCTAAATAACTTCATGTAAGGAATATACTATATATTTTTGATTAATATTAATGACGGCCTGTAGAATTATTAGAAAATAATGCAAATAAGTTGATGTGCTTTAGGTGTGCAAAAATAGCAATCCAAAAAAACTAAAAACCAAAAACATCATTTACAATTTTTGATGGAGGGAAAAAAAAAATCTTCAATTTTGACTTAGCTCTGAGTCTTAAATTTCCTAGGTTCTCATTTTTTTCATGTTTTAACAAACTAAAATAAAGAGTGGTTGCTGTTGTTTTATCTGACTGTTTGCTGTTTTTTAAAGTGTTGATTTCTTTGTGAATTGCATGGAAACCAGTAAGGGACTCGATTTGATTTTGATCTCAACACATTTAATGTAACCAGATTCTGTTCAGCTTTTCTAAAAATCTATCTATGTGTTACAACATCCTTGTTGCATTAAAGGCTCTTAAAAGTTCGATTTGCATATTTCTGTGCAGGGCAGAAGCTGTTCAGCTGTCACATGTGCAACACATCCTTCTCCACGAAGGGCAGTCTCAAGGTCCACATGCGTTTACACACTGGCTCCAAACCCTTCAAGTGCCCTCACTGTGATCTACGCTTCCGGACGTCTGGTCACCGCAAGACCCACATCCAGGGTCACATCAGGCCCTCTGACCGGAAGGCCAAACGGAACTCCAGCACTGAGCCGCAAAGCTCAGGAAGACAGGAGGTCCAAAGTATTTCTCACACGCAGCATCCCTCCTCAGCTGTGGACACTCAGTCTTCTGTGGGGTTATTACAGACTGCCACAACAGATCCTAACATCTACATCCCAGGAAACTCAGTGCTCGCAGGCCAATATGACGCCAGTTTGCTGCAACAAGGGCTGGTGGGGCAAGCTATACTGCCTGCTACTGTGTCAGGTAATGACAATCTTTACAAACATTGTATGTTCATTCATAGTGCAAGCCAAAGTCAAGTCAAATGTATTTAATGTATTTTTCACTAAATATCTAGAATAAATATCTTAGTGCAATAAGATTAATAAAATGCAAGTGATCCGGTTGGGTGTTGCTATGTCAGAGTTATTATCTGGAAAGATAAACTGTTGCTATACAATGATAAAAAAGCTAGGGTGCCGGAAAAAAACGGACCGTAAAAATACTGTAATTTTCCGTAATCAAAAACAGCAGCTGGGACGAAAAAATAAAAAACAAAACTTACAAACAACGGTTTAAAACAAAGTTACAAATGACAGAAGCCAATACTGTGCAGAAAATATGCATTTACCTGCTTATTTTTGATCGACATCCATGAATGATTGCTGAGGGAGTGGAATTATTTCTTGCTCATCCGCACGATCCACGCCGCTCCACTGTGTGCCTAGAAGAGAGCTGTCCTTTCGACACGCGGAATTCCTCTTGTTCCAGTATTTAAAATCTTTATCCCTATCATAAATGTCCGTTTATTTCAACAAAGAATGATGTTATATTATGAACTAACTTGGGAGTGCCTTGAATGAAAAGTTTAACCTTGTTGCAAATGTCAGTATGTCAGAGGTTTAGAATGGTGGTATTCTGTTAACGTCTTTCTGGACATGCCAGAGACTCAGATCATGTGTACCGGTTGCTCTGTTGCAGCCCTTTCCTTGACAGGCCAAAGATGAGGTACTGATTGCTCTGTTAGTGTCTCCCTGGACACCCTGGAGCCAGATTGCTTATGTTAGACAACCAAGATCCAATCATAATGTGAAAAAGCTATATCCACTTTTGTGGTCAGAGGGGGTCCCCGCCATAAACTGGGCCCTGGAATGTGCTGTCCACTACATAATTTAGTATATCGTATAACCATTTGTAATGTTTGGAAATGTTTTGTCTGACGTAATGTGTAAATGGCTTCCAATTCAGACCAGGTCTCGAACAATACATGCCAGACCCAGTACCTAAACTTAACTACCTTACTAGCTATTAATAAACAGCAAGTTAGTAGTTTATTGAGCCAAAAGTCATAATTAAGTGTTTGTTAACAGAGAATTGGACCTTAAAAGTCATGTATGTCAAGTGTGACCAAAATGTGTTTTGGAGGCACCCAAAATGGTCTAAAATACTTATTTTAGGCCAATGATAGGATAGTAAACATAATTTTAAATATTTTTAACAAGTAGTATTAATTTATTGATATTGCTTTTAAATGTGGAGATAAATTTAAAAAATGCTTTATTTGTGTTCCAAACATGAACAAGAGTCTTGTGGGTTTGGGTGAACTTAGGTTTGGTTTTTTTGTCTCCTCTGGTCCAGCTGGTGGGGATCTGACTGTGTCTTTGACAGACGGTCTCGCTACACTTGAAGGCATTCACTTGCAGCTCACACCTACAAACCTGGTGTGTCCAAATGTACAAATCTCTGGGATTGACCCCAGCAACATCAACAACATCACTTTGCAGGTAAAACTCAACTAAAGATGCTCAGATAAGTTGTACTGAACAACTGTGATGATGCAGTATTTGTTTGTGTGTGTGTGTCTGTTTAGATCGACCCCAGTATTCTGCAGCACGGCAGTTTGCTGTCTCACTCTCTGACGACAGACTCAGGACTAACACCGCACGCAACAGCTCACCTCATGGCAGCTGGAGATGCTTCGGTTCCTGCTAATGTGGTCATTCATCCTCTGGGTGGACTTTCGCTGCAAGCTCCACCGTCCTCAGCCAGCGTCACCATCAGTAACCTGACAAACGAGCAGGATAATGCCAGTGTGTCTCTTGGTCTATTTTTTGCCTAATTACCTACTGTTTTCACATCGCTGCTTCTTTTTTACATCGAGTTTAACTTAATCATTAATTAGTAGTGTGTTTTTGCTCAACTAATGCTTAATTGTGAACAAATTTACCATTAATTAATGCTTAACTAATGCATTATTCTGACCCCCTATTCTGAAGTGTTAACATAAATTTAAAGCAAGGCTGTTTCAAAAAGGCTCTGAGCTGGTGAGAGATGCTAAAACACCAAACTGAGAGCTAGCTCTTACTTTTCAACTTATGATAACTGATAATTATTAAATGTCAGTTGTTAGATCAGGGCTATTTTATTCAAGAGAATATTTTGAGTTCTTTGGTCGATTGTAACTTATTTCTTTCATGATAACACTTTATTTTAAGGTGTCATAATAGAGAGTAATTCCCTAATTAGGTACTTAGTAGCCATTGTACTTACAGGAAATAAAATACTTATCATGTAACTAAGTTATGGAACAGCCTGTAGTTACAGTTTGTAATTATGTAGATGTAACAGACAGCTACTGTTACACATATGTACTCTGTATTATGGACACCTTAAAATAATGTTTTACCTCTTTTATTAATATATTTGTCCTGTCAGGTTCTCAGGAGCTGTCACAAGTGTCCAGTGCAGCAGGTCTTGTAAGCGGTGGAAGCAGCGCTCCAGAAATCACGCTGACTATTAATAACTCCAGTCTGACACAAGCTTTAGCACAGACCAGTGCTGCTGCATCTACACCTGCCACCAGTACATCAGAGATCACACTCACTATAGCAGGTACACACACACACAAACTGCTGCACCCCAATAAACAAATCCCAAAGGTGGCACAGCGTTACACACTCTTTATGACTAAATCGTCAATACTTTAGGAAGACACCTTTTTGAAATTGCAAAAATGCTCCAAACACGATGGAGGGGACCTTGTTTCTGAAGCAGTCTAAATTATGAGTGTATACAATACAGATATTAAATTGCACAGAAAACATTAACATTAAAATGACAAAAACATTCAATTAAAAGGGCACATTAAATTGATTAAAAGTGAGAGTCAAGATATTTCTAATTTTACAAAAGATTTCTATTTCAAATAAATTCTGTTCTTTTGAACTTTGTATTTATTAAAGAATTCTGGGGGGAAAGGAAAGTGATTTTCTTAAAAATACTAAGCAGTAAAAACTCATTGATCATTTTGTTTGTCATAGTTATTAATAATGGTTCTTATCATTATAAATTGAGTACCATTAATATTAATTGTAACAAATAAACACCAAATCAGCATAATAGATAGAATTTCTGAAATATCAATGTGGTACTGTAGACTGGAGTAATACAGTGGGGATCGAAAGTTTGGGCACCCCAGGTAAAAAGTTGTATTAATGTGCATAAAGGAACCAAAAAAAGATGGAAAAATCTCATCTCCAAAAGGCATCAAATTACAGATTAAACCTTCTTATAATATGTCAAAAAAAGATTTTATTTCTATCATTAACACTTTCAAAATACCAGAAAACAAAAAAGGGGGTTTGCAAAAGTTTGGGCACCCTGTTGAGTTTATAGCATGCACTGCTCCCTTTGGAAAGCTGAGACCTGACAGTGTCATTGGTTGTTCTCAATCACCTTCTGGAAAGACCAGGTAATGTCAATCTCAAAGGTTTTAAATGCCCAGACTCATCTGCTCTTGCCCCAACAATCAGCACCATGGGTTCTTCTAAGCAGTTGTATAGAAAACTGAAACTGAAAATAGTTGACACGCACATGCAGGAGAAGGCTATAAGAAGATAGCAAAGTGTTTTCAGATGCCAATAACCTCTGTTTGGAATGTAGTTAAGAAATGTCAGTCATCAGGAACAGTGGAAGTTAAAGTAAGATCTGGAAAACCAAGAAAAGTATCAGACAGAACAGCTCGCAGGATTAGTAAGTCAAAAAGTAAGTCAAAACCCACGTTTGACTGCACGATCCCTCAAGAAGGATCTGGCAGACACTGGACTTGTGGTACACTTTTCCACTAAAAAGAGACAAATATGTACAAATATGGTCTTCATGGAAGAGTCAACAAAAGAAAAACTTTTACGTTGTCACCACAAAAATCAGCGATTTAATTTAGCAATTAAACATAAAGACAAGCCTGATGCATTTTGGAAAAAAGTTCTCTGGACCGATGAGATTAAAATATAACTTTTTGGCCGGAACGAGCAAAGGTACATTTGATGAAATGGCACAGAAGGGTACTGAAAGGAACTTCTGTACAACTGTTAAGCATAAGGGGAGGATCAGTCATATTTTGTGGTTGCATTGCAGCCAGTGGCACAGAGAACATTTTACGATTAGAAGGAGAGGTTTTCAATCAAATTTCAGCAAATTTTGGATGGTAACTTGATGCCGTCTGTGAAAAAGCTGAAGTTAAAGAGAGGATGGCTTCTACAAATGGATAATGATCCTAAACACACCTCAAAATCCATGGTGGATTAATTCAAGAGTAGTAAAGTGAAGGTTTTGCCATGGCCTTCACAATCTCCTGACCTCAACATAATTGCATCTATGGATAGCCTTAAAAGAGCAGTGCGTGACACACAGCCCAGAAATCTTATAGATCTGGAAGACTTTTGTGAGGTAGAATAGGCAAGGATACCTCAAACAAGATTTGAAAGACTCTTGCCTGGCTATAAAAAGCATTTACAAGCTGTGATACTTTCCAATGGGGGCAGTTCAAGATATTAACTCAACAGGGTGCCCAAACTTTTGCAGAAGCCTTTTTTGTTTTCTGTTATTTTGAAAGTGTAAATGATGGAAATAAAAACTAACTTTTTTGACATATTATAAGAATGTTTAATCTGTAATTTGTTGCCTTTTGGAGATTTTTCCATATTTTTTTGGTTTCTTTATGCACATTAATACAACTTTTTACCTGGGGTGCCCAAATTTTCGATCCCTACTGTAGCTGCTGAAAATTCAGTTATACCATCACAGGAATGCATTGCATAATATGTATTTTATCACAGCAGCAGTCATAGTGTAATGCCATTCGCATGTCAAATTTTCTCTTTTAATAAGCTTAACCCAGCAAGTATTTAAATGTGCAACGATGCATTTCTAGTGCATACACACTAAATGAGAGAGAGAGAGATTTCAAATGATTGATTTAACTTGTTTGTCTGTGTGGATTAATTAATTTAATTGGCCTACATGTTATAGTGAACAAATTCAAATGAGCAAAGATCCTGTTCAAATGAACTTCATTCGATTGCTTGGGATTCTAAAGGCCCTGATATACTTTTGGTGAAGTTCTTTATTTTTTTTTTTTTGTATGCGTAAACAATAGTGTTTTGACTGAATATTACAAAACAGCCATGTCGACGCAATTCATATGCATCTGTACTTTGTTCCTGTTTAAAGGTCAGGACCTGTTACCCCAGCACTGTCCAACCTCTGCTTCAAACATGAACCCTGGGATCAGAATTGCTTCAGGCAGCAACAGTCTGACGCTAAGCAATGAGCAGCTTCTTCCTCAAAGCCCCCCCTCAGCCATGACTGGTGAGAGCTGAAGAATTGATTTTTGAGGATCTGACATGTAGAGTCATTTTCTGTTTTCTGTTTACAGTATTTACAGTACAGTAGACCTAAAGGTTCATGGGGTAAAGGGTGTACTTTATTTTATTCTTCTCTAATCCACTAGATGGCACAGAAAATCTCTCCAGCACCTGTGTAAACGTCTGTGTGGAAATACACAGTCTGACACTATAATAAATAGCATGCAGACTTTTCCATTTGTTGACATGACATGGTTAGATTCAAATGTCACTTATTAAGGTTGGTGTATTTCTTAGAGATGATCCCCTAATTAGACCATTTTTAAACACATTATATAAATCATGATATAAAATAAAAATATTATTTAGTATATTGCTACTGTACAGCCAAATTAAATTATCTGGGATCTCCTTTAATCAGTGTTACATCCTTTCAAAATCTTTTTGTAATTAAATTTCAAATATTATTCAATTATTTAATTTTTCAAAACAGAATATCATACTGTGCTTACAATAAAAGATCCTGTTCAAATGATATCATACTGTGCTTACTGTTAACAAATAATAACCTACAAAAATATTAATTATTAAATATTAATCAAAAATACTGATACATATATATTTTTTTTTTATTTTTTTTTTTACAAAACAATTTAGTTAAATAAAAAAAAAGTTAAATAAAATTGTCTATAGGAGAACACTGATTGAATTAAATTGAGCACAGCTCCCAGTAAGGATGTTTAGAGTTGGGCGTGCTTAGTGGGCGACGCTTGCACAGATACTACCGGAAGAGAGCTGAACTTGATGGTGACATCACTGACACAGCTGGACATGACTCTGTTATTGTCCTCTTTCATTATTGACCAATTATTTTCCTGTTATAAAGCTGCTTTAACACGCATCAGTATTGTATAAAGAACTATATAAATAAAGGTGACTTGACATACTGTATATCCATATTTTCCAATAGCTGAGTTGTGTCTCTGATTAATTCTGCCCATCAGTCACTGCACTGGCACCCAGCACCTCCTTGTCCCAGACAGGCATGTCAGCTCAGAGCCTGGTGATGTCATCTGCAGGAATGGCCAGCGATGGCAGTGTGACTCTGACTCTAGCGGACACACATATACTGGACACGGTCTCTCTCAACCTGAACACACAGGTAAATACACACAGATCATAAATACTTTTTTTTACATTTTGTGCTGATATTTTGTCCTGGAACTGTGTATTAATTAAACAACATGGTCATTTTTATTAATAAGAGAATAATTTCCTAGAAAATCTACTTTTGGGATTATATGTGTGAACTGTATGCTATTTGCCTGAGTAGTGATGAAGTGCTCACCTCTAGTCTACATACATTGGATACAAATAACTTCATAAACATGCTTTATGATTATTGGTTTACTTTTAAAATCATAGTCTAAATAGTCTAGTTTAAAAAACATGCCAAATTACATTTACGAATTTTACTCAATTCATACGTTTGGTTTTTTTATGCAAAATGCTTTGGAGGAGAGTATTAGATGAAGGTGATATGTTTAAAATCTGGCCATAAATTATTTTTTAGTTTTTTTGTTTATTCGAATTAGTGTCATGTTAGTGTTAACCAACATTTTTTATCAAAGAGGTTCAGCTGATGAAAAACTTCTGGAATCCTTGGTCTGTTGCTATGAATCATCAACTTTTGTCACTAGCCAATTTCTTGTCCTGAAAAATGTCTTTCTACCCCGAAAAATTTTCTATCGTAGTAATCACAATGTAATAATCCAGTCTCTAAAGCTGATCTTGAACCAATGTGTATCGTGAAAACGCTATGTAAATAAACCTTAAATATGTTTTAAATCATCCTTCTATATATCTTGAACAATGTTTATTCAAGTAGAGATGATGCCGAATTTTTTATTTTTTTTTGCTGAGACAATCTGTAATTTATTACTTTTTATTTATCTGAGATGTGTGTGTCATTTATGTACACAGATGATTGATAGCCAGACGGAGGAGAAGGAAGCAGAGACGCAGCAAAAGCACCAGTGTTACTACTGCAGTCAGGTGCTGCTCACAGCAAACGCTCTCAGAAGACACTGCAGACAGGCTCATGGGAAGGACCGATGCCATGTGTGCCGTGTCTGCAATAAAGCCTTCAAAAGAGCCACACACCTCAAGGTATCATCCATGGTATTGAGTAGCTGTGCTGTGGCTGCCACGCAGTCTGTTGTGTCCACTGGAAAAGATCAAGATGCATCTGATTCTTGGACCAGTTATTCTTTTTGTTGGGCCACTATAGACATACAGTACTTCTTCAAGACCAGTCATTAAAATATTCTATTCAGTTTTTTTATTATTAACCCTATCTAGCTACCTGTCTATCTATGTATCAAAGACAACAAATAAATTAAGTAAACAGCATGCACAAAATGCAATTAAAGAAAACTACACAACTCATTTTAAATGTGTGCAGTTTCTTAAAAAATAACTTTTCTCAATAACTTTTTTTTCATGTAAAATTGACTTGCAAGCATTCAAATATCCCTCATTGAAATTCTAAAGGCTCTGTGTTAACAGAACATATTGATTGGTATTTACTCCCAGTATCAAGCTGAAACAAGTAACACTTGATGACCGAATGCTCATCGAAATTACAAAACATATCCTTTTTTAACACACTGAGGCTAAATTATGTTCTGAATCAACAGCAAGACAAAGAAGTTGTAGCTAGAGATGAATTGCCCTATAAACAAAAAAAACATTTTATTTTGATCCTCTAGAATTTTGCAACTTTCGAACAGTGTTAAATATGCATATGTCTTTTTCAGGAGCACGAGTATGTCCATAAGAAGGGACCCAAAGTGAACTCTCAGAAACCCAAAGTGTTCAGATGTCCTTCCTGCGACAAAGCCTTTGCCAAACCCAGCCAGTTAGAAAGACACAACCGCACACACACAGGTAAAGCAAACCTTCATTCCAGCTTTTGTCATTGTCCCACTTATAGAAATATCTGTACTGCATAGCAATTAATGCCACTAATCTGTAAGTAGTTCCTATTCAGTTTTTACAGCAGGACGTTTAGTCTATTAAAGATGAATAAATGAATGAATCCCTTAGCATTCCTGGAAAATGTAACAGTTAACATTGATAAACATATTTGCTTAAGGTAAAAACATAATTCTTTAATGTACAGTTAACACAAGCTTAAACTCCATTATACATTTATTAGTATGTTAAATTGCCAGCAATAAACGGCATATTATTTTTTAGAGAGCAAAATGTTTTTGAATAGCTCTTCTTGAGATGTCAGTGTATGTTATGATACAGGTTTCTTTGATGTGTTTGTATGATTTCAGGCGAGCGGCCCTTCAAGTGTCCGCTGTGTGATAAAGCATTCAATCAGAAAAGTGCTTTGCAGGTGCACAGGGTCAAACACACCGGCGAGAAGCCCTATAGATGTGAAGTGTGCACTATTAGCTTTACTCAAAAGAGCAACATGAAGCTGCATATGAAGAGATCTCACGGTTATCTGCCGTCCGCCAGCAAACTGATTGGTATGTGTGAAGCATTCACTTCTGTCAGTTCCTCGTTAGCTTGTGTTCACTGGTCATTAGAGGGCCTTAAGGTCATGAACAACTAATTCGCTCAAGTCTGTTTTTTCTTATGTTTTATTGTAGTGTATGCACATGCATGTTTATAAAGAAATAGTTCCCCCAAAAATAAAGTTCCAAACCTGTATGAATTCCTTTTTTTGCTAAACACAAAGGAAGATATTTAGAAAAAAGTTTGTAAGCAGGTTTTGGGTCACCATTGACTTCCATAGTATATTTTTCCTACTATGAAAGTCCCAAAACAGCCGTTTTTACTGTTCCTTAGCTTATTTTTCTAGCTTTCAAAATGGCAAATTTTGTTGGATTATACTTCTGTGAATGAGGGTAAGGTCTCAGTTACAGTGTTCAGTCCTTGCTGAACTCCAAGCAGCCTTATTGTGGGTCGGAACTCATTCATACCAAGTACTGTTCCCAGTGGAAAACCCCCCAAAAGTGAGCTGTACTGAACCGTACCGTACCGTACTATGCAGTGGAAAAGC
>JAUCMT010000032.1:368353-383483 GCA_032357475.1 Enteromius thamalakanensis
ATTTATTAAAAAAGAAAAACTGAAATATCACATGGTCCTAAGTATTCAGACCCTTTGCTCAGTATTTAGTAGAAGCATCCTTTTAATCGAATACAGCCATGAGTCTTTTTAGGAAAGCTGCAACAAGTTCCTGAATTTGTGGATCCTCTCCAGTTCTGTCAGGTTGGATGGTAAAGTTGGTGGACAGCCATTCAAGAACAGTCACAGAGTTGTTGTGAAGCCACTCCTTGGTTGTTTTAGCTGTGTGCTTAGGGTCATTGTCTTGCTGGAAGGTAAAGCTTCGGCCCAGTCTGAGATCTTGAGCAATCTGGAGAAGGTTTTGGTCCAGGATATCCCTGTACTTCGCCCCTTTCATCTTTCCCTCGATTGCAACCAGTCGTCCTGTCCCTGCAGCTGAAAAACACCCCCGCAACATGATGCCGCCACCACCATGCTTCACTGTTTGGACTGTATTGGACAGATGATGAGCAGTGCCTGGTTTTCTCCACACATACCGCTTAGAATTAAGACCAAAAGGGGGGGTGGGGGGCGAACCAGTAGAACAGCGGCCCCTGAAACCTAGTGGTTTGAACCCTGGCAAGGCAAGAGCATGGTGTTCGGCTCGGTCCTCGCATGGATGAGAGTAAGGCGCGAAGGCAGGGGTGGAGGAGCGATGCACAAAGACAGAATTAAAGAAAACGGGTTATTAATAATAGGTAGGAAGGATTTGATTGGGCAGGAGTAACGAGGAGATTGATTGGATAATGCGATGCCAGCCATGGTCAATTCGTCTAGCGCTTCCTCCCAAAACTAATTATTTGCAAAACGTCACTAAGTGCAGCAGAAATGTTTCTGTAGTCTTGGCCAGAAATAGACAGCACCTGAGTTAAATACATGAGTGTCACAGCAAAGGGGCTGAATACTTAGGACCATGCGATATTTCAGTTTTTCTTTTTTAATAAATTTGCAAAAATGTCAACAATTCTGTGTTTTTCTGTTTTCTGGGGTGCTGTGTGTACATTAATGAGAGAAAAAAATGTACTTACTGTAAATGATTTTAGTAAATTGCTGCAATATTACAATGAGTGAAAAATTTAAGGGGGTCTGAATACTTTCCGTTCCCACTGTATTTATATAAATAGGCTGAGAAGTATAAAATCAGTAAAATACTTCTGTAAGCCATTGGTTATACCCAAAACAGGAACTCTGTTAAAGTAAATCTGCAAGATCTTTAATAAAGACACTTACTATAGAAAGACACAAATGCTTTGCAATGCAATGCATTATATTTACAAACACCAACCCAGCCTATTAAAACAGTAGCTTCTGAAGTGTGCAACCGATGGACACTTCACTGTCCCATAAGGCCATGGTAGAGTATTTGTGAATGGAAAGTGCACAAAGTCAGATCTAGATCTCATTCATACTGCACATTGTCATACTATACTGAACTGAATACTGACTCTCAACATTTGCAAGTTTCACACATGTACTACCTACTATATAGTATCCTATTCTGGACACAACAACAGGGACAAGATCATTGGTTTCAGTTTTTCTCTAAGCACAATCTGTTCATGTCATAGTTTTATGTACTGTATGTTTTTTACAGCAGTGGCTCTGGGCATATGACCAAACACAGGAAACCTACTGGTTGGCCAGTTTTCTTTACAGTGGGATGGAAAAGAGATTTAAAAATAAACTATCACATTGACCAATGCTCATGTTCATCTGAACAGATGCATTAATCGATTCATGGTCATTTTCCAAATCATAGTGATTATCCATTTCCCCTTGTTCATGGAGACTTGAGCGAGCAGAGCACCTGTGTGTCATTATTTAGTCGTTTGAAAGGCACTTGTCGAGCGCAGCACAATGTGCAGGAGAGCATGTCACTGTTTTAATGTCATAAATGTTTTTTATTGTTGTTAGCATACTGTAACTGTTACAAATAAACATACAGTTTATATTTCATTTTTTTTTCAATATGCTAATGTACAAAAACTAATATGTGTAAAACGTTATATATATATATACATATACGTTCGTTCTGATGGAAACATACACACAGCTGGAGATTCAGAGAAAATTACATCACTCCCGATGACAAGTGCACTCCAAACAACTAAATAATGACATGCACGTGCACTGCTCACAAGTCTCCTCTCATTTTCAAGGGGATGATTCGGAAAATGACCATGAATCGATCTGCGAATTGTTATACCCCTGATTAATAGACATTGGTGTGAACAGTCCTTCGTATCCATCCATGTCCCAAACCACTTATCATCTGTAGATCCTCTGAATGCTGAAGACTACCCCACCGACTCGGGTCACTTTTGAGAGACATCCTTCCAGTTCATCACAGGCCTCACATACACACATCTACAGAAAATTTGGATTGTGTGGAAAATTCAAGTAGCCCACCTGAAAGAAACATTTCCCAACATGGTAAGAATAAGCCCTACTGGCTCAGCTGGAACTCAAACAAGACCTTGCTTTGAGGCAACAGTGCATCCCACATTGCATGTTTAATGCGGTTCTAAAAAACACTTCACATAAATGGTTCACATTTACACTCATATTGGTCTCTGTCTGACTCGATCACTCATCACTCAGACTCAAGAGTCAACTTGAACCAGATTGAATTCTGTGGCCTTTAGTTTTTACCCAGGTAATGCATTTAGTTTGAACAAACTCAAGAAGATGGGCTGGTTTTGAGCGGGTTTCGTCACTATATGGTAACGTACGATATACAGCTATCCTGCTCCGGAGCAGTTTTATTCTGGGTTAGAGATTGCAAATCCAAACTGGATCCATCAGCCGTGAGACATATATCTGATGCAATGAAGTCTCATCTGTATCTCCAAATTAATGCTGATTTTTAGAGACAAAATTGCCTTTTCTTTTCTTATTATTACTTATGTTTACATTATATTGTTTATAATTCATATAATGTACTATATAGTTATTATATGAAGAAGTAAATAACATATAGATACATATGGATAAGCTTTAGGCTATTATATATAAACCTTTTCCTTTTAGCTCTGTGTGAAACAACATAACAAATAATTCAGTTGTTTTCTTTACAGTTCTTTTTGCTGTCTTGTAAATCTTTTTCTGCAATCTCAGGTGCATGCGCTCGGGAATTACTCAGAAACTCTGAGATGACAGAGAATGTTTATATCGAGCTTTGTGAGCTGCTGATCCTGATCTAAACCAAGCTGGACTTGCTCTATACTCTGAGCGTTTGTTCATCTCGCTTCATGCTACAGGCCAGAGGTCAGATGGTTTACTCACATACAGTAAAGAACACAGCCGTTCCCACACTGTAAAAAACGGCTGTGATTTCAACAGTAAAAAACTGTGAAAATGCTACAGGAAAAAACTGGTAAATGATAAATTTGTGTAAAATTTACAGGGGAAAACATACAGGGAAAAAAATTCTGGATATTCCCAGAATTCCTTGCATTGTATTTTAAATTTTGTTTGAATTTGATGTTTTTTCTTTAATATAATTCTGTTTCTTCTTAGTTTTTTCTAATCAGTGATGTTTCTTAGGGTTTTCTGAAAATATGTTTATTAGCAAGACCAACCACAACACAGACCTAAACAACTAGCCGGATTCTTATACAGAAACTCACCAATAATCCAGATATGGGTGGCTTTACTACAGTCTCCACCTCCATGAACTCCTGTCCTGACTCAATCCATGACAAGAAGAATAGCTTCTTATATGAGGTGCGGACCAGCACAATAAAATAATGGTTAGGCTGACAGAATCTTTAGATATTAGAACATTAGAATATCTTTAGATATTTCAATTTACTGCTTGATTTCATATATGCTAAGGGAACACAATCTAATTTAACCACTTCCTATCTTGCAGATCTGACATGGCATTTGGCCTTAGAATTGAGAGAAGGATGATGACGAAGAGGAGGTATGAGAAACCGTGTATCATCTGTGAGGTATGGGGCCTGGTCTTTCAGATTTTATGAGCACTAGCATTCATTTAGGAACAGAAGGTGGCCACTGTGAACAAATGTTATGCTTTGTGGCCATGCTGTTTTGATTTGCCCAATTTCCTCTCACAGACTTAGCATATCTTTCCTTGCATTCGGTTTCATCTTAATGAAATGATAAAATGATTGCATCACTGAGGTCTGAGGTCAATCTATAAACTGAAATCCCCTTCATTACTGAGCAGTTACCACATATAGCTCCTGGGAGACTGTCATTTTAATTGTTAGTAAGTTTAAGCATTGCATAACGTTTTCAATTGTATTTCACTTCATGCATTAACCATTTTGAACCTAACAAGCAACACTGGAATTAATAGTAATAATGAATAATTATTTTAAAGGGTTACTGCATCACAAAATTAAAAATGTTATTATTAAACACCCACTTAATCACTTTTGTTACACATGAGAGACATCATCAAAAGTCCATCTCCTATCAGTGGTTTTTTCGTTCCAAACTAAAAGTATTCTCGTAGCTTTATGTTAATTTAATTTGTTATGTATTCAAATATCAAGATTCCTGTCAGTACAAAATAATCATAGGATCTTTTAATATTACAAATATATTTTCAATTGATATCACATCCGATTTTTAACAAATGGATATATTAAAACCAACTGCATTTGGGTGGTTGACAAATAATGGACTTCTAGTGTCCTATGGTGACAGCAAAAAAAATTAATAAATAAAAATGTATCTTGCTTTTTAGAATTACAAACATAATGAAAGAGGCATATTTTTAAGTGTTAGTTTTTTTTCCCTGATTTTTCTGATTTTCCGATTTTTCAAAAACTGGTTAATATGAGCATATGAATTTGACCTAACCTGTCAAACATTAACTTTAGCAATTACAAATTCAGACCACATGAGTAAAAAATTAAAGAAAAAAATTCAAAGAGCAAAATTGCCTTACAATTTCAAAACAAATAAATAAATTAAAAAAAGCCAATGTTCGTGTTACATACATTTTAATCAAGCAAATATCAAAAAGCTCAGGATAGGATCAGGCTAAAGAACATCTTCAGGGTAGGTTACACAAGCTGATGTTGTTACAAATGGGATACACTCTATAGAGGTTACTAGTGAGGCATGAACACTTAAACATCACATTGTTACATAAGAGAGAGGAGTTAACCTGAGATTTGTTTGAGAAATCTGGTTGAAGCAGCAACATGTAGGTCTGAGACAGAACTATTATACAACTGGAACTATGACATCGCAATCTCTTTGTCACATTATTTAATCAGATTTTTTCCCCACAAAAATGTTAGCTATATTAAAACTAGTTAATCAAAATGTTACACACTGCACAAGTCAGTAATTCCGCAACGTTACATTTGAACCATTATATGGCACTTTAAAAATAAGGTCACAAATATAAACTTACATCATCAAGATCTCATTTCACATTTTCCCACAGAGGAGTTTCCCAACTTTGGTGTTTGTTGCCTAAACGCTTAAATATCTTGATTTTAGAAGAAAAAATATTTAGCTCCATCAAAAGTTAAGGCTCTAGAAATTGCATAATTTCACAAGCATAAACCAATGTTAAATATCATCTCCAAAACTATGCAAATTCTTTTTACAAACCAAACTGATCAGTAATGGCCTCTGTCTGTACCATGAAAAACCCTGAGGTGCCCCCTGAACACCATGATGTTATAAGATAGATGGATTCCAAAATGGCTATAAAATATAAAATATCAACCGGTCACGTACTGTATAAGAAAATGTCTTAGATATGTGCCAAGACAGACACAGTACCACTCATTGTACAATATGCTATATGTACCATCTTTCTGATTACTATAGGACTTTTCAACGCAGCGGTCAGTGAAAAGTCATAAAAACACTTAATTTTGATGCACAGGCATTTCAATACATTTGCACATTTTATAAAAGCTTGCCATGTTGTTTATAAACATGGCACTCGTATCCCTGAATCATGGTGAAATCCTATAACAAATCGCAGCTATATGCAATACTGGATATATATGACAGTCAATACTAAAAAATAATAATAATGTAAATCAAAATAAAAGCAAACGCAACTCATTTACTGGTGGTGATCAAGATAAATTCACTCAAACACAACAGTAGTAAAGGCTCATGTGGAGTACTCTGAATGCCTGCTCACTCCTCACCTTTCCCTTCTTCTTCTTATCCCCTCCAAAGAACTTTCCGATCTGATCCATAACAGTAGGGTTCTTCTTACTGCGGCCCAGCCTGAATGTTGACTGCGAAGAGCTTGCAGATGCCATGCTGAGTGTTTGCTTTAATCTCTTTGTGTGTGTGTTTCCAAAGTAGGAGTGAGGAAAGAGAGGGCAAAGAGGCAATCTACTTCAGGTCCTACTCTGCACACTCGGATTCGCAATCTGAGCCAGTGCCGCTGTGTTCCTGGATGGTCTGCAGCTCATCAGACTCCGAGGGGCGGTCTTTGAAGGTGTTGTCCTCGCGACCTGGGGCATCTCGAGAAAAGAGGCGGACCAAGTGGGGGCGGGGTCCTGAGGCATTAGGGTCGTCTGAGCTCGGATGGTTCCAGCTGCTGTGATCTACTTCAGCGTTCATGGAGTCAGTCACCACTGGACTCTTGCTGGAGCACCCATTGTTCTGGTTGAGGTCCGCCTCCCCCAGTCCTGCACAGAAACATCGGGAGTTATCTGACATTTCACAGTAAGATCATTGTCATCACCTACCCCAACACCCCCCACCCCCAGGCAACAAGTGCTACAGATTCTCTCACAATCTCCACACACACACAAACCTGCTCAATCATTCGTCTCTGACAAAAGCTCCTGAAGCACTGTAGCAGACATCATAGAAACGTTTGCATTTGTATTAAACTCATAGACGAGTAGTTCTCATGATGCGGTATGTTTTCATAAAAACGTCCATGTTAACAGATCTAGAGATGAACAGATTTCAGAGCAGTGCTTCCTCAGAAGGTCGTCAGGTTTGAACCCAGTGCGATGAGACAAAGCCGTTACTGTACCACACAACACAAGAGAATCTGAATTCTAGTGTTTCTTACAGAGCTTCTTTGTGCCACCACAACGTTATTGTAAAAGGACAAAGGAAACAGTGTGACTGTAATAACTTCCCCAGGCTGGATTTTGCGAATTCTCTGCAAAGTGAAACTCATCTCATTTCTCAAGTCCCTTTCTTGAGGTGTGGCTGGTCCAAATAAATCATTAAAGAAGGTCCAAAAACAGGCAGCTACTCTATTAGCCTAATTTTATTTGTCAAAAGTGAAATTTCAGAGACATCTTGTGAGCTTTTATGGTCTGTCAAAATTGATAAACCTTAAGGAAACTGGATGTACACTTTAAAATCTTCAAGTTAAAAAAGTCCCAGTTGAGACCAATTATTTCCCTTTTAGTCAAGTCAATTTATACTGTGTTTCCAGCCCACTTCTTGAACAGTACTTCCGTCCTCACTATTATTTTACAACCCTATTCTGATCCATCCATTCTAGGTTTTGGACATACTTTTAACCAACCAATTAGCTTTAACCCTGGCACGTGTGGCCACACATTGCTCGAAGGTTAACTACTAATTTGCTCATGATATGATGCTGCAAAATCTCAAAAGCATTTGTATATTACACACTAGGGTGGGAATAAATTTAGCATGACTTGCTATACCTTGATAATGATATTGTGTTGGGGTATATGGTCCCGCCTGAAGTAGCCAATGCATACAAGGGTTGTGAGAACTGGACCCAACTTAGCCTGGTTCTCCCAAGGTTTTTTCCCTATTCTCTCGTGGATGGGGTTTTGGTTCCTCTGGCTTGCTTAGTTGGGGAACCTCATTTCTAGTGATTATCGTGGTCTTGACTACAGAGACCGTCTCTGCATTTGATAAATAGTTTAATCTCGTCATTATACATTACCATCACTCTGTTCTCATACTTGATAGTGTTCAGTGCTTTGCTACAATCTGTATTGTTAAAAGCGCTATAGAAATAAAAGTGACTTGACTTGTGAACACCTGAGAAATACGCAGTATGCCTTAAGAAATCTTTACCACCATTTGCCTTTAATGCAGTTTCTAACCTTTTTGAATAGATTCATAAAACTTGTCAATTGTCTTCCAGCTAAACGTTTTATATCAAAACACTAGGTTAGAGGATTGAATCATCTCCTTACTCAGATCTCCAATCGACTGTTCACTGCTGGGAAAATAACTACTAATCCTAAGATGGTTAGCTGGTTTTAGCTGGTCTCCTAGCCTGACCAGATAAGGAAGTGACCAAAAGCCCTCTAAAACCAGTCTGCTGACCAGCTATGATCAGCTTTAGGATGGTTTAATCTGATTTTTTCCAGTGGTTTGATAATATTCAAGTCATCTGACTAACTCAGTCAGCAAGTCAGTGATGTCGGCATTAGTGCAATAAGGGTCTTCAAGATCAATATGAAGTTTGCTGTTATTGCTACATCAATTCTAAAATATATATATATATATATATACATATATATATATATTGTTTATTTATTTATTTTCCTTTTTTTTAACAATTGAGTATTTTGGATTATTATTCTGTTAGTGTATATATTCCCCTTCTATATGCATATGGTTGCAGGGTCTGGATCATGCACCAAAGAGTTCACACATCACTGCACTATAAAAGATACTACGACTGATCAGATTTCAGAGAAAAGTTAACCCAACTCAGCTAAAGTCCTGCTGCAACAAACAGACCCACACAGTATGAAGCAGTGGGACTGAGGCACGGGAAGCATGTCTGTGAGAGGGGCTATAGGCATGCGGCCCGTGTCCAGGCCTCCCACCCCTGCATGAAATCCTCTCTATAGCAGCATTCACGAGAACGCGAAGGCGCCCACGGGCCCCAGAGACAGTCCCTCATCTGTTTGACTGTCATTGAGCATTCACCAGCTATTCCTCATCTCATTCTCTGCACGCTAACCGCAGCAGAATACTCACTTAGTGCTATAAACTACTTTAAGAACTACAAACATAAACTACAGCTGATATTTAGAAAACTTTGACTGCCAAAATATTTTGGCCAGAGAGAGAGAAAATAAAAAAGTATAATTGTCACTGTTAACTAGTTGCTAAATAGCATACTGGCGGATTATTAGTACTTTTAAAGCACTTTCTGCATGACCATATTCTACGTTCCTAATCTCACCTAAACTTAATTTACTATTAATAAGCAGCAAATCTGGAGTTTGAGGCAAAAGTTGTTAGTGATTTGTTAATAGAATTTAATCTTTAAATAAGGTGACCATATGTATATACACTCACATACTATTTAAACACAATGACGCAAGTATTACATCCAGACTCATTCTTTAACACCTGCCTATAAGTACATGTTTCTCATTCAACGATTATAACAGATGCATGGCTACAGAAAAAACTAAAAAAAAAAAAAAAAAAATTCTTTTTCTAAGAACACTATTTAAAACTGAAAATATTTAAGGAAGGTATTGTTTGTTATCAGTTGTTAAACATATGTAATTCAATTCATAACTATTCCTTCCATCGGAAAGAAAGACACTCTGCCATTATATCACTTGATTTATTTCTGAACTAAGAACAGAATTTAAAATACCTGAAATATGGAAAACATCAAATATCCGTGTAATACTGAAGAAAGAAAGATCCTCAAGACTGTGCATCATATAGATCACTAAGTCTACTTAATACAGATTCTAAAATACTGGCAAAAGTTCTTCCATGTGGGTTAGAGAACATGCTCCTCAACTTCATTAAACCAGAGCAAACAGTGTTTGCGAAATCTGTGTTATGGCACAGATAATATATGCAGACTTTTAAATGTTATTAATTTTGTCCAAAGTGAAGAGCACCCTGCACTTCATCTCTCCCTTGATGCTGAAAAAGCTTTTGACAGAGTCGAGCGGGACTTCTTGTCTGCTACGACTGGAAAATTTAATCTAGGGAATAAGTTTATATAAGTGGATTCAGTTGCTTTGTTTTGATCCCAAGGCAACAGTAATTATGAATGGTCTCGCTTCGACTCATTTGGGATAGGAAGAGGTACAACGCAAGGTTGTCCTCTCTCACCTTTGCTTTAGGTATCGAAGCCTTAGCAGAACCTTCCATGGCATTACAGTGGGAGGAGGAGATCATCGAGCTTCACTTTATGCTGATGATGTACTTATATTCATGTCAAAACAAAGCCATCTATTCCAACACCGCTGGAATGCATTTCATAACACAGCTTACTAAATAAATCTTTCAAACTCCATTCTTTTACCTTTTAACATTCCTTCTTAAGAACATCTTAAATTAATTTCCCATTTTCAACTATCAGAAACAGCCTTTAGATATCTAGGCATTTTTGTCATGGCCTCACTTAAAGACCTTATAAAAAAAGAATTAAACGCCAAGCTTAACTTGAAAACATGTCCACAGCCAATCTCATTTTTTGGAAGAACAAATGTATTAAATATGAATGTACTTCCTTAACTTTTATATTTATTTCAGTCCATACCTAGTAATTTAGCAAATTCATTTATTTTTAAATCTCAATAAAAACATCTCAAAGTTCATCTGGAACAATAAAAGGGAAATCAGAATTTCTAAATCAATAAAGCCAAAAGATAAGGATGGAATAGGCTTGCCAAATCTGCAGTTTTATTATTGGACAGCCCAAATTAAAAATATGACTAGTTGGTGTAGAGAGAGGACTAATTCTATTTAATACAAGATGGAAGAAATAGCTTGTGCCCCTTTGCCAATTACATTTTTGCCATTTGCCAAGAATTCAATAAAACTAAAAAACATTTCACTATATCAAACACTCTTCAGTCCTGGAGAGATGTAAAGGCACATTTGGGAATTTCTGCCTTTCTCTCCTTGTCCTCCCTACTTTCTTTTAATCCTGATATGCCTTTAACATTGCAAATCATTGGTCTTTCAGCATGACTCGAACTTGGGATCTCTCAGATACCTTGATTATTTTCAGAAGTCTTTCCAGAAGACTGTAGATCAATATAAAGTTCCAAAATCTGAAGGAAAACGATCCCTTGATCAACCAAAATACGTTTATGCTCGCGTAAACCATTGATGATCCAGCCTCTCCTACAGAAGCAGTGAGTATAAAGTCTTTTAATGAATCTTTGCAAATCGCCAAAAAAAAAAAAAAGCCAAAAAATTGCCTTTGTATGACCCAATTAAAGCGAACAACTTGTTTAAAAATGATGCACTCTAGACCCTAACCCTAATCTAACCAGCTCCACCTTTCAAAATGGAGATATAACAGATTGCTACATGGTTACCATTAGAAAAACTTACCTATGATAAACATAAAATCTGACAGATTTTGGTTAATCTGGTCTCCCCTTCGAGAATAAAAGAACTTTCTTAATGTACACACAGGACTCTCTATTACCTACAATTTGTGTTTAAGTACTATTCAAAAGCTGCTTTAAAATGGTGGGATTGTACTTTTTTTTTTTTTTTTACTTATTTACCTTTTGTTTTTTATATAATTAGTTTTTTTGTCATTTTCCTCTTTTTTACTTTTTAAGGAAAAAGGGAAAAATGTGTTGAATTCATCCAAGATACACTGTTTTTGTATAAATAAAAAGAACTGAGTGTGACATCAGTTGTTTAATAGTAATTTTATGAAGCTATTAAAATACTTTGTTTAATTCTTTGTGCAACACAATGACTTTATTAAACAATAACATTTAAATTAATATTATGTTTGAACCATAACTTGGTTGACGGTTGAAATGATGTCCTTACTTCATTTCTGTGCCTTGATCGTGGTAGAAACTTTGTCTATGTAGGTCAGAAAGCTCTCGGATTTCATCAGATATATCTTCATTTGTGTTTTAAAGATGAATGGAGGTTTGACGGGTTTGGAACGAAATGCGGGTGAGTAATTAATGAATTTTTTTCATTTCTGGACCAGCTGCTGGATTAATTATGTAATTTGCCCTTGATAACTTTATCTAGTATTGCTCAGGAAAATACTACTAATAGAAAATACTACTTTTCTGCATAGATCACAACTGTGTTTTGACTGAATTTATGAGAATGTCAAATGTAAATCAGTGAAGCAGTGTTAAATACATGTGTTACGAACACAACATTTATTCATGCTTTCTGCACTGATACTGTGCTGGATTTAAATACAGTAAACGCTTTCTACTGCGGTTCTAATGAGGTAAATAGATACGACAGCATCATAAACTGCTAAAACATTCATTGGATTGGACTAACTAATTTCGGACATTGTTTTTCCATATATGAAATTTAAGCTCTTGCTGCAAATGCATACATGTTTAGACTAATGAACATCAAATGAAATATTAAACATATATTAATGGAATAAAAGGTGAAGGAAAAAACTGCTACAAATATCTGGCTTCTATATTTGTTGATTCTATACGAAAAAAAATCCCAAAACAAAACACTAAACTCCAGGCCAACAAGCAAATGCACACATGGCCTTTTTTTAACATTAATCTTTGCTGTTAAAATATACAGTGATGTAAACTCAATAATCTATATTGCAGGTGATTGCCACCGTTATCTCTTTAAAAATGCATATATAATAAATGAATAAATAAAAATAAATAATTTTATAGTTAGAACTACTGGACTAGTAGTACATAATAGCATCCGTTCCCTACAGAGCGAAAGAAAGAGAACAATGGCGCTTGGGCAGTGAACAGTGAGGCAGTGACAGACTAGCTTTCTGAACAATATGAGCTTTTGAATATGGACGCAGAAGCCTGTAGCCTCTCTGGAGCCAGTGCCAGCTGGTGTTAGCTCCAGCAACCTTAAACATGGAGTAGAAACCCCACTGTGTCATCTGCTTACTCACTCCTCGGCACACATGCAGAGAAAAACATAGCTATTATTGTATGCACGGTTATTACCACAAAAACCTTGTTAATCAAAACTTACTTGACTTTAGGCAATCCACCGTTGCTGTTGATGATATCATGATGTGGAACAACTTTACACTTCCCATTAACTCTAATGATGGCTATGAATGGTAGCAGGGAAATAACAGACTTCTGCATTTGTGTTTCTGCATGCTTATTTCAGTTTGCCCCAAAAGTAATATCTACATCGAGTTTATCTTTGATTTGCCACATCATCAAATCCAGTACTTATCATATTAAGCACCGTCCAGTCAGATCAGAACTTGCGCTTTGCATGCAATATACAGGAATGCGGTTGGGGGTTTAGGGCCCCTGGACAGTTTATTGCCGGGCTGAGATTAAGGAAGCATACACAATGTCAGCATTCAGGTTTTAGGTGTTCAAAGTACAGAAAAGCAGTGGCAGCCTTGCTGTAACACAACTAGACTTGTGCAGGTCTTGCCTTTCCTTTTGTAGTGAGTCTATTAGAGCTATACTGATCTCTGCCGTAAGATCTCAAGAAGCTGGGCAATGATCAGTAAAATCCATAATTAGTATATATACATATATAAAAAATAACAAAATAAATAAATGTTCTTACCAAACACCTCATCTTGTGGCTCTGGTGGGTCTGTTAGGACGTCTTCAGATACTGTTGATGCTCCCTTCAAAAATATAAATAAGTTTTACCTTTACAACCAAATAATGTTTAAATAAAACACAAACTGTAATTTCATCGCATGAAATAATCAATGCTGCCTTTATAATATTGTTGTATTAAAAAAACAAACATTTAAGCACTGTGCATGTGTACACAGGTTTCCTTTTCCCTCTGTAGCTTTCTGAAGCAATATTTATTTCTAAAAAATTAGCAGCATTTTCCAGTGGTATAATCCCATCAGGAGGTATAAGGGCAAATTACACTTTCGCGTCACATGAAAAGCTAAATAAATGAAAAAATATATTATGCTAGTGTAGCTCTGTCTGCATAGGAGACGTAAACTGTGTAAGATGTTAACACTGGGATATTTTTGTTATCCTGTAAGTTTCTTGTAACTAGTGTGCTACAATTGATCTGAATGTTAAACTGCATGTGAACACTTGTGTTGAATTAATATTGATATGTGCATGAATAAGAACTGCATGGAAAATTAACGAAAAGTAACCAGTGACAATTAAACCAAAATAGATTCAGCTGTGTAGATCACTTGAAAAAACAGCTAGCCCCCCGTATGACTACTTATCTGTGCTATCTAGCAGCGACTGGTGCCCTCTAGAGTAGTGCTTGAGTAACAGCTGAGACATAAAAACCACTGTTCATTTTATTTCTATCTTTGCTCTATAGCATTTTTTTGTGCTGTTGCTTGTAGTTACATTATTTTAGATTATTTTATTATAGTATATTCCTTTTTACCTGAATATGGCACATCCTGAACAGCGCGATACGATGATACAAGCGAATCGTAATTCGAACCACTACACCCCTAATATACACATAAAGACAGACAGACAAATATACATACCTTGGGAACAGTATGTGGCTCACGTTTACCAAGATGCTGCCCCATGCTCCTAAGACAAAATGGGGGGGGAAATGTATTAAGTAGAAAGCCAAAAAAAAAAGATAATCATACTCATATTTGGTATTTGGGAAGAGTTTGTGCTATAAAATCTAACACTATGTTAATTAACTACTTAAGCAAGCACACTTTTTATAATAGCTTGCAGTGAGGTTCAGGTTTAGCCAGTTGAGATCAACTAAATATTTGTTCTTGGGATAATGAACTACAGTTAGAGTCTTATACCATAATGGCACCGTCCTACACAGGCATCCGGGTCACTTTTCTCTGTTCCTAGATATTCAAGACAGCAGCTCTTTCAAAGTTAACCCTGGGTATCTCTGTATTTTGTCACATTCTTGTTTGGCAAGAAACACTGATCCCTCAAAGCTCTCCATCTACAGCATGTGTGCACTCAGTTACAGCTGCCCTTTTAGATGAAGCTTCCCCTTCAGAGTTGAAACAACAGTGCCCTCTTGGAAATCCAAACTCTTGGATCCTTTTGCTGTAAAATAACCTGTTTGTTTAACATCTTTGGACGGTTCTCTAGTCTCCAAGAACTATGACATTAGCCCCCGGTTTCACAGACAAGGCTTAAGCTCGTCCCAGACTAAACTGCATGTTTGAGCTGTCTCAGATGAAAATATCTTGCTCTGACATATCTTAAAACATGTCAGTATCATTGTTCTGTGT
>JAUCMT010000032.1:383583-393597 GCA_032357475.1 Enteromius thamalakanensis
GGGGTGTGACACTCTGCAGGGAGCCTTTCCTTTCTGTATGACTGTGCACCATTCTTGCAAGAATTAAATCTTTACTTATATATAAAACGCAATTGCTGTATTTGTCTTCTTGACTGAGAGTCTCTGAAATTTTTGCCACAACACCTACATCTTGGATGCCCTGGGGAAAAGCAGATAACATCAAATTGTCAGTTTTGGGTGAACTGTTCCTTTAAGATGTTTATGACTTAGAATGTAGGTAAAACTAACATCTTACAACATGCTTCCAACCCAAACAGCAACATAGTGTTGGGCCAGATCTGGCCTGTGTGAAATCCATGCGGGCCAGATGAGCACCAAATCTGGGCAGACACTGCTGGATGTCTGGGAACATGCTTTTTTTCTCTAACAGACATCTTGCAAACGTATGAGTGGTTTCTGAGATTGCTCTCTGCTGTCTTTACAGATGGCTTCCTTTACCTGTGTCAGCCACCGTAGCTTCACTAAAGGGAGGGGTGGGGCGTCAGTCGTTGGATGCAATTCACAACCTCACCGCTAGATGACACTAAAATTTACACAATACACCTTTCCTTTTTTTTTTTTGTGAATCTGCCCAGGCCACTAATTGCACTGTAATGATTATTCTGAATTTTCAGGTACTCCTCTGTAGTGTGACCGTTCTTTGTTTTGAACGCTTAGGCAGCAGCTCAAGCACAAATCTCAGAAATCTCTCAGGGCGTTCTTTTAATTTGACATCAGCAGGTACCATACAAGATTTCAGCAGGCTTACTTTCCAGGGACACTTAACATGAGGGCAAAGGTAACAGACAATCGGCTTCTAACCCAACAGAAACACTGTTTGCCTTCCCCATCTCTCTCTCGTTTGACTCAACAATGTAAGCTATATAGTTGGGGCTCCTCCTCTCAAATTCAAATAGGCCAATAACAGCAAATGTTACTTTTGATTGACAACTCAATTATACATAAAATTTTACTCAATAGTTTACATGATCTTCATCATCATTATACAAACATTACATTATGCATTTTCTTTATCAAACTCTATTTTTCAGATAGATAATACAAACATTTTAAATACATTTTCAAATTCTCAGAGACTAGACTCCACCCTTCACAGGGATGACATAGGCTTCCTGTTTGCAGGCCGGCCCCTCCTATTCCACAAAGAAAACCATGAATGTCAGACAAAAATTTGTTTTAACTAATAATGTCTTTTCCAAATACCAAGACTTTACAGGAACAAAAGAAAAGCAGTCACACTGGAACGTGCAGCTTCCATGGGACTGAAAAACAATAGAATTAATAAAAAAAAATTTAAACACAACTTGGTGAGACCATTAGTTCATGTTCACTCCATGTATCCCATCCTCTATATGTTCTTCATCACTTGTTGCTTTATAAATTGTATTTGCATAAAAATATTTTGCTCCATTTTTAATTCCGTCTTTTGAAGATCATTTGTGTAGTTGTACTACAATACTGTGAATTTCTCTTTCATTTCCTTAAAACTGAGAAGTGATGCGTTTAGATTTGTTTCCCTGTTTGCTCTGGCACAATCTTCATCCTCAGTGGGTGTGGATTTCAAGTTTGTTTGTTTTTTTTCTTTTCCACAGTGGCCTCATTATTTCTGTAGAGATATTTGCTTTAGGTCTTAAACACAGCACTGAGAATCTGTAAAGTTGTCATGTTTTGGATGCATTGGTCATTGGTATACATGTGCTAGAATGACTGAGGAGGTTTTTTGAGTTCTTCTGCTCCTACACTTGCCAATGACTGACTGACATGCCTCATTAATATGAACACGTGATTGTTTTGTCCATATACTTTTACTGCAGTACAGCAGCAACCAAGTAAATGTTTAAAGGAATAGTTCACCCAAAAATGAAAATTATCCTGTCTTTAACTTACCTTTAAAGCATCGTAGATGTATGTGACTTTCTTCTTTCAGACGAATCCAATTGGACAGACGGACCCTCCAAGCCTTTGAATGGGTTTAAATGGGTGATAGCCGTTACACTTCTGAAGACGTGAAATAACGTGTGTGTATTCGTAATAAAACATCCCTCTCACGGCTCCAGGGGTGAATAAAGTCCTCCTGTAGTGAATCCATGTGTTTTTGTATGATAAATATCCATTGATATTGTATGAATAATTAATTAAAATGGTTGTCCTGATGTAATGTCCTGGGAGACACATAAAAGAATCACAGATTTGTTTTTATCTCAAAATATCTTAAAAAACAGTTAAGTATTTGTTTTGAAATTGTCTAACAAGTCACAGAAACACATTATCTTGATTATAATTTTTATTATATAAATAGCACTTAATGAAAATAAATCAATCAGATGCAAATGAATCTCTCTCATGCTATGTATTATTAAGAAACAAATTCATGGTCCAGTTCAGTAAAAATGCTAAAAAAGCAGTCAATTTTTTTTTGACAAATGTAGTTATTTTCTCAAAGATCAGACTTCACACTACACACTACATAAGTAGTTATGTAGTCATTTATTTAAAATATATATATATATATATTTATTGCCATTTGTGAACTACAGTAGTCATGCAACAGTTAAAGAGTGATAAAAGTAAAAAGTGAAAACAGGCAGCTGTTTATGGGAAGTGCAAGTGTGAGATGAAAATGCTGACACATCTGTACACCCCTGCTGACTGCTCCACACCTTCATGTGTTCAGCACTAATATATATGCTAATAATGCATTGTGACAAATAAGGGTAAATACGGTGAAATCAATAGTGGCAAAAATACAAATAAAGTGCAGTGATCGTTAGACTGCTTCTGACTATTGCCAACTAAAGCAGAAACTTTGTTAACCAACAAAACAAGATAATATCAGAGAACACCAGAACATGAAGAAAACAACACATCGACATATAATACTAATTTCTTAACAAGTAGATCATGACTGCAGACATATGAACAAAAGTATACAGTAAAAAGCTGTCTGATCCCCCCCCATAAACCTTTCCTTTCCTAGTTCAATAAAGTAAATCAAAGCAGGTAATTTATCAAGCAGCGGATATTAAAACCAACATTTATCAGCATTATGTGTGCAATAAAGCTACCAAAGTTTATTACTCAAAATCCCTTGTATACCAAGTTACTGAGTTATTCAGTCACACAGTTATTCTTGACTGCAGTCATACACAGTTTAATTATTCATCAGACTTCATGTGTGAACAAACTACAACTTGACTGGAAATGCTTTATACTGAACAAAGTGTAAATGTAATAGCAAGATAAAAAAACAATAAATATATTATAACATTTTAGATGTAAAAAAAGTCTCAGGTTAGCCTGTTACCAGTGTAATATTTGAAATGCAGTTTTAATTACTGAGTTTCATTTTAATTGCACGCAAAACGCTTAGAAGAAGCATAACATGGTCTCTCATCTACTTTTAAATCTGTTTGTTCAGGATTTCCCTTCTCTGTGTGTCTTTCGCTCGCACACACACACACACACACACACACCATGTGGCGCGTCCTGCTGTAGTCTTTACTGTAGCAGCTGTGACGGGCGGAGTCACTCATGTGTGGTAAATCTGATTGGTCGAGCCTCTGTCAATCAGACAAATACACGACTGCTATTGGATGGAAGTCTGATTAGGGTTAGTATCTCATGAAGGCTGTGGAGTTTCCTGTGAAAGAAAAAAAAATACCTTGTGTGTCTTATTAAACACACAGTTCATGTGATACTGAATGGAGCTTTAATGCACATGTATATTTTCCATATTACTTCACGCACTGGACGCTTCTTTTCTCAACAATATTCAAACGTCTGGATTTTATATAGTCCGCCTGCTGTTGGTAAAGTTTTCATTTTGTCGCGATGTCCCGTGTCTCGGACCCGTTACCGAAAGCACGCCAGGAAAAAATGAAAGACATTAAGGTGAGTTATAAATGAATTATAACGCATTTAACGCTCTGAATTACATTGTTCTTTCTTTTTTTATTTAAAGAATGCATAAGCATTGCTGTTAAAACACGTATATATAGCAACATGGTAACATATTGCTCTTTCCAGTGGTGTGTGGAGAAGGTTTTTTTCCGGCTGTCTGATGGAGGCTGCTGCTACTCTTCTTTTTTTTGCATTTGATCAAATGCACAAAAGAAGTTACAATAAGGTTTACCTATATCATCTCCCTCTCTGTGTTTCGTTCATGCTTGTGTATTTGAGAGATGTTAGTAAATATACGTGAGTATGTATTCAAAGATTTAGTCCATTGTGCGGCAGCATGAACACGTTGTCTAGGCACTAAAGGGAACCAATGGGGGAGGGACATACAAAGACTGCAGCACGCTACAGAGCAGTCATTACTGCGTGTACTAGAGCTTCACTACACACGTTTTCTGTACGTCCACAAAACACAAAAGTTACAACGTAACGTGTTTGACTGAAGCACGGTTGCGCCTTTTTATACCGCATCTCAGGCTCCCTTTATCTCCTGTACCCATAGTGTCTTTGTTCATAAATGTGCCGTGTAAGGTCTTCACTACACACATTTGCTTGTGAACCAGTTTATACGAGCACATATCTAGTTCTGTTTTTTTTTTTCAATTTTAGTATTTTTAGTGTAGTTACTGTTAAGTGACGCAATTACTTCCCGTTTTCTGTCGCCTGTAATGAGATGATTCATTGTCATGTTGCCTATCGCTTTAAGATTTATATTTCGGTGTGTCAAGCTGAAGGGGTATATCACCTCTTAAAGGGTTTGTGTATGTATACGTGTTTTTGCCAAGACCTTCTTAGTTGCTTTGTGGAGCTGCATCCGTGTTCCTTCTTGAGGCTGTGTTGCATCATTTGCCGGCAGACTCGCTGCGTGTCAGAAAGTACTGCGATTGTAGCAGAGAAAACCAGGCACATGCAGTTTAGCGGATATTTTATCATCGGAGAGTTCTTTATTGAACGATAAGCAGAAGTGCTGAAATCATCCGGGCTGTGTGTGTAGAATTCTTGGCAAGGGAGGTGCTTATGGTCAAGAAGTGTATGAGCATTTTCTCCTACACAATGAGGATCCAGTCGAAGGTCAGCATACCGCATCAGTAAATGGTGGAGGGCGAAGCAGTTTGGTCCCATTTGTAAGCAGGAGCTGAACTTGAGGTGATGGCTTTGGTTTAGCCGCTGTACCGTGGGAGTGTTCTTCTCATTGCCTTTGCTAGGCTTGACTTGCTCATGAACCGTAGATTTGACACTCAACTCGAAAAAAAAAATGTGCTAACTCCCCAAAAATGTACTTCTAGCAATTTCCAGTGCCACATTTTTTTATTTCTGTTCACACAAATTGACTACAGGGGCAGATTATCCATTTAAAAAATACTTATTACGCTATCCTGTCCTGGTCTGGCCTTAATATGCTTTTACCACAACTATAATATTTGCATCACATAATATGGCTTTCCTGATATAGTGTGTGTCCTTGGTAGCTCAACGGCTGATGCAGGTTTGCACTTGTGACAGGAAGGTGTTGGGTACGTATTCTGTGACGTGTGAGTTGCTATAAAAGCGCTCAAAGACAAACTAAAACGATGTGGTTGCTTTAGCAAAAGTGTTTATTTTTAGGTGTGTGTTGGTTGTGTTTAGAATAAGAGATGCGTTATTTTTAAAAGCTGTTCACCAGAACAGATTTTTTTTCCCCCAAGCTGCCGCAATATAATGTCATAAAAATATTGCCAGTTATGGCTAAAACTAAACATTTCACTTTAAAAGCAAAAAGTGTGAGAAGCGACATAATATAATTTGGCAGAAATGTCACTTTTCATTTTAAATGAACCTGGATAAAAAAATCAGCATCACTTCCAGCATGTATTTGTATGTTCGCGAGTTCACCCTTGATGTAAATGTTGATGTCATCAGATTTGCATTAGAAGCTCTGTGCTTTTCTTTTCATTCAAATGTCCTTATTAAGCATACATGTCTGACACAGAAACTCAAAGCATCTCTTGTTTGGATAATTTGAACTCCTATGCCCTGTTGTCGAGTGTCTGGATCTGGTCTTAAAGCAGTTCTCATCTAACCAATGATTTTAGCTTCAGTTGATGTTCTCCGTGTGCATTCATAATCATAAATGTGAATAAAAGGCTTTCAAATTCATCAAGCTGTTGAACTGCTGAGTTCATATGGATTAGTTTTAGGATTAGGATGAAGAGGAATCTCTCAGGTTTCATTAAAACATTCCCTTTATTTGGGATTCGAGAATAAATCAAAGTCTTATAAGGTTTGGAATGACGGGTGAGTAAATGATGACAGATTTTTTTATTGAACTATTTAAGGTTATCTATTTATATTCTCTATAAATATAAAATGACAGATTTCAAATGAAGAAGATTATACATTATACATTTGTATTCTCTCTACCACAATATGGAGCAGTAATTTTGATGACATCAACCAGTATTTTAGCTTTTCGTCAGATTTTCTTTCTATTCAAATGATCTGTTCTCAATAACAAGGGTTTTCTAATAATTGATTATTAATTATTTATAATTTATTATAAGATGATCATCCTTATGTGATTCCCATCCTAAAATTTCAATTTCTTGCTGTCTTCTTATAGGGCTGTAGTTGTTAACAGCAGATGTCATCACTAATTGTCAATTATCATCTGCAGAGTAATACGTCTTGATTATTTAACTGCAGCATTGTAGAAGGGATCCATATGTATATATATATATATATATATGATTTTGCTGTTATCATTAGCCCTGTCGCAATAACCAATATATCGTCTTATCTCAATATATGTACATGACCTCAATACATTTTGGTGATGCAATATATTGCCCGTTATATTTACATAAAAACATTTTTGTACTTAATGTGGTGTAGTCATGAGCTGCTAGTCCTTCTACAAGAAAGCTGATTCTGCAGATATGGCCTTGTTCAGGGATCTGTGTCTTCGTGCAAACAGAGATCTGCTAAATAGGGATTGTGTTTTTCAGCAATATACTTTTTACATGTCAGAGAGAAATCTGTAGATGGAAAAATCTGCATAAGTTCTGTGTGCATGTGTCTTTTTGTACTGGAGGTTTATCCAGACGCACGGTGTAGTAAAGCACCAGCAGCTAATAAGCTAATGATATACTATAGGGCTGTTGAATTCTTGAATCTGATTGGTTGGTCGTTTTAAGATCTGGAAATGCATGGCTAAAGTAGTTCCAGGCAGTTCTTGACTACATTACAGTTCTCTTCCATATCACCTTGCCAAATTATTTCAAAAGGTCTTTAAAGCCTACAAAATCACAAGTACCAAAACCCAAAAAGAAACAGAGCAAGTGAAGAGTCAATACAACAAACAATAATAAACCATGATTTAAAATAAATAAAAAAAAATAAATCATGTATGGAATCAGTTTAGCAAAAAGAGGTGGTGACATGTCTCACCCACAAATGCTTTCTACGTCGTCTTTCCTTGTTTGTTTCTGTTATTGCTATTGTCTGTGTTTCATTTCCTGAGGGCATAGGGCATATGTTCTCCACAGAGGAGTTAGAGACAGGGCCCAAGGCTCAGAACAAGAACAGGCCACGCTTTATTCCTAGAGCAGTTAACACATTTGTGCTCAGTGTATCGTGAACTGAGCCGACACACTAACCCAGTTATTTTTAACAGTCAATTAAAGTGATCTGAATTAGATATAAAAATACAGTGTGACTCTGTCGAGCAGGGAAAAAGTCAAAGAAGCAAAACACATCAGTTTAACAACGCTCATTAGAAAAAGACTCATTAAAAAAATACTGCTATTCATTATATACTTTTTAAATGTAATGAAACAAAATAGGTAATACAGGCAATAATCTTGAGAAGCCAAGGGAATAGATTAACAGGTATAATGCACAGGTTCATGAGTGATTTCATAAAAACATAAAACAGATACCATGTGACAATAATGTCAAAAATGAAAGTTTGTTGCTGCGAAATCCTTAGTAATATAAGCAACCCTATTTGCTTTTCTCATACACTGTAAAAATGAACTGATTTGAACAGTAAAAACCTGTTAAATGCTTCATTCCTGTAAAAATTTAAAAGGAAAAACTGCAAACTGACACTGGACCACTGAACCATTAGAGTTATTACACATTGTATGGTACCTTATATTGCTATCATATGCTGTTGCGTACCAACATTAACACAAGATTTCCCTAGAATCATGTTTTATCGGAAATACAAGATTTATACATAAACTGTACAGATTGTTGTTTTTACAGTGTATGCTGCATGTAAACTGAGCTTTAGTTCTGGAAATTTGACATGCAGTTGGCAGAGATTCTTCAGTGTAACAGCACAAGTGTGAAGTAAATGCTGACACAGATTGAGCTCACATATGCCAAACTTGTACACCAGCTCTCAAAGCGCTTGAGCATACTTCACAAGCTGTGTGGACACGAAAAAAGAAGTATACGCGAGACTTCAGTTCAGTTCTGGGAGATCTCTGCTGTCGAGCTTGTGATCTGATTCAATAAGATGACTTACAAATAGTGAGCTTATATTGAACAAATACAGACGTAGTTTTACACGTAGCTTCATTTTGCTTCTCAGTTTCACACATGGCTTCAGTTTATACCTTCATAACTTTGTGATGTTACGCAGAATGCTGTTCACCTGTCTATATTCCAGAATATTTCTACTCTGGAAATGCGTTTTTATTAATTCAGTTTATCTTTTGTCTTCATTCTACAGTTTAGTGGTGGACCATCATGCCAAAGTATCATATTTAATAAATATTATACAAATGTGCAGTGTATTGTCAAAACAGACCTGTTCAGAAATTCATTTTTTTACAGTCTCGGTACATGACTTTGGTTTTGTGTTTTATTGTAAGCTTAAAATGCTGAGAACATTCTTCAAAATATCTCTTTGAATAAACGATGACAATGAGTTTTTGGTTTGGTTTGCTGTACAGTGCATCATCCAGTGCCGGAGTCTCTCGGCTCTTTGTTGCTGAACTGAAGGCTCTTGTCTTGCTATTCTGTGTGTCAGGTATTATCTTTCATTCATCTCACTGGCTGTCTTTGTTCCTTTCAGGCTGTCTGTACCTTTGTTTCTCAGTCTGAATTGTGAAGTAACCCCCACATCTTTTCTACTCCCAGTCCTCCACAGCTTTTCATTTCACCTGCGGATATGTTTACTCACTGCCTTTAAAGCTTATTACAGAAGGTCAGTCAAATGACAACAGTTCATCTTATAAAACATTAATATTCAAGTGGAGATAAATCTGACAGTCACCTGCATGGTAAAAATAATGTACCGTTGGCTTTAGTGGGTCTTTAGTGGGAGTATAGTTAACACACAGTGGTGGCCAAAATTATAAGGAGACTAGTATTTCACTAGCTATAAGACGGTCTTATCCAGTTATTTCTAAACCAAGAAGAACTTATGTAGTAATTAATCAACTAGGGAAGCATTATAACACATCGCGACGTGTTCAGTATTTCAGATTTGAATAAGATATCAATATTAGTCAATATATCAAAACGTCTGTGCAGCCTGAACAGCTCTCTTTAACATCCGTTTAGTTTAACATCATTTGTCTTTTGAAATTTCTTACACAGTCTCAAAAGCGAAGAATATTAAAACAGCTTGGTGTATTTCCTGCTGGATGATGTCACATGCTAAACAACCATTTGTTTTATTTTAAACGGTTTCGTTTTAAACTCTGATATCATGTAGTTGTTTATAAATACTTGTAAATATCCTCTGGCAGAGTATTATCTGTATACAATAGGTTATTGTTGTCATATTTCTAAAAAAAGAAATAACAATAATAATAATAATATATATTTACATATAGACATACACTACCGTGGGTACACTACACTAATGTGGGGTCAGTAAGATATTTAATGGTTCTTAAAGATGCTCTTCTGCTCATCAAGGATGCATTTATTAGATAAAAAATCCAGAAAAAATGTAATATTGTTAAAATAACTGTTTTCTGTGTGAATATATTTTAAAATATAATTTATTCCTGTGATACAAAGCATCATTACTCCAGT
>JAUCMT010000032.1:399570-428005 GCA_032357475.1 Enteromius thamalakanensis
TAATGGTTAATTTGTTCACAATTAAGCATTAGTTGAGCAAAAACACACTACTAATTAATGATTAACCTAACATTTTATTCATTAATTACTAGTGTGTTTTTCAACTAATGCTTAATTGTGAACAAATGAACCATTAATTAATGCTTAACTAATGCTAATTATTTTGGACCCCTATTCTGAAGTGTTACCTATTTTTTTAAATGTCTTAGGAAATATTTGTGCTTTGACCCATTTCAGAGGTATGCCAAAGCTAAAATTAAAAATAGAGTAAAGCTTTCTAGGAATTGGATGTGCTCCCTCATCGTTACTGGTGGTCACACTTTAAGTTTGTCTGTGGATTTTGTCTTTGGATTTGTATTATGTATTAAAAAAGCAGACTCAAGCACACATGTTTTGGACCATCTCTGCAGTGCAGTGGTAAAAATTTATATCATTTATCAGAACATTTATATCATATTCTTTGCTCTGAGCATGTTTTTGTGCAGGGGAGTGTCTTAGTTTTTTTTTGTCAGTCAAAGCAAGTACCAATTAGTCTTAAATAGACTGGGTGTAGCGCTTTGTCTAAATGACAGAAAAACTGAGCTACATAGCTCCATTAAACTTTGTAAACTGTAAGTGGATTCATAATACAAGGCATTTGGCAACTCTTTTTTCTTTATATTTTAATCTATTTAATTGGATCCCGAGGCGTTACCCTAAAGGAAAATTCATTTATTCATTGCACTTATTCATTTGCAAGAATTTTTAAAACGCATGCAACTTATTTACATGAGCAAAAGGTTTTGAATGAGTCTGCCGCTGCTGCTTTAGCCGATAATTGTGTTCTTACACACAAGAATGTTTCATTTATCACAGAACTCTCCATCGTTTAGCAGCATTCACTTCTTTTCAGAAGTGCTTCGTCTGTCTTTTCTGCAGTTCATGTCATCACCTGTTTGTTTTTACTGTAAGAAATAGTTTATTATTGACATCCTCAACCACAGTTGGAAGGACTAGAGATGTTGCTTCTCAACTGACATGCGTAAAGATGTGCACAATGAAAGGATTTGTATCTTTGGCAGGTAATGCTAGCTCTTGAAGGCCAGTCAAGAAACTTGTGACATAGAGTTTTATGATTGTATTATCAGCAGCTTTACCTGCAACAGTATACATTTTATAGAACAGTGAAAGGGAAAAAAGTAGTACCTTATTGATATAAGATTATTTAAAAAATAAATAAAAATTAAGTAAATATAGCAAACATCAGAATTTGGGTACCAAGCACATTATGGCATAAACATTAAATTTGAATGAGTCAAATGGACAAAGACCTGCTTCATGAAACTTTTAAAAGAAAAGGATAAGCAGAAGAAGTGCAGCTATAACAGTGTGAAGTCTGTGGTATTGTTGTGCTTCTTCTCCCAGGCAGTGAGTAGACACTGCAGCCAGGGACCTATTCAGGGCGTATAGTGTTTCCAGTACAAATGCGCTGTGGTCACATGCGTTTGTGACTACCTCTGGATATGGTTTCAGTCATTTGAATGGTCTATTCATACCAAGATTGAAACGAATATGCGTCAGGCTAAACAAAAAGCAAATTCACCCTGATACACACAAACGCCTCTTTAGCTTTAGAGTAATCAGAATCTATTAATAATCTATTATGTTTATTTTTACTTGTGTACTGAGGGCTGTTTGCAGCAATGGTTACAGGAAGAGTTTACCTTAAACTTAATTTTTCATTATTTACTCATTTAAGTTTTCTGTTAAGCCTGAAATACTTGATTAGTTGGATCAGGTGTGTTTAATTACGGTTGCATGTAAACTGTGCAGGGCTCTGGCCCTCAAGGAATTCAGTTTGCCACCTCTGCGTTAGATGATAAGATGCTTAAATCTTTGTTCTGGATCGGGGCCAACTATCAACATCCAGTAGATCTCCCAGACACCAAAGGACTTTGGTGGAGAGGGTCTGGAGAGTGTCTACCCCTGATCAATACCGCAGCCACACATCACCCAGTGTCATGTAGATTTTGCCTGAGCTTCCAGAATTTGGTGGAGTTTGATACAGAAGATTTGTTAATTGAATGGGAAACAGAGGCAGTTCTTTCCAATCGACCCAGCCACACTTTCTCTACTTCTGGTTCCTTCTTGTGCTGTGTCTTTGTCATTTTCACTGGTTCTGCCCGGCCCAAGTTCTTCATCACCACTGTCCCTGTCCATCACAGAGTCAAGACACCATTTTTTATATCCTAGTGCTTTTACAATGCAGTGTGTCTTAAAGCAGCGTTACAGTATTAAACAGGGAAATAGTGTGTTAAAGTAGTGTGCCATTCTCCGCTGGCCAGATGAAACCAGCAGTTTAATACTAGGCTTCGACAAAGACACATTGTGCAGAGGACTCATCTGGTTCCGGTGGACTTTTTCCGATGAGGTGACAAGGTCTTCAGGAGGGGTTCTGTCTCTGGGGCTCATCTAGTTTTCCTGGTCTCCAATGACATTCAGGGCTGTTCAGGTCATCTCTAGGTGCCGATCCACTATCTGATCTGGATACTAATTTAATCTGGGTGGCTGTAATTACCATCTGATCTTGACCTTGGAATAACAAACCAGAGGTTGACAATCCCTCAACTCTTCCTCTGCTGACTCTCTAGCCCCTCCACTCCACCATCCACCCTTCCATGGCGCCCTGATCCTCCTTGGTGCTTCTGGTCCCCATCTCCGCTCTGGAAAATCGACCTGTCAGCTCTACCTTAATCATCAGAGCCTGTTGCTCAGCCTTGTAACTTCGATCATCTGGCTCTGCCTGCGCTGCCCTGTCTCCCTGGCTTCACTTGGGACCATCATCATGACCTCTGCCAGGCTTTTGTCTTGCTTGCACCACCTCAGTCGGTTATCATTCTACCAATGCCACGGACTTCTGGTCCTTTGGATGTTCCTTGTCCCTCCACACCTTTGGCTCTGTCAGGCTTCTCCTGTCCTCTGGCTCCGGCTCTGTCCTCATTCATACCGTCTGTGCAAAGGGTGTCGTAGTTGGGTGAAAAGTGGGACTACTTTACCAGGGCCCCAAGTGGGGGGAGGGCCCCTGTTATTTTCCTTTAAATATAATTTTAAGATCACAATAACTGTTGTTAACTAATGTAAATGCTAATATTTTGGGTAAATGCATCAGTTGATTGGTGTATTAAATGGTTTCATAGTAGTTGTGAACCTCGAGCTTACAGGGGCCCATGGCCACTGCTTGTGCATAGGGCCCAGAATGTGGTGCTACGCCCCTGCGTCTGTGCCTCAGTCCTCCGGCACCCACCCTCTGCTGCTGGTCACATCCTCAGTGCTGCTTGCTTGCAGTACCACCTGGGTCTCCACTTCCTTTGGCTTCGTCTCCATTGCTCAACCCTTACAGTGTCGTCAAGGGCATCTTCAACATGACTCCTCACTCCCTCGACTCCACTGTGGGCCTCTGTCCCGGCTGCCTTCTGGGACCCTGCCAGGATCCTCCTCCTCTTGGCTTTTTCCTAGTCCCTTGTCTCTTCAGTTACTATGATAACTCCCTAGTTCCTTTGTTTGTAACACCTTCTTCAAAGGGGTTGATATTGGGTTAACTCAATTAGGTTTGAAAGAGACCTTGAAGGGTTGTATCTGTCCAGAGGGTTAAAGGAAGTCATCTCTTCATTAGTTCAGCACCAAGAGCAGCAGTTTCTGCCTAGAGCAGATGCATTAATTCAGATACAGGTGAATGATTATAGTCGCGAGGAGTGAATGATTGTGGGGGTTTGAACACACTGTCACTGCTGATAACATGGTGGAGGTGAAATGGAGGAGGGGAACTGAGAGACTGTCATTTACACTTATTGTGTGCAATGAAGGTTTTGGATTGGTTTTATTTCTCCTGTGTTGATAATCTAGATAATTACTATGTTCATATTTGAGTGGTTTTATGCTAAATTTCATAAACGGTTGGTTGCACTGGGTTATATGTCCTCAATTCATCTAAATGACATCAACCTACAATAAAAGGAAGGCATACTGATATGTTGTTTAATCTGATGTAAGACCTAAGTGCTTTAATGCAGACAGATAATACATAGATTTATTCTGCATGGCCTTCTTCTGAAGTCTGTTGTTGTACAGAATGGAGGTCTTTTGTTATCTTTATGTACAAAGCCCCCCCCCCACCCTTTTGCCTTGTGCACAGCTGCTACCCAAAATCCTCCCCTCCTTTGTAACACCCGTAATCTGGAGTCTGAGCATCAGGGGATCGAGGCATTAGAAAGATTATCACACAGTCTGTCGCACACACAACACATGCACACACTCTCACACAAATAATCATATATATATATATTATAATTAATGATTATACATTTTACAAATGCTTGTTTTATGAAATATATAGTCAAGACACATAGTGTTGTATGCAGTACATATGATTTTAAAGCAGCTATTGCTGGACAATACAATACCAGTGGCCATTAAACTCTTTAACTCTTCCTCCTACATTCAGGAGCTGCAGCTTTACAAAAGTTAATAGTGGCATTATTCATCTTCATTTTGTGGAAATGTTGTTGTCAGTTAAGTTACATTTATAATATAACTGACTATTAATTGTCTTTTCAAATCCAGCTAAGCAAGAAAAATGTGACCGTGGCAAACCATCAGTTGACAGTAATGAAGAAAAAGAGAAACCAGGCTTAGCCAGGGCCAGTTCTCCCCTGGCCAGGGGCAGTACCCATAGAAAAGTAGGCAAATACATCATCCAGTGGCTGAATGATCAGCCAATATTACGCCACTTATTAGATTAACAGCATGGTAAAAGCCAATAAATGTCCACTGATTAAGACTGATTTAGAAAAGGTTGCTAGGTCCTTTTTTTTGCCTAAGCCATAATCTGCTGAAGATCTTGGCAGTGAATAATGAACATTGGACTGTTTTCAAACCCTTTTGGAACTTAAAAAATGTAAACTGACATTTATTTCTATAGCTCAAACAACTGCACATCCCGCTATAGAGACACCCAAGGTGATAATATTCAAAAAGAATGCATAAACTACTTTGAATGCAATGTAAGTCACTGAAGAATGCAAAATTGCGAATAAATATTGATTAATTAATGAATTGTTTAGTGAATGAGTGAATTGTTTGTAAAGTTTCCGGGTCTGGGTCTAGTATAGAATACTGTCTCAACATGAGCACTATTCATTTGTAGCACATCTTTAATCTTTTAGTCTATTGCAGTCATTTATAATTGATTACAGTTATGATTGTTTGTACTGATTGTTTTGTGTGTTTTTCTTTTTTAATAAATCTGCAAAAATGTCAACAATTCTGTGTTTTTCTGTCAATATGGGGTGCTGTGTGTATTAGGGATGGCACAGTTCATGAAAAAAAAACAACCGTTTGGTACGCTTGTCTCAGTTCGGTGCATGCATGCTTCGCACGGTTCATGACATGCGCAGTCAAAATAATTGAGAGGTCTACGGTGTGGAGTGAGTGCTGCAGGTCACTCAAAAAATACTTTTTGTAACCACTGTATACTGAAGACGGTACATAGCCAACTTAACTTATTCCCTTAAATTGTATTTTGTGGTTCCTGTAGGGAAAAACATGAGAATAATCTCACATTTAAATCTCTGCTACTAAAAGAAAGAGAGATGGGCTAACAACTAAAAGTGTAGCCTGCCCAAAATATTACTACACACTGTCTTTGTTATTTTATTCGTTTCGTCAAGAGTCTTGAATTTGTTGACAGCAAAATTATTTGTTTATTATTAATTAATTAATTATTTATTTTATAATTTATTTTATCCGTGTTGTCATGATACAATTCCTTTTATATTTACAACACACACACACACACAAAGAAAACTAAAATGTAAAAAATGTATAGGTTGTATTAGTCTTGTCAAAATAATAAATTTGTTTAACATTAAAGATGTCGCAGAGTAAACAATTTATAGACTAAATATAGCATCTGTCATTTAAAAAGTACAAGAAAAATATGAACAAATCCGAGTTCAGCATCCATCTACACTTTGCTCCATCCTTATTCTGGTCTGTCACTCATAGATAACCTGCCTGTTCTGTCTGAGGGCCTACTCTGAGCATCGCAGTCCGCGCATAACAACCCTGAATGTAGGCTGTACCGGTGGTCAGTAGGAATAAAGTGCTCTGCTCTGAAATGATGTCGGGAACATTAAACCGCCCGTTCCGGTGCAGATTATACCATAGCTACTGTAACACATTTTATTGATACAAAAATATTTGTAACAACATTCACAAAGTAAGCTTGTGAATTATTCCTTATACATGATGAGGGGCAATAATTTCATGTATTTTATTAATAAAAGTAATCTATTAATATAGTCCTGAAAATACAAAGTGTAAGAATGAATGAATAAGAATGTAACAGGCCTACCTGTTGTAAATAGTAAAAAAAAAATTAAGTTTTTAATAAATTGAGAAAAGAAAAAACAAACAGACATCTTTCTCTTTTTTCTAGGCTGTATTTGTTCATAAATTACATTTTATTGTAAGTCTCATATTTGGCAGTTTTCATCAGTATATGATTAATAACAGGACATATGAGAAGTTTAATACCACAGAAAAAAAGTTAAATGTCTTTTTTTCAAAGCTGCTGCATATAAAAAATTGCTAGAAAAAGTTTAGGCCTTCATTACTTTCTCTAAATTGAGTTAGTTTATTTAGCATCCCCTCTGAACTGTTAAGCTCTCCCTTAGTGAAGTGAAGTGACCTGTTGCCAAGTAAGGTGACCCATACTAGGAATTTGTGCTCAGCATTTAACCCATCAAACACACACACACACACCCCGTGAACACTCACCCGGAGCAGTGGGCAGCTATTGCTGTGGCTCGGGGAGCAGTGGGGGGAACGGTGCCTTGCTCCTTGCTCCGAGTCTCACCTCAGTCGTGGTATTGAAGGTGGAGAGAGAGAGCTGGTTATTCACTAACCCCACAATCCCTGTCGGACCTAGGACCCGAACCCACAACCTTTGGGTTACAAGTCCAACTCCCTATCCATTGCCCCAAAAAACTGATATACCAAAAAACTTGTAGTCACCTACTGGTGTAACTATATATACATTATGTGACTAAAAATCTAATAAATGGACTGACAGCCTGCCTGCAGTGTGCAAACACAGAGAAGCCAAGTGATGTAAACACTCAGAAAAATGTTGGACAGTGTTGTTGAACTAAATATGAATAAAGTTTGGTCAATGTAATTTCAGTGTAAAAAAAAAAGTTATGTAATATTCAATGTAATATTGTTTGAATCTTGACTAAAATTGCTAAAAAATTTGATTAATTCCTGATTCAAGTCTAGAGGGAGTTCAATAACTTATTGATGTGACTGGAATCTTGTGGCTCGGTCAATGAAGGTCAGATGGTTGTCTAGATAGCTCCAAGCCTATTTAACTCTGGTCAATGAGTGTGTGACCTTGTCAACTTTTAATAACACTGATTGGCTACAGCAACTGATTTTTTGTGAGGTCAAACGGAATCAATTTTTCATAGACCATATTTTAAGATCTTTTTCTAATATGTTTATTGCAAAAATTGGGAATTAAAATCACAGTGGGGGGGGGGGAGGCCATAAGTATGAGTGCGTGAATGTGATTATATGCATTTGCTTGTCCAGTGAATCCGATATAGAGCTGTTGCCTGAAGCTGCTGGTGACCAGAACAAAGATATGTCTGTTCGCAGGAGAGATGGCACTGACTCCCACTAACACCCGATTTACACACACATCACAGAAGAGATAACACACCTTCTCTGTGCTGCATGTCTTTAATTAAACTGTCTGCCATTTGTGTGAGTCTCTTGGGGCATGAGATCAGAATTTAAACTTATTAATCATGTTTAATATAAATGACCTTTGTTTCACCCATGCACATCAGAGTGATATTTGAATGAACTAATTTCGTTTCTAAATATATAAATTCAGTTTACTAAATATATAATTATAGTTTACATTCTTCTATTATGTAGGGAAAGATAACAGGGAGGATTTATGTGGCATTAACTTCAATTAATTGTATAACTACAGTCAAAAGGATTCATCAAACAGTTATAACCATTAATATTCTTTCTTGTTTCTTTGTCTTCACAGCTTGCAATGTGACCATTCACAACCGCTGTCGTGACACACTGGCCAACTGTGCCAAAATGAAACAGAAGGTAAGAGTCAATGCAGATAGTAACACTGAGCTGGGGACCAAATGTTTGTCTGTTCGGCAAATAAACTGTATGGAATGTTACAGTGTTTTTTTATTAAAGGCAACAATGTAATCAGATATGCAGGGATCTAGTGCTTTACAGGAGCCTATAATACAGACTGATAAATGCACAACTAATTGTCTGTAATAACTAATAGTTACAGGAGTAGTATATCATAACATACTGACACCTCGAGGTAGCAAAGAAAACCTTAGTTAAAGGAATAGTTCATCCCAAAATGAAAGTTCTGTCATCGTTTAATCACCCTCAAGTAGCTTTAAATCTGTCTTTGTTCTGCTGATCAATAGAAGATATTTAAAAAAAAAGTGTGCAGGCTATTTTAGGTCACCATTGACTTCTGTAGTAGGAAAGAAACACTATGGAACTCTATGGTGACCGATAACAGCCTGGTTACAAACTTCATTCAAAATACCTTCCCTTTTGTTCGACAGATAGATTTGGAACTGCTTTAGGCTGAGGGCAGAATTTTTCTTTTAAAGGGTTAGCTAGTTCACCCAAAAAATGTAGTTCTGCCATTTACTCACTCATGTTGTTCTAAACCCCCATGACTTTGGTTAGTCTTTAAAACACATTTTCTGTCACACTGTAGCTCAGGGGTTCTTAACTCAAGCCGCTGAGGTTCACTTACCTGCAGAGTTTAGCACTAAACTTGATGAAACTCAACTGCCTGTAATTTTCTAGTCATTCTGAAGATCTTGAGTGGCTTGTTCAGATGTGCATTATTGAGTCTCTGCAGGAAAGCGGACCTCGAGGACCAGAGTTGAGAACCCATGCTGTAGGTGCTTATGGCTGAGAATAAGTAAGGAGTACTCTAGAGCTTGACCGATAAAGGATTTTGAAGGCCGATACCGATACAAATATTTGTTGGTTTTAAAAATCCGATATTCCGATATATCGGCCGATATTTTTATTTATTTATTTATTTTATTTCAGAAACGTGCAACAAAACGTTAACAGATTTTCCTAACATTAGTTATTTGTAGTTATTTATGAGTTTTAACTAACATAATATGATAATGCATTTTAAAAATGTAATTTTAATTAAAAAATATATATTTTATTGTCACAAGAGAACAGAGAAACATTAAAATAAATTAAAGTCCTGATAAATAAAATTTAAAGGGTAAGGGTGTTTCATCAGTTTTTATTTTATTTTTGAAATATTCATTTATCGGCCAATTATGAATGCCGATACCAATAGTTTGAACAAGGCCTAATATCGGCCTGCTGATAAATCGGTCAGACTCTAGAGTACTGCCAGTGTTTGTAACTTGGACTTCTATTTAACTTAATTTTGTTAAGTAATTCTTACTGGAATTAAGGTCAACAAATGTTAAAAGTTTAGAACATTTAGCTAATTATAGGCTATTATATTGCATTGCCTAGTTTCACAAATTGTTGAATTGTGATTATTTTGCACTAATTCATATTAAAATATATAATATATTAATGAATTGTAGCAACAAAGGCTGGCTCTGGTCAGGAACGCCGCAACTTTACATAATGTGGCCCTCCGCAGCAAAAGTGAGTTTCTCTCTTTCATACCTCACATCTGTTTATCTAATATTTATAGCTATTTTTAATTCATGACAGATTCCTGTAACTAATTCATGATAATAATAACACAAATTCCTTAAACTAATATCTTTGTTAGTGAGCAGTTGCAGTACAGGCTGTAGTGTGATTTCGTGTGGCATTTTGATGGTTACAGTATGTGATCTCATGAAAGAAAAGATTTTATTCAGGATTGTGTTTTCTTTTGCCAGATCCAATACTGAAGGAGAGGCCGAGTTCAGCCATTTACCCATCAGAGACACTGAGACAGTCTTTCCTCGGTTCCCGCAAAGGACGCTCCACATTGTCGCTCAACAAGAGTGTCTCCACCAATAACATTGCTGGGTAAAGAATATCCTCAGTGATCCCAGACATGGACATAGTGCCTTAATTATGTTCATTTTAAAACGTTGATCATAGAGTTACTCACCCCCAAACCCGTAAGACCTTCGCTTATCTTAGTAAGAGAAATTAAGATATTTTTAATAAAATCCAATACATCCATACACAGCAACACAACTACCACATTCAAGGCCCAGAAAGATGCAAGGACATCGTTAAAATAGTCCATGTGACATCAGTGGTTCAGTCTTATTTTAATGAAGCTAAGAGGATACTTTTTGTGAGGATACTCCTCTGTTTTCCTCAAATAAGCAAGGAAAGCACCTTTAACAATAGAAATGACTGTAAATGAGCATACCTTGTGCTCAGGCAGTTTGGATTGACTTGTCTGGAAAGCTAGAAAGTTGTGGTATGAAGTTATAGCTATACTGATGAAACATGCATGAAAATGTAAATAAATACTAAAAATAAATATGGACAAGCTGCAGACAACACACAGGAACTTTAGAAGAGTTTTGAATGTGTTCCTTTAAGATGCATCTTACCTCAAATGTGCCATAAATAATTTTAAGGAATTCTAAGCAAACACTCCTTAGGTACTATGGTACCTTTAATGCTTCTACAATATTGTTCAGAATAGCTTTTTTATAAAAACATACACTGATACATGAGCATAATGTTTTTACAGCTCCTCTACTAAGCTGCCTCATGCTTACTTGTTTGTTGATTTTCTAACAGAAGTCTAAATGACGATTCTCCAGTCGGACTGAGGCGGATTCTGTCTCACTCCACAGACTCTCTGAACTTCAGGAACAGAGCCATGTCCATGGAATCCCTCAATGATGAAGGTACAACTCAAGACAGTCACAAAACAGAGTGAAAACATGAAGGCATATGTAAAGTTTGCTGTTCTCCCAAACATTCTGCAGGAGAAATGTATTATACATCGATGCTGGAGGAGCTGGAGAAGGATGGGAAGGATTTTGAGGCAGATTCCTGGAGTCTGGCTGTGGACTCTTCTTATCTACAGTCACAACGCAAAGACGTCATCAAGAGACAAGATGTCATATACGGTGAGAGTTCTTCTGTTTTTCAAACATTTTGAAAGTCACGGACCCTTTAAATTTATTACATTTCTACTGTCAGCTAGTTTTGGGTTTGAGTTAAATTGTATGACTAGAAACCAAAAAAAATCTGAATAATGGATCTGTGCATAATCCTTAGTGTGGATGCATTCTTTGTACTGTCTGGCACTTTGTACTCTGATTTTTTAATAAATCAATGCATCTGCATTTTTCAGAGCTGATTCAGACGGAGCTGAACCACGTGCGAACGCTCCGGATCATGGAGGGCGTGTTTCGCAGAGGAATGCTGGAAGAGGTGTTGATGGAGATGGGTGTAGTTCATGCCATCTTTCCCTGCTTAGATCAGCTGCTGTCTATTCATTCTAATTTCCTGAGCCAACTACTGCAGAGAAGAAACAACAGCCTGGCAACCAATAGCACCCGCAACTTCACCATTCAAAAGCTGGGAGACATCCTGGTGGAGCAGGTGAACTTCTGAAATACAACTCACATAAGTATAGCTGGTACTTGCTATAGCATTTACAGATATTAATATTGGTTGATCGATATGGGTTTTTTGAAGGCAGATGCCGATAGCAATACCGATATCTTGGAAAGCATGGTGGCCAATAGCCGATACTAGGCAGCTGTAACTTTATTTATTTTAATATTAAATAATTACTAAATGGATTGAAATATAAATGTGTAATATAAATGTAAAAAAATAATACATATTAAATCAAAAAGGAAGTAAATACTGCAACCAACAGGGCACTCAGTATTCTGGGTAGTAATGACAAAATAACAATCATATTACATACAGCACACAGTGAAAATACATGAATATTATAGTGGGCAAACACATGAAGTGCAGTTTAAAGTTCTTCTTCAGTGAAGCTGAGCTCGGCTCCTCTCAACATTTAACTCACATGGACCGACTGTCACACAGATCTCAACTAAATTCAACTAGTTTTGCAAGTTTTGTGAATTTAAACGTCATTCAAAGATTTGTTTCAATTATATAAATGCATATTTGCAGAATCCTGAAGGTAGATAAGAAAGTATTATAACCATTGCTTTTCTATTAGCAATAATATTAAAGAAATTATTATACTTATAATATAATACTTATAAAGTAAACATTTTAATTTCTTAGTGATCTGAGTATTAAATGTACTTCTATCTGTATTAGACAGAGCTGAATGACAGTGATGAACAAGGTGGAGAACATGAGCTCTGTCCAGCCTGCTGTCAAAATAAAAGTCCAGAAAAATGTGTCGGCCAATACCGATATCTAAAAAATTTCAAATATTAGCCGATATATCTGCCTTGGTGATATATCGGTCATCTGCTAGTTAATAATGCATAATTCCTAACAACTAACCTTGAACCAAACCTTAATAATGTTATTATTATTTGGCCAAAAAGCACACTGGATGACTGTATAGAACTGTCCACATTGAATCGACTAGTTTAAATAAAAAAAAAAACGGATGTCATAAACCTGGAATTTCTTGCCAAAGGTTGACGAACAGCTTCACATTTAAAAGAGTTTTGTGAATCAGAAAAGTAGATTTTTTATTGTCTTTCAGATATAAACCAAAAAAATAATTGAAAGACAGATTTTTTTAAAGCACTCTTTTAATAATGGAAGTCTCTTAAATTTTTTAACCAACAAAATCTTCTAAAGTGTATCCTCACGATTTCATGACTTCCAAAGCCTGCTCATCACAATTTTTTTGTCTGATATTTTCCGAGACTGAACCCTGGGCTCTCATACACATACACTGACTAATTATACTAAACATATTACTGTAGCCACTAGGAAATATTGTAAGACATGGGGTTAGAGTTGGTGTGATGTAAAAAACAATGTGAATTTGTGAAAAAATGTGGATTTTAAAGTACACTTGCACCCTTCAAGACACTTACTGAGTGAATAGGCATTTACTGGATTTTTCTTGCTCCAGTTCTCAGGTCAGAATGCAGAAGAAATGAGGAAATGCTATGTTGAATTCTGCAGTCGACACCTGAAAGCTGTGAAACTCTATAAGGAGCTGCTGGCCCGTGATAAGAGGTTCCAGCAGTTCATACGGGTGAGGGTACATCCTGAAACAAAAATGTTTGTCAGCATAGGGTTCCAGTTTTTTGGTTTGTTTATTGCCTAGAATGTTTTTAATATTTTTTATTTATATTTGTTTTATTGTCAAGCGGGTAAGCAGAGGTTCTTTACTGCGTCGCCATGGTGTCCAAGAGTGCATCCTACTCGTCACTCAACGCATCACTAAATACCCTGTACTTATGAAGCGCATACTAGATAACACTAAAGGTGAGACTATAGTCTGACATGCACTCCCAAATTACAGCCAGTTCTTGTTTGATGGTTTAAACTGGGATGCGCCAGTGTCTTGCAGAGTGATGTGAGGTGATCTGAGATTGTATTTGATTTCACAGGTAATGAAGAAGAGAGTAAATCTATGGCTGACTCTCTGACGTCGATCCGGGAGCTGCTGCGTTCAGTGGACCAGCAGGTTCAAGAGTTAGAGCGAGCACAGCGTTTGCAGGAGATCCAGTCTCGTCTGGACCCACGAGCTGAGACGAAAGTTAAGGGTGGAGGAGTGTTTGGTGGAGGAGAGCTGCTGCGCCGTAGACTCATTCATGAGGGAGCACTGCTCTGGAAGGCTCAAGGCTCCAGACTCAAAGGTGCCTATAATGTTTACGTGTGGGAGTGTTGCTAAATGGCCAGATGCATCATTAACTTTGTGTTTTGTCTTTATAGATGTACATGTTTTGTTGATGACAGACATCCTGGTGTTCATGCAGGAAAAAGACCAGAAGTATAGCTTTCCCTGTCTGGTGAGTCACTGCTTTCTCACTTAAACTGTGTTCTCCATCATCCTACATCAAAAGATCTGAGAAACCATGCTCCAGATAAAGACAGCATTGAAACATCTTAATGTTTAATGTGATCTGTTTTTATCACAGGACAAGCCGGCAGTGCTGTGCCTTCAGAATTTGATTGTGAGAGATATAGCCAATCAGGAGCGAGGAATGTTCCTCATCAGCCACTCCACGCCTCCAGAGATGTACGAGCTCCACGCCGCCTCCAAAGACGACAGAAACACTTGGATGAAAATCATTCAGCAGACAGTGAGCAAGTCAGAGATGCCATTTCTTTTCCCCAACATTGCTCAAATATCTCCACACAAGCAATGGCCAACACTTCATCACTTCATCTCTTTATTTTTTCTCATGCAGCTGTCCATCAAGAGAGGATTTCCCTCTGATTGAAACTGAGGACAAAGCTTTGCTACGACGACTCAAAGGTTTGCATCACAAATCTTGTCAAAATGTATTTGTCGCTTTGTTTTTACGTTTTTTTATTTTTCTCTCCAGCTGATATCCAGCAGAAGGATCGTGAAGTTTTGGAGCTGTTACAGGAGCGTGTGACGTTGTTTTCTGATTTGGCCGAGGCCACCAGAGGTCAGAATGTTAATGTTCCCTCAAACTGCAGGAATATATTCAGAGCAGATACGCCCTACGCACCCCAGGCGGAAAAGCTACTGAATGACGCCATTGTTGAGGGTAGGCAGAGGAGTGTACAGCAATATAGAGAATACACAGTAATGAAAGACATTAACACAGCTTTCTTATTTATTTCAAAATTCAGTGGACAGACTGAGTGAAGTGCTGTTGGGTTCCTGCGTTGAGCGTCCACAGTCCTGCAGATTGAACGGTGAATCGACAGAGGTGCAGTTCACCTCTAAAACAACAGGTGCTTTATTTGTCAGTGGCTTACATTGTGATGTGTGAATGTTAAAATATTTTATTTTTCATTATCTAGATTATTTAGCTAATTATTATGTTTATTATCAATTCAATATTAACATTGTAAAATAAGAAAAAATTATGAATATTAAAAATATAATACACAAAGCGTTTGGTTCCAAAACGCTATAAATCCTTTTGATTAATTTGAGTAAATGTTTTTTCTTTACCAAAAAAATGTGATAAACTTTCACATAGCACCATTAAAATTAGAGCCCGACCGATTAAGGATACCGATGGTTTTAAAATCCGTTATTCCGATATATCGACCAAAAAAAAAAAAATATATATATATATATAATATATATAACAACAACAATAGCATATAATAGCAACAAAACGTTAACAGATTTCCCTAACATTAGTTATTTGTAGTTATTTATGAGTTTAAACTAACATAATATGATAATGCATTTTAAAAAGAAACTTGTTTCTTTTATTGTCACAACAAAACAGAGGAACATCAAAAAACTTAAGACTTTAAAGTCCTAAACACAAAAACAACAATAACCAAATCAAAGTTACCGTTTTTATTTTATTTTTGAAACATTCATTATAATCGGCCATTATAAATGGAAAATGCCTAATATTGGCCGATAATATCGGCCTGCTGAAAAATCGGTTCTATTAAAAATTCTAATCCAGATTTTGATTTTAAAATATTTATTATAAAAACAGATTTTTTCCCCCCAAAATGCAACATGCCTTTTAAAAAAATGCAATTAAAGTACGTTGATCCACATATAAAGGCATGCAATTCATCTGCCTTTATGAATGCAGTAAAATGCCCCTCCATCTGAAAGCACACCATGGAGATTTATACTAATCACAAAACCGGCTTTTCTGACGAGATGTGAACTACAATCACATGTGATTTGTCATGTAGCCCTAATGTTTGTTTGTTGATCACAAAATACTTATTAGTTGAGGAAAACAAGACGTAGGGTGTATTCAAAGCACCGCCATTACCAGGCCTGTTCATAGTGCGTGAAATGGTGTGCTGTGATTGGTTGAGCGGATATATCGTGTTCGGCAGAGAGAGGAGACTGGCGTTTTTGTCGCAGTTTGGAAAAAAAGGAATCAAACGTGACTGAATAACACAGCGGATATCGCATTTTGCGTAAAATTAAAAATGTAGTTTTCAACACGACCAGATAACATACTGATTTGATTGGGTGACGGTGCATTTTTTTTCCGCATTTTGGAACCAAACTCTTCGTATATAGATACTAATATTTCAAAATGATTGAAACAAGGTAAATAAAACTATGTGAATCTTTTGATAATAACAAAGTTTCGGGAGGAGCGCTGGCCAATTAATCTTAGCTGCTTTATATTTCCTAAACATCGCCTAATCACCGTCACCCAATCACATCCTTATCTTACTATAAATAAACCCGCTTTCCTCGTGTCCGCATCTCGCAATCCAAAATGTATGCAATGAAAACTATTTGCCACGCTGAAAACAAATTTGGTTTGCACTTCATTTTACAGTATGTGAACTTACATGTATTTACCTGAGAAAGTCAAAAGGTAAATACATGAGGTAGGTTCAGGGTTAGTACCTAGTTATTGTAATTAATAAAATAAGTAGATTTATGTACATGAGGAACAGGCCTGTTAAATTAAGTGCTCTCATGTTTTAACTGAAACATTTGTTCTAAATTCATGCGTCACATCCTTTACAATAAAAGACACTAAACATTGTATATACACGTATAGGTGAATATATGCAATATAATATATGTCCTGATGGCATGATGGGATTTTCTAAAGGGATTGAAGAAATAAAAGCTATGAAATAAAACTCCAATGTTACCTCCTTATCTCTCATATTTCTTTCTTTGAAATAGTTCAAGGAACAATATCAGTTAATGGAACCCATGAAATAAATGGTCCATCTAACAAGGTAAAGGTCTGATATTTTACATTAAATGTTCCTCTGCTGATATTACAGTACATATTGGATTGAGGATTCATTATTATTATTATTAATGTTTAATATTACATTTCACAGGACAGGAATGGGAACCAGCTACAGGACAAGATGTTGAACGAGGTACGTCTTAAGGAAATGGAAAAATACTGAATACTGAAGATGAAAAGAAAGATAACTCTGAAGTATTTGTGTTGCAGGAGGTGTGCCAAAGACTCGTGAACCTCAGCACTCAGCTTCATGCGATACAGGTGAGATTTAGACACAGAGCTGTGCTGAATGGTGAGATTTCTGGAGTGTGACTGGTTGCTGCTGTGTCGGTAGGCTGCAGTGATCAAGCAGGACTCAATCCTGGAGGTGTACATGCAGAAGGACTCGTGTCCCACTACAGCAGCAGTGCTGGAGGCAGGTGGTCCTGAGGGTGAGAGAGGAGAACTGGCAGAGCTACAGCGCAAATACAACCTGCTGCAAGGAGAAGTGATCCGACTACGAGCTGCCCAGGACAAGACGGGAGATAGAGCACCAAACCAGCGTGAAAAACAACTCCAGGAGCCGCGGCTTAAAGACACAGCGGACACACATGACACGTTGATCTCACAGGAAACAGCGGGTCAGGTGGATGGCATGCAAGAGGACGGAAAGATGGCGATATTTCCTCGAGCTGACAGTCCCAGAGGTGAGTCCTCTTAAAACTATTCTCAATTTTGCAGCATTCCTTTCCCTTTTTTCTTCTCAACTGCACAATAAGTTTCTATTTATCACTCTGGGAACATGATATGTCTTGCCTCTTGGTTCTTGTCCTCATAAGTGCAGGTGTTTTTAAATCATGTCTTCGTTCAATATTTGAATGCTAAAGTTTTGCAAGAAAACACAATATCTTCATCAAGGTCACCTACATCTAAGGTCTTCAGTAGAGGACAAACAAAGATTTTAAACTCAAACCATTGCAGTCTGTCAGTCATATAATGAAAGTCAATGGGCACCAAGTGTTCCAAAGAGTCAAAAAAACAACAACAAAAAACAGATGAAATTAAACCTTCCGGCTCATGAAGATACATTGAGGTGTTAAGACACAAAACCTGAACAGTATTTATATCATTAGAAATTCTGCACAGGGGAGACTTGGTGTTGTTTCCAAATAAAAGGAAATATATGGGTATCAGCCAAAATATCGGCATATTTAATATCTGCAAAATCCAATATCATGCATCCCTAATTTGATCTCATTGATAAGATTCATCCTAAACTTTAACAATCAATTCAACTATATTTCATGTAGACCTCACAAACGCTCACTGCTTTCTTGTGGTTTTCAGATCTGCAGGATATTCCAGAGGAGAGCGAGTGTGGGAATGAAACTCACAGTTAACATTAGCTCAACCGGAAGATCCTATCATAACCTCCTCCCAAACTCTCGAAACGGCAGTCAGCTTGGACTCCAGGGCTTGTTCACACCACGCCAAATACGCTAAAAATCAGGTGTGGTTTATTTGATTGAATAAACTGCTACTAATGCATCCAACACTAACATGCTGGCAATGTGACAGATATTTATTTTTTTATGAATGGGGAATGCAATTCTCTTTTCTATCTAACTGCACATAACGCTGGCAGTGCTCATGACCAGACTCACTTACTAAAGAGTGAACAGCAGAGAAAGTAGTCCGAATCTCTGTATTGGTTGTATTTGGTGTTCCTTGAAAATATGGAAATACTGTTTTGATTTTCTGTAAAAGACGGGTGTCTCAGACGGCACAACACTTTGCAGACTGGGGTAACCAGGGTAATTCTGCGTTTTCTACAAGCGCCTCCTTCTCTCAGAGAGCCATGGAGCGCCCTGCCTTGGTTGGAAAAGGCAAAATGCAAATAATTTGACCAAATTTGTATTGGTGTGAACAGGCTTTTACTCTGTACAATGTTATTGCATTTTATATAATCATAGTATAGAATAATTGATTCTTTTATCAGGATTTATTTTCAGTGTTTTTGCAAACATTGCCTATGTTTTACAGTTGTTATTTAAATGGTTCATGGTGTATTTCTTTTTTATAAAAAAGTACTAAATAAATACTGGGTTGGAACTGAAGGAAACATTAGAAGATATTCTGTGCTCGTGCTGACTTCCAGTTTTAATATATCGATTGTCAGTTTTAGCTGTATTGTCCATTGTTATATTATAGGAAGGATGTGTCATTGGACATCATTTTCTTCATGATAAGTTATATTACGGTAAAGATGAAATGTAGCACATTGAATGGACAGGAGCTTAAAAAAGATTTTGAATGCAGTTATAACTACAGTTTGCCTCCTGTAAACGATAAGAAATGTTATGAACAGTTGTTCTGATAAAATGTTATTGATAATGGAATGAAGTGGGAAAAAAAGATTGTAAATTCTTTTCTGGCCACTTGAAATCACACTAAAGCTTTGTTTAATGTCACACTGTTGATATTGCCTATGTATAAATGTTTGAATGTTCAAGGAGAAACAGCATCCTTTAAACATAGCTGTTAAATCATTGTTCATATATTGTATTTTTTATTCATTTTTCATTGTACTGTGTGTTTAAATATATGGCTGTAATCATGTATTTTGTCATCTATATAAAAGCATTGATAACTGCTTTGTTTTATTTCTTTATCAACACAACACATCTGAACATTTTTCTAAATGTTCTTGTTATCTCACGCTTTCAACCCTACAAAACAAGACTAATTATTTCATTCAGTATTTATTTCGTAAACATAACACCATGTTGCATTCGTGATCGAAGAAACAACAAGCACTACCCTTCACTGCTCGAAACTTGCAATTGAATAATAATTAGCAGGTTCTTTTAATAAGAAAATGTAACTTACTTAAAGGTTGTTGTCAGCAGCAGACTGTTCTTGCAGAGCTAGAGCTGCTTCACTTTCTAGTCTCTGTGCACAGCTAGTATAGACTAGGAGTCAGTTTTCTGTAAATGTGCTGAACGCACTAATATTTGTGTTCAACTGTTCTGGAACAGTGTTGTGAATACAATGGATTTCTAGTTATGTCCTCTTTTGGAAGCACAAAGAAAGTTGTTTTACTTTCAAACGACAAACAGTGTCTCCAGAACATGGCGCCTGCAGCAACACTTCAGTGAGAATAATAGCTCTGCCTTCTTTCTTTGCGTTATCTTGATTGCTCATGTCACCAATATACTACAGAACTTTAAAATCATCCAAATACATTAGAATGATAATGGCTGACCGGACAGGTATGCACAAATAGCGTATATACCAACATTTCACAATTAAGAACGTTTAACACTCACTACACAACTTGCTGTAGTTTTCAAACTACACTACTCTCTGTCATCTCTGATGTCATTTCCAGTCAAAACACATTTAACACGACAGGTCTTGCATTGTGGATAGGATCTACCTAAACATCTCCTAATCATCGGCAAAGACAAGCTGTGTGGTGTGAAAAAACACCAATCTGACAACTTTCAAAGTGGTGTAGTGTGTGTTAAATGTTAGTCACTTTTGCAATGGTCTAATATTGGTTTATACACTGTTTGTGCATCCCTATCCTGATATTTGTAATGTATTTATTTTTTTAACATCAAAGAACTTTCTCTCTTATGTTTTCAATAGTCACAGTTCTTTCACCCCTCAGTGATTAAAGGATGAAAATGGATTTGTCATTTGTATAATTAAATACTATATTCTAATTGCCGAACATAATAATACTACCATCTTTCATAAAAAGAAGTATATACAAAATTATATATATATATACACTGCTCAAAAAACAAAAAGGGAACACTTAAACAACACAATGTAACTCCAAGTCAATCACACTTATGTGAAATTAAACTGCCTACTCAGGAAGCAACACTGATTGCTTCCACATGCTGTTGTCTAAATGTAATAGAAAACAGGTGGAAATTATAGGCAATTAGCAAGACACCCCCAATAGAGGAGTGCTTCTGCATGTGGTGACCACAGACCACTTCTCAGTTCCTGTGCTTTCTGGCTGATGTTTTGGTCACTTTTGAATGCTGGCGGTGCGTTCACTCTAGAGGTAGCATGAGACGGAGTCTACAACTCACACAAGTGGTTCAGGTAGTGCAGCTCATCCAGGATGGATTATCAGTGAAAGGTTTGCTGTGTCTGTCATCGTAGTGTCCAGAGCATGGAGGCTCTACCAGGAGACAGGCCAGTACGTCAGGAGACGTGGAGGAGGCCGTAGGAGGGGGGAACAACCCAGCAGCAGGACCGCTACCTCTGCCTTTCAGCAAGGAGGAACACTGCCAGAGCCCTGCAAAGTGACCTCCAGCAGGCCACAAATGTGCATGTGTCTGCTCAAACGGTCAGAAGCAGGGTGGTATGAGGGCCTGACGTCCACAGGAGGGGACACTGTGCAGGATGTTCGGCATTTGCCAGAGAACAGCAAGATTGGCAGATTCACCGCTGGTGCCCTGTGCTCTTCACAGATGAAAGCAGGTTCACTCTGAGCACATGTGACGGAGTCTGGAGACGCAGGGGAGAACATTCTGCTGCCTGCAACATCTTCCAGTATGACCAGTTCGGCAGTGGGTCAGTAATGGTGTAAGGTGGCATTTCTTTGGAGGACCGCACAGCCCTCGCCAGAGGTAGCCTGACTGCCATTATGTACCGAGATGAGATCCTCAGATCCCTTGTGAGACCATATGCCGGTGCGGCTGGCCTTGGGTTCCTCCTAATGCAAGACAATGCTAGACCTCATGTGGCTGGAGTGTGTCAGCAGTTCCTGCTAGACAAAGGCATTGATGCTATGGACTGGCCGCCCGTTCCCCAGACCTGAATCCAATTGAGCACATCTGGGACATCATGTCTCGCTCCATCCACCAACACCACGTTACACCACAGACTGTCCATGAGTTGGCGGATGCTTAAGAGATCCCTCAGGAGACCATCCTCCACCTCATCAGGGGTGTTGTAGGGAGGTCATACAGGCACGTGGAGGCCACACACACTACTGAGCCTCATTCTGACTTGTTTTAAGAACATTACATCAAAGTTGGATCTGCCTGTAGTGTGTTTTTCCACTTCAATTTTGAGTGTGACTCCAAATCCAGACCCCAGTCGAATAATAAATTTAATTTCCATTGATAATTTTTGTGTTTTTTTTTGTTAGCACATTCAACTACGTAAAGAACAAAGTATTTAATAAGAATATTTCATTAATTCCGATCTAGGATGTGTTATTTTAGTGTTCCCTTTATTTTTGTGAGCCATATATATATATGTATATAAAATCAAGGCAAAGATTTATTTATTTTTTTTACAAAAAGAAAATAACACTTTTTGAAATGCCAAAAGGGTGAGTAAATTATGACAAGAACAATTTATTAAAATACAGAAGAGTTTGCAGGTTCTCCAGTGAGCAGCATATACAAACTGATGACAAAAAGCACCTTTTATTTTTTGGGTTTAATGTTCTTTTGTGTGTTTGATTCCTTCTCCGTTGACTTGATCAAAGACAGCAGATCCTCCAGCTGTTTCTCCAGAACATCATCAGCTCCATCGTTCCCAATGATATAGTCAAACTTCACACCTTCATCCAAACCACACTCAGACTCTGCATCATCTATACCTGGATGGGTACATCAGGACATGATCGCATCATTACCACAATACCCACAACACTATTTTTCTTAAGCATTATTACCTGAGGTGAATCTCCAGCCCCTCTGTGATCTGGTCTGCTCAGAAGCCTCCACACGAACACAGATGCATCTATCGGGAAACTCTTCACGAAACCACTGCACGTCAGTCATCCTTCTGCAATCGCTGATTATCTGAACGAGGGATAGTATGTGATACACGTCAACCAGATTTTTTTATGGGCTGTAGTGAAGACATTTGAATTTCTCTTCATAGTTTTTCTCAAATACAATTGTGAGAGAGCAGCTCCTGAGATGAAGTTCATGTCTTCATGTAGTCAAGCTTGCTTTACTAGACTAAAGTGCACTGCTCATTTGCATTCTTAAATAGTCTAGTCTTTAGACTAGTAAAACAGCTCCAGCTTGCAGGTTGTTGAGTGTGAGAGAGCTCATACCCAGAAGGGCTGTGTGGCATGTTTGATGGCCAGTCTACAGAAGAAGCCAGAGTCCTGCTGTCTCTTCATCTCACCCCAGCGGATCATCTCAGCACGATAACTCTCCTTATACTGACCAGAACCCAGCAGCTCCTCGTAGTCAAGATTGTGATCCTGATATTCACAAATACATCCGTTTCCATTAAAGCAACACTATGCGCTCTAGCGGTTAATAATCAGAACTGCACGCATCCCGCGGAAGAACAATCTAACCGGAGCTACTTCTCTAAGTTTGTGTCTATGGCGATTCACGCAGGTATGTGTTACTCCGCAGCGGCCAGCATACAATAGTCTGAATATAAGCGCTAATAAATCGTAACGTACTGATTTGGGATGAGACGAAAAGGCGGTTTGAAAGATGAATTCATCATGTACTCGCTCATGATACAAATTTTGAACACAGAAAAGGCTACATAGTGTTGCTTTAAAGTTTTCACAGAGAAGAACAATTTCTATTCCAAAACGCAAACATATTAATATTTTAGGAAATTCACCTCAACATTTAAATGCATTTGTCATTTGTGCGTTTCCCCAAAAAAATTCAACAGCTACTGTTACTTTCAAAGTAATTTAAAATATCTAATAATAATCTTGGCTGTTATTTTATTATTATTTTTAAATTCTGAGACCAAGATTTTTCTGCATTTTGTTTTCTATTTTCCTTAATATATTTATTTTTCTATATATTTTATTATTTATTTATTTTTTAGTTATTTCGATGCATCTGGTTAAACTCAATGAGAATTGTTGCAACTAGCTAATATTAAAGTCCCCCCTTTACTTAATATCTTAATAATTTTTGGAATAAAAGAAGAATATATAATTTTTACCCATATAATGTATTTCCAGATATTGCTACATATATACCTGTGCTACTTATGACTGGTGTTGTGCCCCGGGGTCACATATTGTATATACAGTGATAAGAAAAAGTATGTAAACCCATTGGAATTGGTTATTGTTGTTGTAGTTTTTGTTTTACATTAATTGATCAAAAAAAAAAATAATAATAATAATATTTGTTACACTTTGATGAAAATCAGATAATACATTAGATTTATAATTCCTATAATGTTAGGAAGAAAGGAGTGATTAGAATGCCAGATGATGGATGCTGGGGCTACACCCCTACTCCTCGAAGGACATCCTTGGGTTTTAATGACCAAGACCTTAACATCTCATCCAGAAGACAATGCTTTTTGTCAGTAGGTTATCCCCATCACCATACTGAGGTGCTAGGACCTACGCAGACTGCAGGGTCCTAGCACTCACTTTATACTAGCTATATTTTATTGGATTAACTGTACAAATCAGTAATTGCTAATAAGATAATAGCTGAAATACATGCCTTATGTAAACAATAACAAACAATTGTGTTAACATAAAAACTGGTATAAATCAAATGTTTCAAAAGGTTTACTTTGTAAATATATTTTTCAAAAATCTAAGTCTTGTGTCAAACTCATATGAGTATTAATATAATACCAGAGGTTACTCTGATACGCCTGTGTAAACTTGACAGGAACCACATTTTTAAACAAATGCATTTGCAATATGATAAAATGTATATATTTTTGTGTCCAAACATGCAAATAATTTTGAGGCCACCGGAACCTACTTTAGATGTACTGATTTGAAATTAAAAAAGCATAAGAAGTCTATACTCTACACACAGTCTGTAGTGAGGAGTCTCTTCAGTCTCACAATTTGAAGTATGTAAAGCACTTTAAAAAACCATCTGGCTAAGACATTATTAAAGATTATAAAGGGATAGCTTGTGTTTATCATGTGGGCTATTAAAGCCTGGTGTGTCATAAAAAATTATGATACAAAAACAACAACAACCAAAAATGAGAGTTTTTTAAAAGGTTCAGGTTCCCTTTTAACAAATCTGGCTTTTATTTAGATGTCAGATTTTACAGGGTTACAACAGTGCAAGGCAGCAGAAGAGTACTGTACCTTAGCAAACTGATGTTTCAGAGGTGCTGACAGTCTGAGTATACAGCACATCTCTGCTGTCAGTCTGTAATTTCGAGTAAGAGCATGTTTATTCATGCATTATATCCATTCACACAACACTGTTCCTCAAACTCGAGATCTCACCTTTTCTGTATCAGATCTGTCACATAGTCCTTGCCTGACTTACGCTTCCCACTAAATAAAAGAATGATCCTTGGTTGTGTAGATGTCATGATTATGAAGTGTTCAACACTCAAACACAAACTGACACATGTTTAATATGACTGCTATTCAAACAGGAACGACTTTACGTCTACCGTAAAGAACCAAGAAGACGAAACAATTAAATAAATAAAAACACGCTTTGAACCTGCTGGTTTTGCTTTTCTTAATTAGATAGGTTTTGTGTATTTTTTAAACTATTGGTATTAATGCAGCATGTGATTTTATTTTATTATTTAAAGAGCGTGTAAGTGTACGTGAGTGGAAACGCGATGCTTGGTATTTTGTGTGTTTACGGTAATCGGACGAGCGTCACGCCATCAACTTACTGGGTATGTGATAAAGATTTTTTACATTTTATTAAAGTTGAAGCATTTTTAATATGAAAGACTATTTAAAAATCACCAGTTATTGCTAAGTAAGATAATAATCTCACGTATTTATTAAGCGCTTCTTTTCTGACGTCACTGAACCGGAAGTCAAACGACAGACGTTTTTTTCTCCAGAATTTCATTATATTTTTAATCCATCTAACGTACTTTTATAAAGAAAACAAACTTGCAATTGTGCTTACACGCGATCTTAATGGGTGAATAAAATGTGATTATGTGATAATGTCTTTAGTTCAATTATTATTATTTATGCGTGTTATCGTCATTTTGAACTTTTCGCTCGCTTTTAAATATGAACAGCTCAGCTGATACATTTTTTATTTTCTGAATGACTTTTTAAAAATACTAAATGATTGATTTTTAAAGCCATAATAACATTCACATCTTCGGTACAGGCGTTGTTTTTGTTTTCGTGACCCGGAAGTTTAGGATCTGTCAAGAGTGTTTTAGCAACAACTTCTTTGTCTTTGTTTAAATGTGATAATCAGCGAATATTTGGCTGTTTTGTGCGAGGTCGGTGTATTCAATGTGACGCGCAGGGATGAACGGCAGCTCGAACCCGCCTCTGGATAAAGAAGAGCATGTGTTAAAGCTCGGAGACAGTTTTGAAAAGAGACCAAAATCATCTTTTCACACCATCAGATGTGAGTCTATCAAGTATGACATAATTAAATAAACCGAATCATTTGGACGAACAAACCTCTAATCTCACGAATCTGACTAATATCTGGAATCTACAAATTATATGCATCCTGCAAACCGGGCCGCAGGTTTAATGTTATAAATGTGTGGGTTATGAAAAATCACTGACAGCACATGCTGTACACACGTCGCCTTTAGATGCTTGAATGAATGAAAGAATAAATAAATCAAAGCAAAACACTGTTTATAATTTTCGTGTGGGACAGAGTTTGTTGTTGAGCCAGCAGTAAATTTATGCATGTTTTTTTTTTACTATTATAATTAAATATAAATAGTTTGCTTTCTTCCACAGATGATTTTAAACCAGCATCCATAGATACATCCTGCGAAGGAGATTTGCAAGTAGGAAAAGGAGATGAGGTTACCATCACATTACCACACATACCAGTAAGATCCCTTCCCCTCAAGATTCATGTATAATAATCTCTATACGGACCACTTACTATACTTTCTCTCAAGGGCTCCACTCCACCAATGACAGTGTTTAAGGGCAACAAAAGGCCGTATCAGAAAGACTGCGTTCTCATCATCAACCATGACACTGGAGAGTTTATGTTGGAAAAGCTCAGCAGCAGCATACAAGTCAAGAAGACCAGGTGAGCAGCCCAAAGTCTTTTTGATCAAAAGCATATAATATCTCTCTTTTCTAAAATTAACAACACCATTCTGGTATTCAGTGGGCTTCAATGGTTGAAGCTGTCTGATTGTGCAGTACTCTCACTGTGTGATGTTGAAGATGTTGGTTTGTGTTGGTCAGAGCTGAGGGAAGCAGTAAGATCCAGGCTCGTATAGAGCAGCAGTCGGTGAGAGCTAACCAGCTGACGGCACAGTTCCGCACTCCCATCAAGCCTGGAGCGGGAGCTAAGACCTCACCGACCAAAGACAACCCTTCCCCTGAGCCTCAGCTGGACGACATCAAGCGAGGTCAGACCGCAAGCTGGTCCTTACACAGTCATCAGTATTACATTTGTTTCCCATTCAAAAAGTGATTTCCAGGGTTAAATATTTCTGTGCTCTAGCAGGAACACAGTTTAGTTCTTAATTTAGCTAGATCTTTCTGGTCTTAGAGCTGCGGGCCGAGGTGGATGTGATCGAGCAGATGAGCAGCAGCGGCAGCAGCAGTTCGTCAGACTCTGGCAGTTGTTCTGGCAGTGGTGATGACAGCTCCTGCAGTGATGGAGAACAGGAAGCTCATCTCTCCCCCAGCAGGAACAACATGGCCAACGGATTGAACAAGTCACAAGGCAGCAATCAGCTGATGAACACGCTTCGTAAGAGCATTCTCAATCTACAGCCGTATCACTCAAAACCAAAAACTTAAAGCATGATACAAAAACACACAGTAGAACAACATGAAAACATTGATAGATTTGGTGACGTCTTAAAGTACGTCTACTAAACAACAAAAGTAAAGCTATACTAAAAATGGAAAGTTTTTTTGTTTTACACAGATTGTCAAAATGATCCTCATTCACACAGATCTACTAAAACACTGTGTTATGCATTCCAGGACAGTTTGTGATGTAAAGAAATATTGCGCATATAGACTAGACACGTAATACATATACTCATGACATCACCGCTTTCACAAATTCATGTTTTTGTAGTTTACACGAAGATGGTCACTATATAATCTTAAAAAACATGCACTTTTTCGAATGTTTGCATAATTTTGTTTACATGTAAATGAAAGGCCAAAACAAAGAAAGTGGGTTTCACTTAATAAACATTCGTACGAATGTTTTATGAATAAATCATGATTCGTCAAACTAAAATCTAAAACTTACAAAATGTACGAAAAAATTTAAGAATCGCAATAATCATGTACGCCCTGGGCCTTACGAACATGTATAAAGAACACATAATATGATACACATAATAATTAATTACAAATTAAAAATAGATAATACAGTATAATTAGAGGTCCATTTATATAAATTTAGATGTGTGTATATATATATATATATTAGTGGTGGGCCGTTATCTGCGTTAACGCGAGACTCTTATCGCGCGATTAAAAAAATATCGCCGTTAATCTATTCACAAAGTTGGGTTGGGAGCTGGGTCTGCATTTCTTCACTGCATTACATGGA